>CM057234.1:8619794-9219794 GCA_029891385.1 Erythroxylum novogranatense
AAAAAAAAAAGGTATTGCTATAGAGCGTGAAAATAATAAAAATACCATTCACGGTGATGATAAAAACAGCGTGCCAAAAAGGAGGAACTTGGGGAGGAGGAAGCAAAAGCAGAGGGCAGAAAAGATCAGTGTGTCTGTACCACCAATAAACGGATACGACATGAACCAAGAACATAAGGATCATGGCAATGAGGACCAAGTCATTTCTATCTCCCTGCAGAAACAAAAGGAATTTGCAGCAATTAAAATAGGATTACAAATGGGGTGTATCAGAATTAGACACAAAGTGTCAGAAACCAAAAAAAGAGAGAGAGAGACAGAAAGAGAGAAGACCCTTAAAGCAGTCTGCTTGCGAAGAACATCGTTGGATTTGAACAAGACAGCAGCAATCCACAAAACAATGCAGAAGCCTGATACATTTCGAAATGCATTAGGTTTCCCTAAATTGAAAAAAAAAATGAATTGAAATAAGTTAAGAGAGGGAGGAACCTCGGAAGTGTTGGCGAATAAAGACAAGGAGGAGGAGGAAAGAGAAAGGGAAAAATTGCTCAAGACACCTGCCCAGGTGCTGAATATCATATCTCTGATGATAACTACTACTAGCACTACTTCTAGAAGAAGAAGAAGAAAAAGGAGAAGAAGGGGCTTCATGATCAGCAGTTGTATTAGTACTACCAGTAGTAGAGGTATGATTTGAAAGGTGTTGATAATGAAAATCAGCAACATTTAGAGGTGGAATCGGAATAGGGTTTTCAATTATACTAATGCGGATTGCTTCAGAATCACTAGTAAAACTTGTTATTGTTGTCGGAGTGGGAGTGGGAGTGGGAGTGGCAGATAGAGAAGAAGAAGAAGGTGAAGAAAGCAATGAGGGGTGTTTAGAAGCAATCTCATCATCATCGTCATGATCGGGAGTAGCAGAGTGCGGAAAGAGTGTCAGAAAATGGTTAGAAAATGTTGCTGTTGACGTTGTTGTTGAGACGCAAGGACTATCAGAGACGGTAACAACACTGGTGCTTTCGGTCATCGTGGCCTTTTCTTCTTCTTCTTCTTCCGCAACTCTTCCCACCTTTGCTCCAATATTACCGGATAAGCTCCAGAGCGAAGCGGAGGGGATACGTATATTATAAAGAAACAGAAACTGATATTTGGAGGATTGGAGGGGTCAAACAAATAATAAATATCTGACGACCTAACCTAATCCATGGACTCCACTTGAATTTGGGATTGGGAAAGAATTGAAATCATCAAACAACATACATCAGTGGTACTGGCAATGAGAGTGAGAAAGGCAAATTGTGCAGTTGGCTGATTTTGCGTTCTCATCATCCTCCTTCTGCTGCTTGTGCGTCCCTTTCCAGTTCCAATCATTACATTAATTATTCCGACCCTTTTGCTTTTTTCCCCTCTGCACCGACTTCTTAAGCTTATCTTGTTGCGCTTGACAAATCAATCAACACTTCTACTACTTTTTGTTTTTTACAAATCTCTTTAATTCAATTTAAAATTACAAGTAAAAGGAAAAGTAAAAACACACATTTATTATATTACAAAACTTGTTTTCTTATCCCGTAAGAAAAGGAACTCAATAAGCGATGACAGTTTCTTTCGAAATTCAATTAAAATAAAATTTTTATTATAATTATAATTATAATTAAATCTTAATTGTGATTTTATCAACAACCAAGGCAGAGTATATAATATTAACAACCAAGGCCGAGTATATAACATTAGCTAAGGGAGCTAAAGAAGCCTTATGGCTCACTAGTTTGGTGAAGGAACCGCGTATTGAACAAGGTGGAGTTAAGATATACTGTAATAGTTAGAGTGTCATTTATTTAAAGAACCAGGTTTATCATGCACGAACAAATCATATAAATGTAAGGTTTCATAAGATCAAGGAGTTGGTAGTATCTAGTTAGATGTAAGGTTTCATAGGATAAGAGAGTTGATAATATCTGGCCAAATATTGCACGAACAAATCATATAAATGTAAGGTTTCATAAGATCAAGGAGTTGGTAGTATTTAGTTAGATGTAAGGTTTCATAGGATAAGAGAGTTGATAATATCTGGCCAAATATTGCTGCAGAAGGTTCATACTTCAGAGAATGCTACTAACATGTTAACGAAGCTGGTTACAGTTGATAACTTCAAGCATTGCTCGAACTTGATCAACGTTTCTAGATGCTAATTGTTAGACCCTTAAGTTTTGGAGCATTTCTCAACAACCTTCATGGCGGACCTTAGGAGGAAGGTTTGCTGGATTCACGAATGAGGGAGTTATGCGAAAATACTAAGGCAAATGTAGGCAAGTAGGATTGGACTTGGTGCGAATTTTGATAAAGTCTCAGACCTTGTGGAGATTGACTCGATCCATGCTAAAGACTTGACGGACTAAGGACTTAGCCCAGCTCAGATGGATGGACCACGACTAACGGACTTATTATGAGAAGCATTGGATCAAGTCAGTATGCTAGTGGGCTTCAGTGAGATCATACTGCATCATCAACGGATAGAGATCGTAAGAAGATTTTGGATGATGTGGCGATGACTGGGAGTTAGAGTTATAGTGGAACTAAACATTTGAAGATAGTGGAGATCTTCGAGGATAAGGATGCTAGTTTCCTAGTTGAATGTAAACTAAAATATTGTTTTTATCTTACCTTATCAATTAGAGTTCTATTTAGATAGGGGGTGTCATCTAAGTGGTCCATGTGATGTAATTTGGCAAGGATAAACGTGATTTTAGCACGATCTTAGACAATTCAAATTGAGTGGAGTTTTGAATGTAACTTGGAAGGCAAGTTAGGATGCCTATATATAGCTTATTCGAGTTTTGCTCTTCTCATTCAATAAAAGATAGCAAACTTTTTATTCTTTTGAGGGAAAATATATAAAGTTGATTTTTAACGTATCTCTGTGTTTCCTTGTTGCTTTTCTTTCTTATTACTCTCATGACATAGTTTCTTCGAGTGTGCAAGGTAAACACTTTGAGGATCATTGAAGGCTGAGTCTTATTTAAGCGGACCTAAATGAGACTGTCGTGCAAAGGGTATTGGTGATTAATTTTGGTGAAAGTTCGAGTCTCAAAGATGATCTTTATATCACTAAGCATGATTGGAGTGTCCAACCTATTTGGTGTGAGAGAAGACTCAGAGGTGAATTCATTTTTTAAGAAAATCGAAGTGGTGTAGGTTCACAAAAATTTCGATTTGACCGTAGTTACTTTAAAGTTCTGCTGCAATTACTTGTAACTATATCTGTCGGTTACTAGATATACAATAACTGTAGCAGCAAAAACATAAAAATAAATACAAAATTAAACAGTTCAATGCCGAAATTTTGTAACACAATTTGATGCATCTTATCTACATCTACGAGGCCCTCATCAACCTTTGACACTATCATTCGTCCTCACTACCCGTGAAAAAATTTAATACCTAATAATACAGCCACCTCGTACTAACCTCATTAGAGGATTTTCTCAATCAATCTTTTAACAAAAGAACAATAAATGAATAACTTAAGTGATTAAAATAATAAATAACGAAAATTAAATACATTTGAGATAGACAAGAACTTCCCGATGTTCCGCTCCTTTGAAATGGATCTGAAAATTGTTGACAAAAATTGACAGAATCACGCAATACTGTGAACTACCTTATGACTGCACCAAGAACACATTTAGTGTGACAGATCAATCAATTAAGCCTCCACCAAAATCACTCAAGAAATATAAACCAAAAGCATATCGACTGCACACCCAACAATCGACCAATGGCTAGAAGTCACATGCACAAGATAGTTATAAAGCAACGAGCCCACACCAAAAGTCAAAATGCGCTCGTGAACCACCTAGAAGATTTCACACCCGTGCAATTAATCAACACACCACATCAGTTCTTCCAGCCAAGATGATTATAACGAACAACCAAGCTCACCACCGTTTTTACACAATCGTGCAACACATAGAAAAATCAAGAACCCAATAGTAATGACGTACATCAAAAGAGACCAACAACGTGAGTTACTCCAAAAGATCAATCCAAAGCCGTGAGTCACTCCAAGCTATAGACACAAACGTTTTCACACCCACGTCCAAAAATCAATCAACTAATTAAAGGAATGGCAGCATTAAGATGGAATTCTCATTCTTCCATCCAATTGACAAATAACAAATAGGTAAGCTCACAATTGTAATCACCAAAACTGTGCAGCTAAAAAAAAAAGAAAAAAAGAAGTCACACACACATACTCCAGGAATTACGTACAATACCCTTCAGCCTACATAGACGTGATCCTCACATAAGAATTTTTTTCTACATAGAGTTTTAACTTTATCCAAAATTTCAAGATACAGATTTTTTCTATCCCACTTTGATTTGAATTTTAAACTCATCAATATTATCTTAGATGTCCAATTATCAAAAAATGTCAAAACTAAATAATAAAATATATACTATATATCTTAACAATTTTCATGGAAGACATATATTCATCAAGGTGGGGATTGTTGTGTATGTGGCTCATGTACTGGTAAGGGTGTGTTTACGCTCCACTCTGCTCCAGCACCTGCCCCCTCTCGGGTGTCTTCTCGGTTCATCATCGGGGTATGACAAGATAGGTTGGGGGGTGCGGGGGCAACACCCTATGGTACGGTACTGGATTGATGATTTTAGGAGTTGTCCGTATAGGTGATGTGGCAACATGGGTTTTAAATCGTGTCCTATTGTAACCAATGATTTACATTTCGTACCGTATCAATCGGTACCGGTATAAGTATAAATGGTACCGGTAAAAAATATCGGTTGGTATCGGCCAATTTCAACGGTACTGATCGGTATTCAAAATACCGGTCAAATATCGGCCGATACTGAAAATTTTAAAAAATTGGAGGACTTTTTGGCAAAATTTTTAAAAATTTTCAAAAATTTCCTCCATCCCTCCTACCTCTCATTCCCCCCTTTTTTTTCAAAGTTTTAAAATAATAATAAATATTTTATTGCTAATAATAATTATAAATTAAATAAAACTTAAAAATAAATTATTTTTATTCTTATTATTAATAAATTATTTTATTTTTATTACTAATAAATTATTTTATTTAAATTTATTTTAATATTTTATATAATATTTATTAATAAATACTAATAAATTAGTTTATAAATAATAATTTTAAAATTATTCATTTTATGAAATAAATAATTTTAAAATTATTATTTATAAACTAATATTTATTTTATATGTTTTCAATTATTAAATCAAAATTTATATATTTTAAAATTAATTATATTTATTAATAATTATTAAATTAATTTTATATATTAAATGAAATTGTGATTATGTCTAATTAAATATAAAATGAAATGGAATGTGAAAAACAACAATTCTAAAAAATAATTCAAAATTTTGATAAAATAGAAAATAATTAATAATTCAAAATTTGAATTATTTTCATTATTTTACAATTAATTATTATATTTAGATAATTATTATATATTGATATATATTATATATTGAAAATTATTATATATAGAAATAATTAAAATATAATAAAGATATATATAAACTAAAATGAATAAGATATAAACAAAAAACTAAATTAAATAATCTACAACTTTACAATATAACAATAGACTATTTTGTAATTTTTAAAAATTCAGGAACAATTTTATAAATTAATTTTTTGTATTATTGTAATATTTTAAATATTTTGTATTATTCTTAATTTTATAATTGTATGATGATAATTGTCTTTATTTATATTAATTGTGGTTATTATTTTTATATATAATATTTAAAAATATTATTATTTCATATTAATTGTCATTATTATTTATTATTAAGATTTTAAAAGCATGGTTGATATTATACAGATACAATTGTATAATGTATTAATATAGACTATTTTGTAATTTTTAAAAATTTTAGAAATTATTTTATAAATTTAAAAAATTTTCTGAAACGGTACCCGATATCAACCAATATCGGTACAGTTTTGTTCAAAAGCTTAATCCTATACCGAGTTTGGTATAGTATTCATAAGATTGATTGTAGCTATACAAATATTATTAGGGTTTTATACAAAAACCTAATATACCCTATCGGGAAAAGTTGAATAATACGAAAAGCCGCTTCAATTTTGGATGCAGGAAACACGCGGTTTCTTTAAAATCTCTTTTAGTGTTTATTTCTCAACACAAGCCATAAATACGCAGGTCTTTACACTACAGGAAGTTTTGAGTTTTCAACTCAAGGCATTACGAAAATTGTTTTGACCTGAAATTCAATGAAAACAAACATAAAGAAAACGTTTCTTCCTGTTTAGACCTTGAAACTAAGATAATACTAAATGAACCAGGAGCATTAATCATTGGCCACAATTTTGAAATGGGAACAGATCAGAGACATTGACTTTTATGACAAAATACCAACCAAAATGATATGAAATTTCAAGACAAGCACCCATCAACTACCTCCCATCAGGGTTGTTTGCTCACGTAAAGAATATGCATTTAGGTTTCTCCTGTCTGACAATGAGTTCTACATTTTACCTAAACTCTGGTCTTCTCTGTGCTGCAAAGCAGAATGGAAGTGCACTGATGATTTGATGAACAAAAATCATAATTCCAGAATGTGAAATGTCAAATTCATACATTGCGAAGGTTGGAGGACAGTCACAATCTTGTCACACAGGATCTAGGGTGCATCCACCATACACATGAGTCAAGAATGCACGACTTAGATTCTTCTGCTTGTTGAAGCTAGGTATCTATATCATGCCAGAACTGCCATATACTGCCACATCATCCATCACCAGCTCATCAGCAACACATCCCACAATAACGTAATCAGATTCAAGGCCTGAATCTTTGGCAAGGGCCTTACATAGAGAATGACATTCAGGATCTGGGTATATAAGGAGATTTGAATGACCCTAGAGCTTCAAGTATCTCAAAACCATTTGAAACTACTTTAGATGGCTGTCATTGCAGCAGAGGTCATCTTTGACATTTATCCTTTTCGAGAATCAAAACACACAATTAAGGTGTTCAACACAAGCAAAATCTTCTTATTTTACAAAATATGCCAGTCATTACAGTTTGCATTTATCCTTTTTTCATTTGTAATTGTTTTCTCCATACTGCAGATTTTATCAGCTTGACTGGGTAGGAAGCCAGAGGATACTGTTAAGTTGGATGCAAATGAGAACCCTATGGTCCACCTCCAGACCACCGTACATCTAAATGAGCTGGAACTTTACCATCAAAGTATAATGCAAACTTGATTTCTTAAGCACCCAAAAGAAAAAGAAGGTAAAGCATAAAAGAAGCAACCATATTAATCAAATTAACAAAAAGAAAACCAACAGAAGTCTCCACCACTAAGAGCTTGTATCAGAATTTCGAAATGGCGATCAATCACGTAGCTAATGTATTTTCCAATCCTAGTGACAAGAAGCACACACTAGCAACAGTAAGAAGGATACGTTCAAGAAAATTTATGGAGGTTGCAAGTACATTTCTTAACCCGATGAAGTATACACACGAGTCAGGAAACCTCTAGCAGTAGTAGTAACCCTTTTTAAGTTCAGTGAATAGTCCTTTCCAAAAGCAACCATACGAACAAGCGTCGGCCCATATCGTCTCAAAGAGTGAAAAGTGAAGAAAACGACCCGTTTGCTTTAACGAACATAATAGAATATGTATTATTTGTTTGATTTAAAAATATAAAATTAGAATAATAAAAATTTAAATATTATTATTATTATTATTATTATTATTATTATTATTATTATTATTAAATTCTGTATTCTTATTAATTTTATTATCTTTTATTTATATTAATTATTATTATTATTATTTTTACTTTCTATAATTCTTATTATTATTAATTTTACTATTTTATTAATTATATTTATTTATTAAATTCATTATTATTAATTATATTTATTTTATTATTATTAAAATTTTCTTATTATTATTAATTTTATTATTATTAACTTAAATGTTAATCGCTGTGCATGATTAGTATTTAAGTTAAATGCTAGTCACTCCGGTACGTGAATGAGACCAAGTCAGAGAAACCTCCAGAGAGAGAGCTAGTGGACGTGAGTGAGACTAGACGAGATGGTAATGCTGCGTTAATGAAAAAGAATCATGGGACAAGAGGACGAACTTGCTGCTAAGTAAGTTAGAAAGTATCGTAAGAGAGGAGGATGAAATTGTAAGTTGAACAATTTATTGTGTTTACCTATTCTAAACGTACACGGAATAGGTTAAAAAAAGGATTAGTTATCTTTATCTATTCTTTGATAATTAGGAATTACTAATTCTGTTGGCTTTTTGTTAACCAAACAAACAATTCCTAATTATTAAGGGAAAGATAGACAATAGAATACCTATTACCGTGGACCAAACAGTCCCAAAGAAGAAGAATGAGAGGGAAAACGACGTCGAATTGTATAATGAAACGACATAGTTAGAGCTATTACGTGTAAGAAGCTGAAACAAGGAATTCAAAGGCTATATTAGCCGTTAGAATGAGTATTAATCCGATTTTTCTTCTCTCTCTAGCTTCTTCTTCTATCTTTCTTTAACATTTTCGTGGAAATCCATAACTAACATTAGTCCCAAACCCATATCCCTAATTTTTTTTAAAATCTTATTATCGTGTCAAATTGGTATCAAAACAGTTCAATTCTTGGAAGAAAGTGATAGAAAGGACTAAGTCCCCTGATATACGTAGATTAGAAGAAAATATAGACTCAAGAATTAGATGATTAAGTATGGATGGTCGGCAAGGAGTCGAAGAAGATGGAAAAAAAAATCAAAATCAAAGAATTATAGAAGATGACAGAAGAGTACTGAAAGTCCATTTCAATGAACTTCAGGAACCAGTAATTACACTATTGTCACTTGATATAGTAAGTTGAAGTTTTCAACCATTGATGGAGAAAATTTACAAACAAACAAATCTTTATGCTAGATCGATCGTCAGTGGAGCTAAAAGTATAAATCACATTTATATATTTAGTGGGAGAAGCTTTGTCATGACACCAATTATATCTTAGAGAACAGATCGTCAATGGAGTCATTTAGTTAGGGAAAGTATCTAATATAATTGTGGTTGGGTTAATTTATATTGGACCCCGTCCATGAGCCGTCGATTCGATCTCACATTCACCAATTAATTCGCGACCCACACATCCAATACCGACAAGTAGAAGAATATCTAAAATGCAGACACGTAAAGACCTAAACCTAAATTGAAAAATCATATAAAAGGTATTATTCTCATAACAGAGTGACAGACAATCATAAACCTAGCTTTCTCTGTGTTTATCAACCTCACCTTCACTAGAAAACCGACTTGGCGTCGGAGGGCTAATCGGGACCTGACCCATATCAAGCCTTCTTTGTTTTGCGGTATCTTTATCTTGAATTCACCACGAAGGCGATCGATCACATAAGACAACAGCAACGTTCCATCTGCCAAAATCTAGCGAACCAATTGGCGCCACCGTGGGACCCGACTTAGGCACCACGTCGAAACACACAAATCGGCCGGTAGGCGGCGATGAATCTGACATAGCATTGTCATGGCTCTGGCGATCAACGTATAAGCTCACGACTTCTTGCGACTCTGCCGCACCACATATCTCCGCGTGGAATCCTCTAATCCAAACGATCAATGCATCCTCAAACCTTAGAACAAGAAGAACAGGCGTGGCGCAGAGGATAACGTTGCATTCAATGCGCGCCCGAATCTCCTGTAACACCCCAAATTAGGGGTTAGCAGATTAAGCAAATTTAGTCCGATTTATGTTCTGTCTCTTTGATATTTTGGCATGCATTCATGGCATTTTAAGGTACATTGGTTTAATGACACTTGGATTGATTGATTTGTATTAAGATAATTTTAGTAATTTTGTATACTTGAACATTTTAGAAATTAATGGAGGCATGCTAGAAGGGTTCAGAAGGCTTACGTGACACTTGATGTCGAGCCTTTGGCTTCTGATATGGACACTTCGGTGTCGAGACTTCGGTCTTCTGTGATACTTCGGTGTCTTTTGATATGGACACTTCGGTGTCGAGTCTTTGGTTTCTGATATGGACACTTCGGTGTCGAGATTTTGGTCCTCTGAAAAGTCCCGTTACCCACTTCTGTTTTATGGACTTCTGATTTGTTGGGTTGTGGTCGCGTGCAACCTTGAGGTTGGATCGCGTGCAAACTCGAGGTACGAAAACACGGCCTAATGCAAAACACGGACCTGACATTAAAAAGCGATCATTGCGAAGTGCATTTTGCACGATTATTAATCTCTGAATGCATGCTTATATCGTTAATGTGAAAAGAAATTGGTTAAATTAGATAAATGATTACTCACCAAGCTATAAGCTTAGCGGTGGATTTGCCCGTGTAGGTGCGAAGCAAAGAGATTAAGGATGGGACAAGTCAACCTTGATGGCCAAAGAAGTCGAGTTTTGTGTCACTCGAATATGTATTTTGTTTGGTTTATTTGGGCTGTACATATTCTTTGGATTTGTTTGGAAAGTCGAGATGTATTATATGTGTGTTAAACTTAGATTTTAAAACAATGCATATGTGTAATGTTTGATTTTGTTTGTTCTGTCTTGGGTGGCATCCATGTATCCTCCCAGGGGGTATTTGGGTGTTACATCTTTAGCACCGGTTAGGCGCAGATCCTCCTCCGTCCATGCACACCACCCTGAATCGGAAACAGATAGAGGAGGCAGCTGAATTGGTGATTCGCCAGATCCTGCAGTCTCAACCGGCGCAACAACCTCCGTCTGCGCGATCAGCCGCCCGACAAATCAGCTTAACAACCGATCATCGCCCATCTGAAGCCCTAGGAAAAATCGCAGATGATCGGATTAACTTGCAGTATGAGCTTTCGTCCGGATCGTGATGGCGCGATCTGACTCTCCTTCACCCGTAAATCTTGGATGACCTCTTGACACCGGCACAAAATACCGACCCCGAGAAATACCTTTGGAAGGCCAGGCCCTGGATTATCTGCAGCACTTCCGGTCCATGATGAATCTACATTGTGTTAGGACGCTATCAATGTAAGGCTTTCACGGCCTTCAAGAGGGAGCTCGGCGATGGTTCAACAACTTGCCCCAAGTCGTATCACATCTTCAAGATTTGATTTTATTCTGAACCAGTTCGCCACTAGTAAGCGGCCACAAAAGACAGCTCTGGAGGTGATGCAACTTACCCAAGGAAGAAACGAGAGTTTGCGAGAGTTCATCACTCGGTTCAATAACGAAGCGATCGAGGTGCCGACCTCACTGCCGTCGTCCATCTTGGCGGCCATGACCAATATCTGAGGGACGAGGAGTTTAAGAAGTCACTAGCCCTCAATCAGCCCCGATTCGTTCGGAAATAAGCAGGGCGGATAGGTATATTCAACTTGAAGAAGTGATGAAAAATACGAGGCATCGAACGAATGATCGTCGCCGAATGACGAGACGAGCAATTCGCATGCAAAAGGCAAAAAAGGTCGAGCTGAGAAGACCGACCGACCGGCGGGGATATCGACGGAGTTCACCCCACTAAGCGAGCGATATGAAGAGGTGTTGGCGACAATGAGGCAGATGGGGAAGCGTCGAGAACTGAAAAATGAAGACCCCTACAGGACGAAACCCTAATTTGTATTGTCGTTTTCACAAAGAGTTGGTAATGACACGGAAGATTCTGGCGATTGAAAAAGAAATCGAATTCCTCATACAAAGGGAAGGTTAGGCGATTTGTGAAAGAGGCGCGAATGTCGATCGGGATAATCGACCTTGAGATGTGTCGGCGGCAGACGATAGGCGCAGCCGCCAGAGTAGAAATGCGAAATAACGAGGGAGGCGAATGCGAATTCGGATAATCGGCGAGAAGAGAGAGGCGGTCGAGGAAAGAAATGATGAAAATGTCGTGCAACAAGACGACCAACCGATTGGGGTCATTAATATGATATTCGGTGGAAATGCGGTAGGGG
Organism: Erythroxylum novogranatense; assembly: GCA_029891385.1. NCBI lineage: Eukaryota > Viridiplantae > Streptophyta > Magnoliopsida > Malpighiales > Erythroxylaceae > Erythroxylum > Erythroxylum novogranatense. The sequence goes on from CM057234.1 coordinate 8,631,812, forward strand.
ATCCAACAACAAAGGAGAAAAGATATGCGAGCAATTGGCAAAGACTCATCCATCAAAAACCGAGGAGAGCGGCGGGATGATATCATTTGATGAGTCCGACCTCGATGGAGTAAGTTGCCCTCATGACGACGCCTCGTGGTAAACTGAACATGGGCGGACACGAGGTGAAGCGGGTGATGATTGACACGGCGGCTCGATCGACTTGTTGTATTATGAGGCCTTCAAGCAGATGAAGATACGAAGATCGACTACTACTCACGACGGCCCCATCAAAGGGGTAATCGAGGCGTCGGCCTACCCGTTCGCCCGGGTATACTTGAAAGTGAAGTTCGGGCAGAAACCGTGTCAGATAGAAAGGGACGTTGAGTTCCTGATCGTAAAGTTTCAAGGCGTACAATGCAATAATTGGGCAACTCAAAATGCCCTCAGTCAATCGTCTCCACTTACTACCAAGTTATGAAGTTCCGACACCTACTGAGTCGGTATTGTCGAGGTCGTGAGAGAATCGTCGGGGAATGTTACTTAGCGAGACTAAAACATTAGATGGGCGGTAGTCTTGTGAGCTCTCTGATGTGAGAACCGACGAAGAGACGGACATGATGAACCCAGTGGAAGAAACGCAGAGGGTCGTACTGGATGAAGCCGACCCTTCTAAGTTCACAAACCTAGGTTCCGAGCTGCAGGGGGACCTAGTTAAAGAAATCACAGATTGTTTGGTGAAAAATAGGTCGGTTTTTGCTTGGGTACTGAGCGACATGCCCAGAATTTCTCGATCAGTCGCATCTCACTCCCTCGGTATTCGGCACGACTATAAGCCGATCAGACAAAAGAAGCGATGGCACAACAAGGAACGACAGGGGGTGATCAAGAAGGAAGTAGCGAAGTTGCTGGCGACCGGGTTCATCAGAGAGGTCAAATATCCTGAATGGCTCGCCAATGTCGTTTTAGTAAAAAAGAAGAACGGGAAGTGGAGAATGTGCATAGATTTCACCGACCTGAACAAAGCGTGTCCAAAGGACAGCTTCCCATTGCCTAAGATCGACCAATTAGTAGACTCCACCTCAGGGCATGAGCTGCTCAGCTTCTTGGATGCTTTCTCGGGCTATCATTAGATCCAAATGAGCCTGAAAGATGAAGAAAAGACCGCCTTCATAACCGACCAAGGCACATATTGCTACCAAGAAATGTCTTTCGGCCTGAAAAACGCCGGGGCGACTTATCAACGGCTCGTCATAGAAGTCTTTAAAAAACAGATAGGCCGGACGGTGGAAGCTTATGTGGATGATATGGCGGTCAAAAGTAAGACGTCCACGGAGCATGTACAAGATCTCAAGGAAGTCTTCCAGACCCTGAATAAATTCCAGATGAAGCTAAACTCGGAAAAATGTGTGTTTGGGGTGGCATCCGGAAAATTCCTGGGATTTATGATCACTCAGCGGGGAATCGAAGCTAATCCAGAGAAGATTGAGGCCATCATACAGATGCCTTCGCATGATGCTTGAAAGATGTTGAGATCTTGACCGGTCGGATAGTTTCACCGAAAGGTGTTCATTTCCAGACTAGGAGACAAGTGCCTCCCATTTTTCAAAGTCTTGAGAAAAGCGAACGTGACCCAGTTTCAATGGCCGGATGAGTGCGAGAAAGCTCTCCAACACTTGAAACAATATTTGTCTAGCCCGCCTATTCTGCAAAGCCCGGTAGAGGGGGAGAGCCTGATTTTATACTTGGCGATTACGGAGGGGTCGATTAGCGCGGTACTTATCCGATCAGAAGGAAACAAGCAGCATCCCATCTACTATGTCAACAAAGTGTTGACCGGGCCAGAAACGCGATATACGCCTATAGAGAAGCTAGCCCTCTCTTTGATAATGGCAGCTAGGAAGTTGAGTCCTTACTTCCAAAGTCATACCATTGAGGTGTGGACTGATCAACCCCTGAAGCAGTGCCTTCAAAAGCCCGAAACTTCAGTTCGGCTGATAAAGTGGGCGGTAGAACTGGAAGAGTTCGACATCTGATATAAGCCCATACGACCATTAAAGCGGTGTTGGCGGACTTCATCGCAGAGATGAGCCAACCGAGCTCGAAGACGAGCGATTCCCTTTGGAGCTTGTTTGTCGATGGGTCATCCAATGCCGAGGGATGCGGAGCGGGAGTAGTGCTGGTCAGCCCGCATATGGATGAAAAGGTGGAATACGCCATTCGGCTAGAATTCAAGGCCTCCAATAATGAGGCAGAATATGAGGCTCTGATAACCGGCCTCAACTAGCTGAGGAGATGGGGTGAAGCACTGAAGATATATAGCGACGACCAAGTGGTGGTAGGCCAAGTCACAAGGCGTTATGAGGCTAAGGGGAACAACATGATCAAGTATCTGGAGCTAGTAAAGCAGGAATTGAGCAATTTCGAACAGCACTCAATCAGCATAATAGAACGAGCTCGAAATGCTAAAACAGATGCGCTCTCGAAAATGGTTTCCGACCGTGATGCCATAAACAATGTTCTAGTCGAACGACTTGATCGGCCTAGCATTCAAAAAGTCGAGGAAGTTCTCAACGTGAAAATCGGTCGGTCGAGTTGGATGAACCGTCATGTGATACCTTTTAGAAGGAAAGCAACCGGAGGACGCGTCAGAGGCCAAGAAGTTGAGGATAAAGGCAGTCGAATACACGATCGTCAACGGTACCCTATATAAGCGGTCTTACGACTGGCCGCTGCTTCGATACTTGAATGAAGAAGAAGCCAAGCAGGCAATGGTCGAAGTCCATGAAGGGATGTGCGGAAATCACATAGGGAGCAGAATGTTGGCTCACCGATTGATCAGACAGGGATACTACTGGCCGACAATGAGAAGAGACTGTCAGGAAAAGGACGACCGATGTGAGGCCTGCCAGAGAAACGGCAACCTGTCTCACCAGCCGACCGAGCGAATGCAAATCGTGAGTCATCCTGTCCCTTTCTCCCAATGGGGAATGGATATACTGGGGCCCTTCCCTCTCGGTCCCGGACAAAAGAAATTCCTGATAGTGGCAGTGGAATATTTCACTAAGTGGGTAGAAGTGGAGTCTGTCGCTACAATCACCGAGGGGAAGGTGGAAAGTTTCATAAAGAAGAATATACTATGCCGCTTCGGGATGCCTATGGTGTTGGTTACGGATAATGGTGGCGGTTCGACAACCACAAGTTTAGAAATTTTGCGATCGACTAAAGATCAAACTACGGTTGACTTGGTAGCCCATCCCCAAAGTAACGGTCTCGAGAACACCAACAAAAGATAATGAATGCCCTCAACGCGCTGGACGGTAGAAAGACACAGGTGGAAGAAGTAGGCAAGTATTGTGGGCATATAGAACCACACCGAGCAGAGCCACAGGAGAAACACCGCTCAGGATGACCTTGGGCGAAGCCCTAGTTCGAGAGAGGTGGCATTGCACAATCAAAGGGTGTCGGGCTATGAAGAAGAGCGGAATGATGAAGCCCGCATGTAGAGCTCGTTCTCATAGCGATGATAGAAAAAGGGCGTGGCCGCTCGAAGCCATCGAGGCAAAAGGCGACCAAGTTCTACAATGTAAGGGTCAAACCGGCGATGTAAAGGTAGGTGGTTACGTCCTACTAAAAGCCGAGGCAGTGGAAAGCATCCGGAAGCTTCGGACAGGCGTGAAAAGGACCTATCGAGTGATTAAGCAGGTCGAGCATGGTTCTTACATCCTCAGCGATGAGAAAGGGAAGTTTCTACCAAGGCCTTGGAACTCACATAACTTGAAGGCGTTTTACCCATAGATAAGTTTTATTTTAGTTAATCTTTCCTTATTATCATTTTTGTATACATGTGGGTACCTTTTCCTGTCCCTGCCAGACAGGTTTTTTAACGACCCACGCCCCTCATTATTATCAATAAAGGGGTTTTCAGATTTCTTGGCAATAAAGAATTCAATCATGTATGGCAAAGAATAGAAAATCAAGGTAACCATCGCTCGACATTCTCCATAGATCGACCACGGTCGGTCGGGTCGCCAAGACGAGATCCTTGGGACCCTCGCCATCGCCATCGCCATCGCTCGACATTCTCCACAGATCGACCACGGTCGGTCGGGTCGCCAAGACGAGATCCTTGGGACCCTCGCCATCGCCATCGCTCGACATTCTCCACAGATCGACCACGGTCGGTCGGGTCGCCAGACGAGATCCTTGGGACCCTCGCCATCGCCATCGCTCGATATTCTCTACAGATCGACCACGGTCGGTCGGGTCGCCAAGACGAGATCCTTGGGACCCTCGCCATCGCCATCGCTCGGCATTCTCCACAGATCGATCACGGTCGGTCGGGTCCCCAAGACGAGATCCTTGGGACCCTCGTCATCGCCATCGCTCAGCAATCTCCATAAATCAACCACGGTCGGTCGGGCCGCCAAGACGAGATCCTCCATCTCTCGGCATTCTCCATAGATCGACCACGGTCGGTCGGGCCGCCAAGACGAGATCCTTGGGACCTTTCGCTCGCCTTCGATGAGGATTGACTAAGGTCGATCGGTCACCAAGGCAGAATCACCGGGACCGTAACTCGGCCTCAATTATAGATCGAACTCGAAGCCGGTCGACCATGAGCGACTTTACCAAACTACACTATGATCGAAAACAAAAAGCGAAAACACGGAAAGTAACTTCAAAAAAGAATTTTATTATTGTAGATTGATCCCGCCCTGGCTTGACCAGTGAGCTCTACAACATGGGAGAAGGAACTACCAACAGTAGAAGGAGAAGGAGAATACCGATGGAATACCTGGGAAGCCTCGGGCAGGCGGAAGAGCAATAGGAGGCGGGACCGGGGAGCGGGACTGGGGAGCAGCCGAAGGAACATCTTCACCAGGGAGATCTTCCTCTTCGGAGCTGAGATCTAGCTCCTCATCTGGAACATCGCGCGGTTCTCCCTCGACTTTCTTCGTCATCTCCTCCAAAGAAAGCCCAAAAGCTGCGGGAATAAGCCGCTCGGCATACTCTTCGAATGAAGGGCATGCCACCCCCTCAGGAGCATAGAGCTCGTGGCCCCTCTTCAGAACCGAGAGGGCTACCTCACAGGCGAGCTCCAAACTCTCCTCGTACAAGAACCGCCTCTTCCATCGTTTGATCGCTTCGATCCGCTGTTCCCGCATAGAGCACCGTACCTCTCGCAGGGTTTTCTCGGCTCTATCTCTATCCACCACGGCGGAATGGCAGTCTTGGCGGTACTTCTTGTTGAGCTCCCGCTCCGCCCTCACAGTCTTCCTCCACTCCTCACTCTCCTTCTCCCTCCTCTCTCTCTCATTCTCCTTCTCCTTCTCTACTTTGGCCAGTCGAGCCGTCAAAGCTCCCATCTCCCCCTCCTAGGCTTCTTATCCTCTTCGAGGGACGCGTTTTTAGCCTGGAGGAGGTCTTTCCCCTCCTTCACCTCTGACAGCTCGTTTTTCAAATCTTTCATCTGATCATGGAGATCTTGGACTTCTGGTCGAGTCTTCAAGCAGCTGCAGACCTGAAAGGACATCGTCGCGACCCGCATACCAAGACGAACAGTGAGAACCCAACTCAGGTTACCTTTCTTCTCCATAAACCGCTCGTCCATTGGGGAGTAACCCTCTCAGTAAGGTAGCGGGACACCTCGAGTACCCGATCGTCGTCCTTTGACTTGATGTGAGCTCCCACTGCCCAAGGCTCACGGCCTGCGTCTTCTCCTTGCCTTTCTTCTGTTTGCCCGCTCCGGCTTGACTGGCCGGGCGGGGTGAAAGGTCACTCAGCCGAACCAACCTCTTCCTCTTAAGAGGAGGACCCGCGTCCTCCTCCTCCTCCTCTACCATTGGTACAATCGGCAATGGTTAGAAGCAATAGGAAGGTCCCCGGCAGGGAGCACCGCCAAGACACCGTAGGAGACCAACCCTGCAGACAAAGCGGCGCCTTCACCGGTCTCCGCCTCACTCCTTTTCTTTTGAGAGGCCTGCTTCCTTGACGTAGAAGCTCGAGCTCCCATCCTCACCATGGCTGCACAATGATAAATTGAGTTAGAGAACAAAACTAATGCACAAAAGTTTAACAATTAATACAATCACGAGGAGTCAGCCGGACGGGCGGTTTCCTCCTTTAGCCCGCTATCTGAGGAGGGGGTCGACGAGGAAAGAATCGACCGAGGCCCCCGAGGTATTCTGAATGAAATTTGAGCAAAATCGTATCTGCTGAGCTCCTTGATCGACGAACCACCTCCACTCCTCCTGCTAAGGGACAAGGTCGACGAATCATTCCATTGCTCGGCGGAGGATATCTCCATGGTCGGCACTCGAGAGGAAGATCTGGGGCTTCACAAAGAAATACTTGATCCGCCAGGAAGAAATTTTCGAGGGTGTCCTGGCCGGGTGATACCGAGCGTCTCTATATTGTAGAAAGGGGATTCCAACCCCGGAGCTCGGACTATGGCTCATCCTCAGGAAATGGCGCAGAATGCCGACAGTAGGCGGATGACCGAACTGATGGCACAACAAAGCCAACCCATTTATAAACCTCCAACTGTTCGGAGGAATTTGGCTAGGCAATAATCCGAATATGGCGCACACCTCGTCAATAATCGGGGCGTACGGGAGCCTCATACCGCCCACTGTGAAAAAGCTCCCGGAGACGGCGAAGTATCCACTGAAGTTGCTGTGGATCCGCTCATTCCTAAAGGCCAGTCGGGGCCCCCAAGACGTAGGAATATTATACTTAAGAGTCAATTTATTCAACTCCCCCACGGTCATCGACGATGCAGTCTTTGGCGGCAACTCCACAACTAAACCATCTTTTCTCTCTTTCATCGACATCTCCTCCGCACCTCCGACCATGCTCCCAGAACTACTCGTCGACATGTTCACCAAGAAAAAGACTTTTGAAAAATAAGAGGGAATGAAGAAAAAGGACGTACCTAAGCAGGGGTTCGAAACGGGGAAATCGGACGGTGAAGCGAAAGAAAATTTCTGGGAACCGCGAACGACAAAGAACAAGCGAAGACAAAGTGTAAGCTAGAGAACGAAAGCAAAAGGTAAAAACCGCCATAACTCGTCAACTATGAGTATTTATAGAGGGTCGGCAGAAGGAACACTCGAAAGTGACCCAATCGGACTACGACACGTGGAGAAAATCCGAGCTATGCTCAGACACGCGGCATGATCTAAGCCACAAGAATTAGGGTTGTTCGAAATCTGAAAAGGAGCGGTAATTGAAAGGGCGTCTGGGACGGTACCTGTGGTTACAAGGACGACGTCGTTTGATTCTAAACAATCGTCGAGAGCACGCGCGTCAAATAATAAATGTTTCAAGTCAGCGTCGCCAATGATGGCTATCAGACCTACCATAGTCTGTCGTCGGTGATGAAATACAGAGACCGATCAGTCGGGGGCCCTCAGTCAATCGACCCCAATACGAGCAATCAGGCACGACTAGTCGGCACCAGACCGATCGAAACTGCCTGAGCAATCCTATGACCGGGCTCCAAGGCCAATACCTGACCAATCGACCACCTTACGAGCAGCCTTGCTTACGAGCTATGGGGAAATCGACGAACGCCAACGTCCAACGTACTCCTTCGACCCTGCTCTTCGCTCAGACTCGAGGAGTAGGGAAGCTTATGGTTGGGTCGACTATATTGGACCCGAGTCCAATCCCATAGGCCGATCGGTCGGTCTCACATCCACCAATTAATTCGGGCCTGACCCACACATCCATGGCCCAACAGTAGAAGAATATCTCCCATGCAGATACGTAAAGACCTAAACCTAGCTGAAAAATCATATAAAATGTATTATTCTCATAACAGAGGTACGAACAATCATAAACCTAGCTTTCTCTGTGTTTATCAACCTCACCTTTACCAGAAAACTGACTTGAGCGTCGGAGGGGCTAATATGGACACAACTCCCGTCAAGCCTTCTTTGTTTTGCAGGTATCTTCATACTGAATTCACCACAGAAGATAGTCGATCACATGGAGCACAACGACAACGTTCCATCCTGCCAAAATCCGGCAGAACCAAATTGTATTAGAGAAAATATTTAGAAATTGTTTAATGATCCAGTGGAAAAAGTTAAAGAATTGAAGCAGATGTCTATGGTGAAGGACTATTGCGTTTGAGGCATCTAAGAAGTAAGAGTTGGTGTTTCAACATTAAGTAGGAGCTTATCAATGTCATAAGAGAAACCTTCAGCTAGGCCTAGGAATGTAAGGATTGAATTTAGTTAATAAGAGTCAACAAGAGATGTTACCAAAGTCCACGTTAGTTAGTTGCGAAGTGGACGCAACAATAGCAACTAGTAGTAAGGAAATAGATGAGCGTAGACTAAAAAAGATTTATATTTTTGTGTGATTGAAGTTTACACCAAGGCATAAGTGCAAAAAGAGGAAATTTCGTTTGTATGTAATGCACGAAAAAGAAGAGGAAGATACAAGGAAGGATAAAGAGATAATATTAAATCACTCACATATTATATCCGTGCAAGTATTGACAGGTGTTGTTATTGTCTATTACAAACAAATGAATGTAAAAAGAGCTTTTTAATGGGAAAATTTATTCATATACTCGTCGACGGAGGAAGTACTCATAATTTTATAGTTGAAATACTGGCAACAAAGGAGGAGAGTTGTGAAAAAATATAACCTATGATAATTATAACGACAGAAGGATTAATAATCTAGTACAATAAAAAAATAGAAACATGAGATGGATAATAAATAGTCATTTATTTTTATTTTGACGCACTGATCATCAAAATTTGAAGAAACGATTTTATGATTAGAGAATAATAGTTGGTCACTTTGATGACCAATGCATCAAAATATTATTTAATTGGGAAGGAGGAAAGGTAAAATTGAGTACTGGTTAAGAAGAAAAAACTAATTGAATTTTTAAAAATCATCTAGAGAAGAAAGGGAGAGATGCTCATGTTGTATGTAATTTTTTGCTATTGAATAAGGCAGAGCAAATGAAGTGCAAACAATCAATTAGTTATAAGATGCAAGCTATGAATGAGTTAAGTGTTTGGGAGCTAGAAAGTGGGAATGAGCATTTATTAGAGCAATATATAGAAATGTTTACTAAACGAATAGGTTTACCACTTAAAAGGAAGTAAATCCATAGAATTTTATTGAAAGAGGGCATAAATCTATTAATATGAGATCCTATAGATACACAAGTGTATAAAAAAGAGCTATTGAGGAATTAGTGGGAGATATGTTGAAGTAGGGCATAACTAAGGAAAGTAATAGCCCATTTTCATCACTTATAGTTTTAATAAAAAGAAGGAAAATTCATGGAAGATGTGTGGAGATTATAAGGCTTTAAATAGATGCACAATAAAAGTATAAATTCCCAATTCAATTGATGAACTTGTGGATGAATTAATTTGGCAGCCAACTTCTTTCTAAGTTAGATTTGAGAGTAGGCTATTATCAAATTTACATGCTTAAAAAGGATGTTCATAAAACTACTTTTAAGAGTTACGAGAGGCATTATGAATTTTTGGTTATTAAATTTTTTATTATTATTAAATTTCTTCTTCTTCTTATTACTACTATTATTATTATTATTATTATTATTATTATTATTATTATTATTATTATTATTATTATTATTATTATTATTATGTTTAACCAATCAACCGTGTAAATTTATGATTCACAACCATATGTATGACCATCCATCTTTCTCTTTTTGATGATAAGGAAAACATTTTGTTTATTTAGCAAATCAAAATCTAGTGGCAATTTCATTAATGAATTCCAATACAATTAGACTTGTATTTTGAATCCAACGAGCATTGTGCTTGTCATGAAAATAAAATTTGCAAAAATAAAAGAAAATCATTTAAGTAAAAAGCAACGAATCCCTTACCAATAAAATTAGATGAGCTTTTTCTTTCCTTTTTTTTTCTTTACTTGAAAATATCAAAGTTACGAAGATCAACAAAACCTAATCCCCCACTTAATCAAAACAAAACACAAACATAACTCTATCAACAAAACCCCTCACCCAATCGAATCCCTTCAAATAAAACCCATCACCCAATCAAAACAATAGGAATAACTTACCCAGAGGAGAGGACAGACGGTAGAGAACTGGGTTGACTTGAACGTAGAGTGAAATTTCTGGAAAAGAGAATTTCAAGGTTAAGAGAGTGAAAATGAAGAAGTGGTGAACACGGGACTGAAGGATAAAATGAAGAAGAAGTTTCCAGAGGGAGGTGAAAATGAAGAAGAAACGCGGGAAAGGATAAAAATGTCCCGAACAAATGGCTTATTGTAATAGTCAGTTTCTAAACCTAACAAGGGATTAGAGCGCTAGATTACTTAATCATATGAATTATATCATATTAGAATGAATTTGGTGCATTTAAAATATGATTTCATTCATATTCATAGTATGAGTATACATATATGAATGTTGATTTAGAAAAAAATACACTTAATTAACATATTCTGGAGTATGAAAGTTTCTAAATAATTGTGACATAATTGTATATTTCTAATGTCTTGTATTTTGATTTGACAAGAAAAAGAATTGATGAATTATAATTGGTAATTTGGAGTTATTTATCACAATTGAAAGATTGATGAATTAATATGTACATTTAGATTAGGGAAAATTTCAAGTAGTAAGACAATTGACATGTGAAAATTTAGGATGATTAAGCTTTTAAATTGAGTGACATATGACAGTAGAATTAATTGACAAATGGCCTAGGACTAAGTGATATTTGGCAGCCCAAAGAGAGGACATGTAGCTGGCCTAGACACTTGACAAGTGTTCTCTCCACTCACACCAAACAACACATACATGGCATAATCTCTTCATTTGTTGTTTTTGCTAAACTCTTTACTTCTTCTCCCTCTCACTATCGAAATTTGCTTCTCCTTCATATATCTGTGTTTTGCCTAAATTCTATTCAATTTCCACACCAAAATTCATGCAAAAAAATCCTTCATAAAGAGAGTTTTAGATGCAGAACATTGTTGAATTTGTTGTCATCTTCTTGTCTTTGCTGAAACCATCCTACTCCCATCTTGATATTGAGATGATCTTGCATGCACATGAGGCAAAGCAGGCTTGATACTTTGAGGTGACATTTGAGCTAAACAAGTAAGTGATATACTAATCTTTGTGGCATGTGATATGGTGAATAATTAGGGATAGATTGAATGTAGTGTTGATGTTGAAGTTGTGCTGGAAAATGATGGATGAATTAGTTACTTTTTTGTTATGTTTTTGAATGCATGAAAACAATAGTTTATAGGGTATTGTATGGACAATCTAAGTTGGGATTGGAAGTGTAATGATGAGAAATTCACGCTAAAGATAGGTGTTATTAGGATGTTTTATAATATAGAAAGTTAGAGATGTAAACGAGTTTACAAAAAGGAAATTGTTAATGATTTAAGTGAGCAGAATTTGAGAGCCTTAGTGTTATCAATATGGATGCTAAATTAACTTAATATGAAGTAGCTTTAAGGATTATAAAATTTGGAGAAATTTAAGTGGTAGTAATGTCTCTCAGTATGTGAAATTCATGTAGAATTGAGGAAGAAAGATTGTGCACGATCGTGGCCCTCAGAGCACGATCGTGGCCTGATTACTTAACTTCTGTCACGATCGTTGCGAGGTCTCACATGATCATGGGCCTAGTTCTGAAAAGATAATTTTTGTTTTGTGTACATGTTGAAATAGTTGAGGAAAAGTCACTCTAAATTGATGTATTTGGTCTTGATTAAGGCTTATAATGAGCCTAGATTGTTGCTTGATTAATTGGTTAAGAGCTGGATAAGTTTAAGTAAGAGCTTGACAAGTTTAAGTTGTTAATTGATGTCATAACTTAAAGAATGGAATGTTTTTATATCTATATATCAAATATGGACATTATGAGTTGTCAAGGGAATAAAGGTGTTCTTATGAATACAAACATGTTCTTAAGGACATAAGTAATGTGTATTAGGCATGAATGAATGAGCATTGAAGATCATGAGGTAATTTTGAATAAGAATTGGATAATTGTATGAATATATATTGTCAGAAAAGTTTAGTGAATGTATGATTGATAAATTTGGAGTAAATCAAGCTATAATGTTTGAATGGTCAAGATATTTGTATAAGAATACATACCCGAAAAGTTAATTGAGCATGCATTGAAACATGACACTTACACATGTGCATGATTGTATATTCATATGATTAAACAAATTAGTGGTTTGTGAACTATGTGTGTATTGCATGACGATAGACGCACAAGGTAATCGTCAATATCCAAATATTGCCTGAACATTGAGGCAATAGTTTTTTTGGAGCATACTGTGAGTTAACTTAGATGTATAAACTAAATTATATGTTCTTCTGCATGAATTGAATTTTAATATAAAATGTGTGTATAATTGATTGATAAATATCGGACTTAGATCCGAGGATCTTGATATAAGGTATGAGTATACTAAAATGAAAGCATGGCATGTGAAATGATGCATCTCATCACATTGACATGCATGATTAGATAAAGGAGTTGTGATCAGAGTGATCGAAGTAGAAAAAGGGCTTTGAACTTAGGATTGTGAAGAAGAGCCTCAGGCTTAGATGACACGGACTTGGTATCCATAACGGATACGAGTCAAAAATGATCTCGGTGTCCATAAACAGATATGGGACAGTAAATTGGGTTGATAGGCAATTGGTCACAACAAAGCAAAAATGAAAATGTAATCACATGTGCATTTACATATACATCCCTACATGTATTAAATGATTGAATTGGAATGTATTATTGAATTGTTCGAAATAGTGAATTACAATTGAAGTTGATAAATGATGTGTTGTGATATGCAATGCTAGCTTACCTGATGTACTAGTTGAAGTATGATGAAATGTGATGTGACATTCAATACTGGATGGTATAATATACTTGTTGAATTGGGTTAACTTGTTTTAGTCATCTGACTTGAGTGAATACATCGATGATGGTTCACTCATCGAGTTCGTAAACTCATCAAAATTGCAACATTATTTTTCAGGCTTAAGGGAGTTCTAACTACTAAGGTGTTATAGTAAAAGTCTAGTACTTATGTTTTGGGGACGAGAATGACTCAAAGGTCTGATCAGTTGAATCTAAGGAGTCTAGATAGATATCTTTAGTATTAGCATCCCATTTTGATGTTTCATATTTTGTACTGAGATTGGACTTATAATAACTTTGTAGAATGTATATGTGGAATCTGAATTGTGATGATACATGAGATTTTTATGTTTGTGAATGAAATGGGAAGAATTGAACATTTAGAATGCTTATGATATGTTTGATGTCTTTAATGAGTTAGTTGCTTGTCCTAATGTACCATTTTTATAGAGTATATTTTCGAATATCCCCTAGTATATTCGGGCATATGCTCTATAAAAGTGGCATGTTACACTTATTCTTGGAATACATAAAGATAAGTTCTGGTCTCTACTTATTCTGGAAAGTTAAGGAATATCTAATCCTAGGATTAGTTATTATGTGTATTTTTTCCTAACCAAACAAAAGCAAAACTAAGTTTTAAGAATATGCCAAGAATATAATACTTATTCTATTGAACCAAATATGCCGTTTATGTATTAGATTATGCTCATGTGCTTACATTGCCTAACTTTGAAAGGTTGTCTATTATATAATCAAATGCTTAATAGCTGTTTAAATGCAAGATGGCGATCTATTAGCATATTTAAGTAAGGCTTTATTATAAAAACATCATCATTTTTATGCTGATGAGAAGAAAAAGTTGGCTTTAGTAGTAGCAATCAAACATTGGTCCAATTACTTAACTAAAATGAAGTTTATAGTGTAGTTAGATCATAGGAGTTTGAAATATTTGTTGGACTAGAAGATCCCCACTCCATTTAAGTAAACATGATTACTTAAATTCAGTGAGTTTGATTTTAAGATCAAGTACATGATAGAGTTTGATAATACAATAGTTGATGGGATGTCTAAAGTAGGAAGTGGAGGAATGTATGAAATTCTAATCTCTCATATTCATAGTAATTTCCTTTAGGAAACTGAAAAAATTAGGAAACTTATCCTACTCTATCTATGTTAATCTAGAAACTTAAAGGAAGGTAGGTTTTAGAGTCATCTCATAGAACAAGGACTTATTGTGCTGGAAAAATAGACTTAATAGCAGGAGTTAATACTATATTATAACAAAAAAACTCATTTCCTTGTTTCATACTTCAGTCGTTAGGGGACGTTCTAGGTCTCTAGCTAAATATAAAATGATGAATTCACATTTCCATTTGAAGGAAACGCAAGCTCATATTACAAAATTCATTAGGAAATGTGATGTGTGCTAAATGAGTAAGTATGAAACGTTGTTACTCTAAGAAAACTTCAACCTTGCCCATTATACATCAAGCTTAGATAGAAGAAGTGGGTATGATATTAAAGGATTACCCAAATCTGTATATAGTCATCCTTTCGGTGGCTAATAGGTTCACAAATTATGCTTACTTCATGTCTTTGGCCCACCCAGAGTGGGCTTTGGGTATGGGCAGACAGGGCACCTGTTCAGGGCTCAGTTTTATGATGAATAAAAATTGCAACTAAAAGGGCCCTATTTTATTTTATTTTGTTCCTTATAAAGGTCTTGATTTTTATAAAGAGCAATAAAAGGGCTCCTTATTTTACCTCTTTTATTTTTTATAAAAGCCCACTTTTAATTATCATAAAGAAAAAAAGATAAGATAGAAAATTTTTTTATTTACCCAGAGCCTATAAAACATTAGGACCGGCCCTGGGCCCACCTCTACTCAACTGCCAAAGTTGCTTCAGTTTATAATTATATCAACTCTATTTAGTATGCCTCCTACTATTTTCAATGATAAAGACGTCATTTGTGGAGTAAATTTTGACAATAATTTTTTAATGCTCAAGGGGTTTCTTTGCATTATCCTAAGCTTATCATCCTCAAATACATGGCTAGATAGAAGTTCCTAATAGAATTTTGGAGACATATTTACATTATATGGTAAGAGATTGCACTCAATAATAGAGTAAGTGATTAACGTTGGTATAATGGTGGCACAGCGCCACCTTCCGCACCACTCTCGCCCTTTTCAATCTTTATATAGGTATTTACCTCCTGAATATACTCCTTAATTAACGTGTGATTAAAGTGTTGGTGCTATTAGTCCAAAACTTGGTTTATTGGTAAAGTTTGACCACCATTTTTTAATCTCTACAGTTTCTCAACATTATGACCCAAATGTTCATCTAATTTACTCTCTTTATTGCCTCCTAGTAATCTATATATAGTTTGTCCTACTTGTTTACTAGATCATCGAACACAGCTCATTTCTTTTCTTTCCTCGGTTTCTTTGCTCTTGGAGACGGTTTCTATTTCATCCTTTTAGAGTGCACTGAAGTTGATAGAAAAGAAGGCATTGATCTTGGGATTAGATCTTGTTGTCCTGCTGTACTGTAAAGAGGAAATTTTCAACTTAAGGTGATAATTTTTCACGGCATCTTTCATTCAAATAAGTCAAACCAATTTTAATTTGGTGTTTGTTTGTTTGTTTTTTTGCTAATATAAAGGAGTTAACGGTGGATTAATCTTTGCGGGACCATGAAGCTGCTTTACAATTGATTAAATTTTACAATAAGAGGGCTTAGAATTGAATGAAACAGTTCGCAGATATGATTGGGTGTATGCTAAGCTTCAAATCTATCATTACGTGAGTATATAACAAATGAGCAGTAAGAAGGTTTTAGCCAAATATTTAAAAGGCTTCCAAATCTTAGGATCTGGAGAACTTTTGGCTATGTCATTACGCCGATCCCACAATTATACGGTCTAACGTGACGTGCCTTTTCTCTGCCACTTCTTACAGTCACAGGTAGGAACGCAGGCAGGAATCCTATGCTCGTTTTGCCTACCCCTTTGTTCCTGTTACTGTATTTCACCCCAGGAGTCTGTGGTATATATAGTATTAGTAGCCGCCAAAGAGAACATTGCAAATAACAAAGTTTCAGAAATATTGTCTGTTTCTCCTCATTTAATCATTGTCTTCGTTAGTAATTAAGATAGCCGAAATTCATTAAGCATAGGTGGCAACAGTTGTGTTCTAAAAATGTCGGGGTCCAATGTTTCCATATCATGCCGACTTACAACATCACATATATAACAGGAAACGAAGCTTGTTAATTGTCATAGAAATTGGTCACCCAATATATAAATTAAATTAAAGAGGGTGGTTTGGGCCGGGATCCTCACCGATCAGGTATTGTCTCCTTTGATCGCCAAGTCTTTTAGTGAACCTTATCTCTTCTTAGAGACATGGAGAGTCAAACTTGTGATCACATGATTTTGTTGGATGCAAGATCCACATTTCTTACCATTGAGTTACGTAGCTCAATAATAAGAGGCGTGAGTCTTGCATACAACAAAACTCTGTAGTCACAAGTTTGACTTTCGCACGTCCTCAATAAGAGATAGAATTCACTAAAGGACCTAACGATCAAAAAAGATAATACCTAACCGATAAAAGTCTCGGCCCAAACCAGAGGGAGTAGGGAATGAAATATGTAGAGTTATGCGTGTCAGCTGGCTATCTGATTTCCTAACCAAAATCATTGCGGTGTGGTGTGGTGTGTTTTGGTCTGCTCTTCACAAAATGACAGCTTGACCAACAACATCAGCAACCACCTGCGCAAAGAAGAGAAAAACAATACCAACTATTTATATAAATGATGTAAAATGGGTTATTTGTTTGGTGAAGGAAGTTTAGTGAAGAAAAAGAGATTCTTATATCATATATGACTACAAATTAGACTCCACAACAAGATGTAGACGACAAGTACAGATGTTGGTTGGGACTTATGGTCGAATCTAAAACATCTAACATTATGTCATATATATATATATAGTGCAATTAATAATAAGATGAACTCTTATCTTTTTGTTTACATTTCCTCCGTCAGATTTACCGTAGCAGGTAATTATGGAGTGATTTGGGATTATGAAGAGCATCAAATCTTTTCTATCAATTAATTAATTCTAATATTATTTCGTTAAATCTTATCCACATATTTATGCTAAGTCTGTAAAAATGTAAAAACTAGATTAAAAAACAGGGTTTGAATTCCTTACCTATAACAGGTGCTCCGACCCCAACGAAGGGAGTCGGTCAGTGGCCAGTCATTCAGGTTTTCTATTATACAACTGTTACCTTATTAGCTGATCAGAACGAAATCAATTTCTTCGGAAACAAAAGCCGACAGAAAGCGGCAAACTATCAGAGAACGTGACGCAGCGGTGACTACTTTTTTAATCCAATTTACCTTACGTATCTGTATCACCAGCTGATATATAGAATTGTCATGATATTAGAGTATGAGTGGATGATCTTTTCCTGTAAACATCATTTTCGTTTCCCCGTCTTATATAACTCCCAAAGAATGAGATGGATCGATGGTGTACAATCATTCTCTTCCCAGTCACTGTCAGGTCTCATTCTATATGTGTATATATAGACATACAAAGTTTGACTATAGCCTCTGGCTTACCCTTTCTTTCTGGTTTTCTCTTCACCATCGATTGACAAAAACTTCATGTAATATCATATGTCTCTCTCCGCGTCGTGTAGCGAGGTGGACGACTCTTTGTATCAGAACAGCAGTGGCGTATAATATAATTACGTATAGACATCAGGAGTCGTCTTTGATACAGTGTGTGAAAACATTCAAGGACATAAGAGTGGCCAACAAAGCAAACATTAAACCCCGCATCAGCCTCTGTCTTACATATTAAAACCCCACCCTTGCTCATCAGAGAGCCCCACTGCTTTCCTCAATTGACACAATCACACTATTTATTGTATTGCCCTTTTGCAGTTTCCCACTTCGCCTTTCTCTTCTTCCCTTATTTCCTTTCTATATGCTCTTTTTCCGATTCACTCTGTGCGAGTTGCTCCTTCGCAATCATCATCCCCTCTATTTCTTTCTATTTCTTCACTACTACATAAATCCATGTCAGGACTATATTCACGTAATTACTCACCTGCAAGAGCTCCATCACCTCGTATAAGAGCAACCCCTGATGTCGACAGGTACATAGGTTGCATAACTAGTGTCTGCCTTTTCAACGATGTACATATATTTCTCTAATTCTTTTGATTCAATCCTTGCGCGCGTTTTCTGTTTCCAGTGGTCAGTATTTGACAGAGCTTTTAGAGGAACATCAAAAGCTTGGACCTTTTGTACAAATCCTTCCTACATGTAGCCGTCTTCTGAATCAAGGTTTGGCCTTTTTCCCTTCTTGTTTGAGCTTTTTTCATATAAATCATCTGTTGATTCTGCCCATCTTCCTATCCTCCTTGTTTATTCTATCCAGTTGTGGTTTGAAATACCAGAAATTCCCATTTGTTGACATATATCTCCACCTCTTATTATTCTATTTGAAGATTATGATAAATGATCACTTTTAGAATATGTGTGAAGATTAATGAATGTTCGATTCTCTTCATGTTTCCTTTTCTTCCTAAATTCCATCTCTGTAGAGCGTTTGATATAGAACTTGTCAAGGTTCTGCTCGGTAGTAATATGTATTTGATCTCTACTTAGAATTTGTTAATCTTTCTGAAGATGTTGGGAAGATCTTTATTGAAGATGTTATTAGTAGAAAATCATGTGTTTTGAAGCTGACTGTTCTAAGTAAAACCACGTCTTCCATTAATGGCGGAAATCTGGGAGTTTATTTCAAACAGTTAAGTGTTAGATAAAAATACAAATCCTTGATCAGAAAGCTGTTGCAGAAACTCGCTGTTCACCATAGTATTTACCTTATATAATGAAGATGAATAACAAATTCTAATCAGGAACTAGTAGAACATAAAGCTGCCAACAGAAGTCCGTTTAAGTACGTTTACACTACTTAAATTCGTTATAGAACTAGTTCAATGAGAAGAATGTTGCATTTCAGGATAACTAACATTATGTTTTGCATCAAACGTCCACTTCCTTAATCAAAGAATCAAACATTTTAAGCAGCTTGCTTGAAGTGTATGATAATGCAATTCAGAAACCTCTAGATCCCAAGCTCTAAGGTCCTTCACGATCCTAGACTTACGAGATGGCTTGCTTCAAACAGCCTTGTAATCTGCAGCCAAAACAATATAAGATCTTGGACTCTATATCAGTTAAACAAATCAAACTATGAACCATAGCATTTCTAAGAGAGAATAATAGAGTGCTTGGAGCTCCTCTAATAGCTTTGTCTTTTGTATTAAATGATCCTATGATATGGTTTCAAAGAATAGTCGAAGTAGTCAATATCTTGATAAGACTGTTTTAGATTGCTTTCCTAAGTTCATGATTCTCAATAATAACCCTGATCAACATCATCTGAGTAAACAAAAATTTGTGGTAAAAATGATATCTAATTCCTCATACAGAACGGCGAAGGTTCTGCCCTGCTCAAATTCAGATGATGTACTTGAAGCATCAACAGTTTTGTTGCATTTGTTTCAAGTTTTGTTGGCCTGTTGGATCATTTTTTTTGAGTGTTGGATAAAATAGGCAACAAAATCAATGATTTTGAATTCTAACGTTGTCTGAGTTATCCATAATTGTTTATCGAATACTCTGATTAACTCCATCTGAATCAAACCATAGCTTTACGTATTGACAGACATTAACTAAAACGTGAAAGTTTCTTATTTTAGACATAACAAGAAAAGAAACTCAAATCAACTGCTCTTTATGTTAGCAGAGATATTAAGGGTTTCTGGTATGATCCCTAGCCAGCAGGGATTAACTGACTTTGATAGACTTCGTCGTGGGAGCCTAGGTCCTATGGCTTCAGATATAGTGCCAAATAATGCAGGAATGGACTTCATTGGGTGGAATGGACTAACACAAGAGGTAAATATATGAACCTTATTACCCCAAAAACAATTTTTATCAAAGCATTCCTCGGACTTTTCTTATGTAACCAAGAAATTGAAAGGCAAACTGAATGCTGTGTTGTATTAGATTCGTTCCCATGTATCGGTTGATGAAGTACAGAATTTTACTTGACAAAATTTCTGTTTCGAGCCAGCCCCCAATAAACTTGCTCGTGCTGCTGAATTAAACGATTTTGCTTCACAAACATTTGCTTCTTCTCTTTCTTTGTCTTGTTCTAGTGAAAGAAACCTGAAATGTGCCTTCTTTCTGATAACTCCAGCTTAAAATAGTGTTTATTTTCAGAGCTTTGGATTGCAGGGAATTAATACGGATTTGCAAGTGGCAGCATCAAGTCCAGGGTCTTATATCATAAAGAAAGTTTTGCGGCTGGATATTCCTGTCAACAATTATCCAAATGTAAGATCCATACTTCACCTGAGATATGCATGGCTCCTCGGATAGAATACAATAAAGTATGATCTCTAATTTCTTTTATGGACCTCAGTTCAATTTTGTAGGTCGCCTTCTGGGTCCTAGGGGCAATTCATTGAAGCGAGTTGAAGCTTCTACAGGTTGCCGTGTTTATATTAGAGGAAAAGGTTCAATAAAAGACCCTGAGAAGGTAAATATTACTCAGATTTGAGAACCTTAAACATAAATACTGAACGATGTTTTAATATAAGGAACTCCATCAGTTCCACTTTAAGCTATTATCATCTGTTGAGACTAGCGTATTCATATAGTCTTTTCTTTTTTTACGCTGTGAAGGAGGAGTCCCTGAGAGGAAAACCAGGGTATGAACATCTGAATGATCCTCTTCACATTCTTATTGAGGCTGAGCTACCTGCCAATATTATTGATATCCGATTGAGGCAAGCACACGAAATCATCGAAGAAGTACTCAAACCTGTGGTATTGTCTCCTCTTCTTATTGATATCTCTTCACATTAACTGGCCGCTTTGGTACTTCACGGACTGCTACTGCTGCATACTTCTTCCTTTGATACAAATACATACCAAGCTTAACATCCTTCGAACTGGATAATAAAGTTTTGAAAAGTTCAGGAATTAATATGGCCAACAATGGTGTTGTTAGATAGCAGCAGTAGTTCTTGAAATGGAGATTTTGAGTTGGTTCTTATTAGAGCAAAGATTTTTACATCTTCCTACGTGCAGGATGAGTCGCAGGATATCTTTAAGCGGCACCAGCTGAGAGAACTAGCGATGTTGAATTCAAGTTACAGGGAAGAGAGTCCTCGACCAATTGGCAGTGTATCCCCTTTCACTTCAAGTGGAATGAAGCGTGCTAAAACTGGTCAATAGCGCCTTGTTTAAGCTACAAAAGCCAATTCCTTGAACAGTATTGCCACTCGATGCTTGTTACTGCATGCCAATTCTGTACAGCTACGTGACCTGGATGCATGGTAGTGTCTACGCCTTCAAGTTATTCTTTGATAACATAAGAGATTAACGGGAAAGGGACATAGGAATTCATTTGTTATATTTGTATGTTTCTTGTTTCTCTCAATTTAAATTCTTTTCTTCTTTTGGTAATTTGATAGCTTTCATAACTTACAATAGTCAACTGTGATGTTATTGATTATGTAATTGAATCGCCGCCACTTTCTACTAGTGTGTGCTTTGATATTATGTGCAATATTTCGAAAGCCATCAAAGCCTCCTTCCTTTCTATATGGCATGCCAGTTACTCTATTCAATTGATTTCGGCTTTACATTATCTGTGCCTGGAAAAAAGAACCAAACAAGCGATCCTATACCACTAATCTAGCCATTGAAGCATCTTAAAACAAATAGCAAACTGCATTCAGGGAAGGGTGTAAAATTTTGAGGGTGCCTCTTTACAGCTCAAGACACATGCGTCCCCAATCTGAGTGTGTTACATTTTGGCTCTTTACCAGACTCGTTTATATCTTCACAGCTCTTACTTGAACTGTACTTTCATAATGAAATGCAAGTGCTGTCGCCACTCACCATTACTCAACCTGCATTTTCCATATCGACTGTAATTAAGAGTATAATGAAAGAAAAAGCGCTTTCAGGTTCTGCTAATCCTTCTCATAATGTTCAGAAAATCATTAAAAAAGAAAACATAAAACGTTACTGTCATCTCATTGTTTACTTCTCCGGCCACTATTATAAATTCAAAACTTCGTGGTAAAGATTTGGTACTTGAAGATTACATATATCCAGGAGTTGATTACGTTATCAGAAGAATTGCAACTCCTCTTGTTTTAATTTCTGGGAACATCCATCGTAAGTTTTTAAAGCATTTATGGCTGTTACAGATCAAACAACTAGAACCAATTGCCCCAAAGGTTGATCCATCATGCTCGCACAATAAAAAAGCACATGATTCGGCCACCAACTTCACCTTAATTCTTTCATCAGGAAATAATAGCCAACTCCTAACCTGATCGAGGGCCAATATTTGAGGAAACCATGCCTGATCACTGCAGTTAATTAGCCAGCTACAACAATCATGGATTAGATCATGAACCCTCAGTTGCTGCAGCAGCCTCAGCAGCCTTCTTCTCCTTCTGCTTCTCCCTTTTTTTCTTGTTTTTCAGTGCATTTTTGCTCGTTTGTCTGGGTTAGAAACAATCAAATGAATAATGAACACTATGCAAATCCAGAACACATAGAAAATGCAAAATGAACTGTACTTACTCGCTAGTACTTCCTCCAAACAGCTGCATTGGCAAAAACATTGACGTCAGGTTATAAGTAATTTACAAAATTAAAAAAATAATGAACAACAGTTACATCTGCAGCGATGTGGAGAGTACAGAGGGTATAGTTTGTCATATAGATGGTGGATGATGAAATGGTTGGAACATCCCACTTATTTAGAAGAGTGTCACAATTTTATAGTGTATGAGAAAAGTTTACAGTATTTTCAGAGTAGTGATTACTAACTTTAAAAAGGGATTGATAAATGCACAACTGAGGAACTACAGTATTTGCAGAGCAGTCGGTCTACATTCATGGACGTTGGTATTCATTCCAGAACCGGACTTGGAATTAAAGAAAAGAAGTCAAGTCCTAACTCTTCCATGTCCCCCTGAAGCCGTTTGGTATAAGCCAGGGACAACCCTTGCAGATACTGTAGAATCCTTGGTTTTCTTTGCATTATACAAGGATGTTGTGTAATTTCACTCAGGGAGTTGGAGATAACAGAATAAGGAATTCATACCGTAATTTTCAAACCAAGCGACATTTTACTGGAGTAACAGGTGCACGTCTAGACGTAGTAACATAGAGCAAGAATTAAGGCAGTAGGCTTTTAGCAGTAGAAAAGGTCTGAAAGAAGTTGGAAGACAGAAGAAAATAAGGGTTTCAAGAGACACATCCTTGAATAAAATTTCAGAACGACAAAAATCCTTTGTATTGGTACTGATGGAAAACTAAATTTAGCCATACAATACTCGCTACAAAAGAAAACCTATATTAAATGGAACAACACAATAAAGCACAAATCAGAGATGAAAACATAGCAAAGACAGTTATGAATGTTGGATGCTCCTGCATCAATTAGCAATGGGAAATCTACATTGCTTTACTCTCACATTAACTCATAATAATTGAGCGTGAAACTAGTAGGTACAAGCATGCAATTAGTTTGTAATACCTCGGCCTGAATGGCAGCTGCTTGTTTGGCATGTGGCGGGCGATATGCAGCGGGCTTTTGAGTGGAAGGGTTGGTCGTAGAAGTTTTCTTGGAGGCAGCCCCTTCCCCTAGTAAATAATAAGGGTATTCCATCAAGCTAACACTATGTGAATATTTTCATAAGCTGATGAAGTTTTTAAGTCTTAATGAGATTGAACCTTGTGATTTATTTTCTCCAACTTTTAGTGAATCAACAGATTTGATAAGTTCCAAAATATCGCCAAATCTATCAGGGGATTCTGGTTTCCATTCGGCCTGCATTGTGGAGTGAATAAAAAATATTGGGATTGACTGCGACAACTAATATAATATCCTCCCCAGAAAACAAATAATCACTTGAAATACCAACCTGATATAGCTTGTCAAATGCTTTTTTGAAGTACAGTGATCCATTGTAGTGGAAAATTTTAATCCTTCACGAAAATCATGAAGGGGTGAGTTTCTGAATTATTGGTGAAAGGCATTACATTATACATGTGAAGGCCCCTAATATACAGTGGCAAACAAAATAATAAACAAACATTCCATGATTCTCGGCACATGCAATTGTAAAACGTTTCAACCAGAAAAGTTTTCCAAGACAAGGTAATGCAGTGTCAGATAAGAACTGAATTATTATCGGTAAATCAATGGCTTAAACAGAATCCACTCAGGGTTAAATTTATTTCATTAAGAAAACAAATGAACAACTGCCATAAATTATTCATTAGGCACACAAGCTCCTATAAATAGTTCATGAACACTCGGAATATCAATGAACTGATGGCTGCTACTCATTTCTGCTAATTGTTTCAACCAAGCATAAATGGTATTTGAAAAGTGGCAAAGGTATAAAATTCATTAAAATGGAAGCATCCCGTTACATGCACTCAATGACTAGGACTGTCTTTACAAAGGATGTGTTGCATTAAGGGCAGAAGAAAAAGATTGACGCCCTTTTCCTTGACCGAGAAGGTATTGCAATATAACTGATTATCAAAAGACTCTTACATGTATATGATAAAACCACTTCTTCACAAAAGGGAGGGTTCTCGTAGAACTATGATCAGTCAAGAAGGTCAAAGTTTTGCTTCATTAATGGAAAAAATAATGAGACCACTATCTAGACCAGAAGATGATGCAAAATAAGCAACGATGAACATACCCATTGTCAACTTGCAGTCTTGGAGCTGTTGTTGCAGTCATGAAATAACGCCCATCTGGTGACCATTCGCTTGTTACAGACAATTCAGCCCTGGTTGTGCTGAGTTGTTTTTTGTCTATATAGTCCCAGAAAGCCTGAAAATATTAAATAAGTCAAACTAACAAATTTGATCACTGCAGAAGAGCAACGGAACTAGATAGAATTAAATCCTAGAAGCAAAAAGAGGATAATTTTCTTTCTAATGAATGGTGGCAAAATACAAGATAAGAGAAAGACACATGTCGCTTTGATGTCCCAGATGCACAATTAATAGAGGTAAATAGGAGTAATTTAACTTGCAAACTTTCATAATTCATTTTGTTTTAGAAGTGGTGAGGGGGAAGACAGATGATAGGCCACAAATACATACAACGGTTGTAAAATTTTTAAGCAGAAAGCAAAAGCTGAATTTGTGAGTACAATTACTCAAATGCTTGGCATTGCAACCCAACCATGATTGATAAACTTATTAAGGCAATAGCCTTGCAATAATTCACCCCAACCCAAAAACGACCTAATGAGGACAAGAACATCATAAAAGTAAAATATCTTTGACTGCATCTCATTATGAAATTTATAATTTTTAAAAAGAGCTGCCAAATGGCAGGTGATAACAGTGAAGAGGAAGTAATAGGTATCTTGATATAGTGCCATAATAGAAGAAGAAACCAAAAATCTCAGCATTTCTTTCCAAGGATTATAGAGATAGATGAATTCGAAAAATTCCAGAGAATTTTCAAGAACCACTGCAAATATCCACAATCATGCAAGACAATAAAAGAAAGATGGGAAACCAGAAATAAAGATCAATGGCACTCGACTCTCAAAGAGGACAAGTATTAGCACAGAAATATTCACCAACTAGAACTGGTTCAAACAATCTCACAGGGGACTATGATATCAGATAATCATAGGAAACTTTTCTTACCATATCACCTGGCAAATTCCCAAAACCAGCCAAGCATAGAACTGTTGATCAAGGAATTAAGGTCACAAATATATACTCAAAGAACAATTAAATGAATTTAATTTAAAGCAACCCCGATAATACAAACCCATGAGTCATTACACAAAGGATACATCTTCCTTTTGGATTCCATCTGACTGTATTGTAAGGGCCTGACCCAAGCTCAAGTAGAGGTCTGCACTTCTTGTCAAACAATGTTGCACAAGCAGGCATAACTATAATGAATCAAGGAAAAGCATGATAATAAAGAAAAAGCAGGAGAAACAAGCGAAGAAATGCAACTATTAAGTAAATAAAAGGTTTTCACAAATTATCATGAGAATTTTGATAAAAATTGATAATGGTAATCAAAAACTCACCATGCACAAACCTTCCAACTTATTTTTTGGTTAATCCATTGACATGACCTATCTCAAAGATTACAACTGCAAGTGATGCTCGTCACTGGCACTGGTTTTTCTCTAGTGAACCAAACCCATCAAAGTTGCTATGCCACTTTCCCCACCCCAATTTCATAAAAACCTCAAGATTCTAAAAGAAAAGGCTATGGATTAATCACCAGCACAGTATATTTCAAGAAATTAAATGTTGAGGATTACACAGAAACTCTCTCCAGATAGGTCAGTTGACTCAAACAAGACCCAGCAACATAAATTTCTTGCAAAATTCCTCATAAACTTGTATCTTTAACATGTGAAGAAAACACCAATAGACAAGTATGCATGAAAGGATACAGCCATAAACAACAGCAAATTCTGAGCCAGAGTGCGACCAATGTACATCATGAATAGGCCCCTCTTTACCTGGCAACAGATCAACAGTCAGAACCTGTAGATAAAAAAAAAGGTCAGAAAATAGGATAGGACATACGAAGTGGCACAAGCCCTTCATGGATCCCATCCGTCGTAAGGTAGTTCAACTTGGACTCCCCATAATAGCTTTGATTGGTCTTATCCACATCTGACTGCACCACAACTAGAAGTCCAGTAGAACCACAATTCCATTTCAGCTGCACCGAGGAACATCTGAAAAAACTACGTCGAGCAACAGGTTGGCTTTGCTTAATGTTGCCACAAGCAAATATCTGAATGCTGGCAGGACTCCCCTACACACATAAAAAAATGTGCACTTCTAACGACGAAAACAGAAAATCAAATTGTATTACCGGTTAAAATTTCTGCAGAAGGAATAACATCCAAATGTCTAATGTGTCACATCTTGTATTTGTTAAGCTTCATCTCAATAAATAAACTGTCAATTCTGTAACAAAATCTAACCATCAGGATCCCTGAATTGATCAAAATCTCAAATGTGTTCTAGGATCAGAATTCAAACGAATGAACAGCATGCAGTTGGTGTTGTCCACAATACAATAATTTAGAGCAAATCATTCTTACAACATCTCAATTCCAACCATGTCTAAAGATCAAAGCAATTCAAATTTCAAAACAGTAAAGTAGTGCATAGAGCAAGTAAATCGAAGAAACATACTGAACGTACAGTGAACAACAACGAAAAATTCAACGGCTTTATCTCAAATTCTCCTTGTTAACCGTGGATTAGAACAACAAACCTTTGACTCTGGAACAAAAGCAGCCACATGGGAGCCAGGAACCCTTGAAAGCTCAACTGCAGCTATCCCAGGAACCCTCAGCCGATATATTATTCCCATGGAGAAATCTTTGGGATCAAAAAACTGTATTTCGTTTGTTGCTAATCTACATGCAACAATTTCATCATAACTGAATTGGACTGAGGGCCTGAAAGGCAAACATACAAACAGTTGAACAATCGCAAAAGAACAACAATTTATTGCGACCAAAAGGTTATCGAATTATTTGCTTCAAACTTTGCAACTTTTCTTCTAGACTAGACAAGACTTTGAGAACAGCATCAAGTACCATGTACTTTTGGTCATGTTCTTTTGGAATTGTTGATAAACAGGATCGCCAGTCACAGTGCTCCACAAGACAACATTTTTATCTTGGGGAGTTGCGGATTTCTGAAAAGTCTGCAGAAAGGTCCCAGTAGGAGAGAGTGAAGCAGCAAGAACATTGGAGACCCGAAAAGATCTTATCTCCTTAAAGCTGCTGCAATCATAAATGCTAATAACAGAATCGGATTTCATCACCATAAGCCTGGAACCATCTTCACTTAGTGTAGCATTGGTGCAGGGAACAGTATCCAATTTAATACCAGGTTGATTATTGCCGAAAGGTGGCCCATCCCAGACACAGAATCCTTCTGGCCCTCGAACTGTGATAAAGAGACAGATGAGTAAAACCAGAGACTAACCAAAAAAAGCATAATACAGGCAAAAAAAAGAGTTGAATTTGAATGAATAAAGACCTAATATTTGCAGCGAAGGTGAAGGATTCAGGGCTGCCATGAAAGACCAACCAAGAGCAGACTGTAGAGCTAAAAGGATATGAAGAGAAAATCCAAAATTGAAGAGATTAATAATGTAATCTGTAGGCTGGTTGGTGATATTGAGCAGTGAAGCAAGGGTAGAAGAGAGCCAACAGGGTTTTAAGAAAGGGCATTAAGGCATGAGAGATTGAGAGACCAACAGTGAATAAATAATTAGTTAGTAAAGAAAAATACCGAAAATATGTATTTTAATGGAATTTGGAATAAGTAAATTAAAAAAAATTTATTTTTTGGATTTCATAATTTATGTGTTTCGAACAAAGTAACATTAAATAATTGAACTTTTATCCAATTTCACGACATTTATAACATTTAATTAATTCTTTTTATTTTTGGTTAGTTTTTATTTTTTTTTATTTTTGGTGTGTAAGAAATATATGGAATCAAAACATAGAAAGCGAGCTAAAAGTGTTTAAATTGAAACCAGCGGGCTGGAGTTTCTGCCTTTCTGGACAGCTTATAGGACATGAAGCAAAGAGAGCAGATTTCTAAAACCCAAAATCTCTAGGGTTGGCGCCTCACATTCAACTTATACTTGTTCTTCTTCTTCTTCTTCAGGTTGGTTTAACTTTCTTTTGTCATAACTTCAGTCTTCTCTTGACCAAGTTTGCATCTTTGTATATATTCATAGGATCAAGTCCATGTCTTGATGGTGATGCTACTGTATATATATGCAGAGAGATGGCTGGTGAAAAAGGCAGAACCACCTCCAGCACCACAAACTCTTACGAGGAGTCTCGTAAACAACGTCTTCTCCTTAACAAACAACGTTTCCAGGTATAATATACTTTTGTCTTTCCTTTCTTATTCTTTTCCCTTTTCTTTCTTATGGGTTTTCTCTACTTTCGAAAAAGGACCTGGGAATTTCAGACATTACTACAAGCTTGTCCAACCTTACCAGCCCTGGCAAGATAGCCAAGGTAACACTTTTTCTTTATTACAGTCACTACTAATTCAGTTCTCCATTGATAATCTTCTAGTTTTTCAACCATCAAGACTGCTTCCTTTGTGTAAAAGATAAATATTATTGTAATAAAATAACTGGGTTTTTGTTATCACTTATCAACCACAGAGTACTCCCAAGAAAACCCCGCCTCAGAATGCTGCTGCTGAATCATTTGAGCCAAGACGCTCATCCCGTGCCCGCAATCCTGTTCCTTCCTATGCTGATAATGATGCTGTAGGTATCTCAAACAATTAGCTTAAAAAGAAAAAAAAAATCGAATGCTCACCAACATAAAAATAAATGCTTTCTTCTTCCTATACATGTTTCAGTTCGATTTGGACCTTCAACTTTCACGCAAGAGGTCAAGATTTAAATCATCATCATGGACAAGGTAAACATCAGTTTTTTCTCATATTACCATTTTTTTTCTCTAGGTAAGACCTTAATGTTGTAATTGTGGTAATGTTAATTGTGGCAATGATACTCTGCTATGTTAAGTTATGTTGCAAGGCCTTTAGAAGAAGTCAAGATGGCTCAGTATGAAGACCGACTCAGTGCTCTTAGAGAGGCAGAGGAGTTTCAAGCAAGTTTACAATCTGGAAATCCATCATTTGTCAAATCCATGGTTAGATCTCATGTTTATAGTTGTTTCTGGCTGGTAAGTGTAATAAATACCTGGTTTCATTTGTTCTTCTTAAACTACAAGTCTTGTTCATCTTTAAACTTGGGGTTTTCATCAAGATCCTCATTTTTACTTCAAATTTCAGGGACTCCCAACTCAATTTTGCAAGGACCATCTTCCTAAAACAGATGCGGATATTACACTAGTGGATGAAAACGGTGTAGAGTACGATGCCAAGTACCTAGCCAAAAGGACAGGGCTTAGTGGTGGCTGGAGAGGATTTGCATTGGACCATAAGTTGGATGACGGCGACGCAGTGGTCTATGAGTTGGTAGAGCCCCAGAGACTGAAGGTACTTTTTGCTGTTACTCTTTTTCTTTGCTATTACATGATGTGACGATGTTATTTCTTTTCTGAAAGCATAGAGATTAAAATTATTCACATATGGCATCTCAACATATCACCAAACACGACTTGTATCAGTTTTAGAATCAGACAATTTGGGGAAATAGCCTTTCACTCTTTGCTAAGAGATAATTTTTCAGTAATTAGGCATAAGTAAATTGTCCAAAAACCCGTTGAGGAAAACATGCATAGTTAAGTACATCAGCCTTACTGCAACCGGTGCAAAAGAATCTCTTTTTTATCTTGATCACAATACTAGGAATCAAGTTGAGTAAGTCAATCTATCATTTTTCAGTATGATGCCAAGGGACAACTTCCTTTTCCTACTTGTGTTGCAGTTCTGCTACTGGACATGCTGGATATTGTTTTCTCGTTCAACTTCAATTGTAAATCTCAATTCTCTTCTTGTTGTGGCTGTGATTGTTTCTTACTAGTTGAAG
The DNA here is from genome assembly GCA_029891385.1 of Erythroxylum novogranatense. NCBI lineage: Eukaryota > Viridiplantae > Streptophyta > Magnoliopsida > Malpighiales > Erythroxylaceae > Erythroxylum > Erythroxylum novogranatense. Next base: position 8,662,433 of record CM057234.1, read on the forward strand.
TGTATGGTATATTAGTTGTTTAACCTTAGCTTTTAACCATCAACCTTTCTTTTCCAGTTGTCCAATTCACTCATCACAGATCTTTGTTCAAATTTATCATGATCTACTTACAGACAAGGAATTGCTTATTTTTTGTTCCTAATTTTCTTTGCTTCTGATGAAGTTAGAGTCAGCCACTTTGCATTTAATTAGGAGATTTTGTGTCAACGTACCATTTCTTGATTAACATTCATTTCACTTTGACCACTTTGGAGCAAAAGGCAATCATCTATGGTTGAGATAAATACAAACACTGAATAATTTGTTTATTGACTTTGTTGGTCAGGCCTTTGTTTCCAACTTAGTTAAGCACTCCATTACCAATCTGCTAATATTTTAACTCTATTGATCTGTAAACGATCATAGTTGATGTTCTGAAAATGCATCCTAAGACCAAATATTGCTGTGAGATTTATTCAACTCTGTTCTAATCATGGAATAGATCTTGCTAGCTTGACGTGAAAATATAATATCTCACCCAGGTTGTTGACATTTACAAAGTACAGTCAACTGTTATATTTGTGTACTTCAACAAAGATCATGCATTGGGTTGCGTTTCTAGGATAAGACAATTGATTCCCAGGCAATAGCAAATATTTTGAACAATTACATTTTGTTTATAAACAGGGTCTAGTTGACTATGCATAAAGTTGCAACAATTCATTTGCGTTGATGGTGCTTTATGGGCCTTTTTTCATACGTTGACAGTCACTTGGCGTGCACTTAAATACATGTAAAATCTATTATCAGTGGCCAGAGCTGGTTCACATGCATCTGCGCATGTCTTTACTGTAGTGGCTTCACATTAAGATGCAAAAACACTGAGATGCCACTTATTTTCCCTGGCTATTGCAGGTTTACACGTTTAGAGTATCATCATTAGCTTCATGTGAAAAACCAAGTTCAGATATTCCTGGAAAACTAGAGACCGCTGATGACAAATATTCTTCAAAAGGAGACAAGAAGCTTGATTTTCGCAAAAAGAAATCAAAGTCGAAGAAAACTAAGGTAGACAAGAGTGATGGGTTAAATGGAGACCAAAATGCCGAGGCAGAAAACAGAGCACCTGATATTGCAGGACCAGATGATGTAAACCTCCCTGAGAATGACAGCTTGATCTCACAGAAAGATGTCAAGAAAGCGGAATCAGTTGATAGTAATGGAATGGAAGAAGGAAAGGTTGAGGCTGAAAACAAGCTTGGAAAACGTAACTTGAAGGCTAGGAAAAAACCAGCACCAAGATTGTTTCGAAAGAAAGCTTAGGAGTAAGAAGGGAGCACTTATATTGTATTACATGATTGCCATTTGACTCCTATCTCGTTATTAATTTAACCAAGGCTGAGTACTCTCATATTAGTAGGCTTCAACTCACTCATTGACGTAGCTTAGCTTTTCTCTGTAAGCATTTTGTATGTTTCTCTGAGTTGTTTCTTTTTATTTCAAAGGATCCTACAAACAGAAGTGACTGCTGAGAACCAAATGTTTTTGTACTTCAATTGTAGCATTTGGGGTCATTGTTGTCGACCTGGTGCAATTCGATGGCAACTTGATCGCTTCACCATTATTTCTTCAGAAAATCTCATCGTAAATTAGCTCTAGAGGTTACTTACCAGTTACTAGCTACGACCTTGAAGAAAAAATCATGGCGTTGCATTTTTAAGGTAGGGGTGAAATTATAATCGTTTGAAGCAGTATCCACTATAAGTACTGAAATTAAAATCAATTAAAAGGTTGCGGATTAATGTTTGCAGATGGCTTGATTCTTCTTTCAGGGGCTGAAACACACTTAGTGATGATGTTAAAGGAGTCACACAAGTTGGTTTCTAGCTGCCTAGGATTGAGGGTAAATGTGGATAAAAGCAGCTTATTTTGCCGTAAAGATGTGAGGAATGTTGATTAACTATCTAGGATAACTGAGCTGCATATTCAAGATCTTCCTCTCAAATATATGCAAAGCCTAAGTATACTGGTTGTATCTTACTCATTGAAAGGTTCAAATCCATAATTAATGCTTGGCAAAATAAATTTTTGTCGTTAGCTGCAAGGGTCACTTTGATTGTTTCAGTAATTGGAAACTCAGTAATTGGAAACCTTTGTGTTCATTGGATTTCTCATATCATTCTACATAGGAAAGTAATCGAGCTACATAAATGAGTATTCTGAGCTGAACAATTATTCATCATCGATCACATACCTGCTGAGGTAAAAGTAAGAATAGTAAGAACTTATATGGTAAGGATGGCATCAAAAGTATCAACTCTTCCTTAGACACTAATTAACTCTAAAAGAACCCACTTGGAATGAATATTTATTGGCTAGTACTAAAAGATTTGGAGAAGAAGCTTTTGATGATCTAATTAGGAACTTTACGAGGCTTCACCAAATGGGGAATATATGAGACTGTTATGTTCTTTTTAACTGTTACTCTTTTAGACTACAAATTCCTAAAACTAATTTAGTTTGATTCTTTCTTAAAGGGTGGGAGCCTAAGATTGAGTTATTGTTAAACTATTAAACCCCAAAACTTTGCAACAAGCTTATTATCTAGCTAAAAAACGAGATACTATCATCTCTGTCTACTTTCCAAGCTATAAACAAACAACAATAACAACAACCCTACTGCACAAGGCTCTCTGCTTTACAAGAGTTAGGGAAGGGACATCACATTAATTATAAGCATCATTTCTTTTGCATTTTATAAAGAGATTATTTCTGTGACTCAAACTTATGACTTTTTGGTCACAAATGAGTAACCTTACTAGTTACTCCAAGTTATAAAGAAATCCTTAAATATGCCAAAGAACTTTAGCTCCTCCTTTGTCTTACCACCCAATTCTACCTTAAGAATCACTTAGCAAGAAGGGCTCTTATTAACACCTAGAACACCCTACAAACCTGCCCTATAAAACTCCATATAAATAGCCCCAACAATTAAGTAACAAAGAGTTTTAAAAAAGAAGAGAGTAAAAGGAACATATTTCTAGTGTGATGAAAAATATACATTGAGGCATAATGTAAAAGAAATCAATAGAAACATGTTCTTGGTGGAGGATGATAAAGAAGAAAAAATGACTAGGTTGGAGTATAAGTTGGAAGAAACTGAAGGGAGCCAAAAGGCTTTAACTTTCTTATGAGGGACTATGTAAAAATTTAGAATAACAAGTACAAGGAATAACCTTCTCCGTAGATACTTTAATACTTCTATGGAGAAAAATATACTCAACGACATAAATGTAAAAGAAATAAGTGGAAACATGTTCTTGGTAGAAGATGATCTTCCACTTAGAGAATTTGACATGGACTTAGAAGTTTAATGGTTGTCAACTTTAAATGATGTCCTATATAATTTTAGTAAGTAAATTGAGTTTTAACCGGTTTAGGGGATAAGTTTCGTTTGAGGAGGTCATATTAGTCACCTAAAGTCTATAACTCCGTAAATAGAGTTTTAATTGTTTTAAAAGATAAGTTTTGTTTAAGGAGGTCATATGAGTCACCTAATGTCTATAAATCCTAAGAAATTTGCAAGGTTTTAGCCAAGCCTCATCTCAACAACCAATTTTACATGTTTAGCTATATATCACCATTGAGAGTAACACATTGAAGAAGGAGCTAGATTTTCTTCTGGCAACGTTCAACTTTTTATTTGTTGAACCTAATGGATTACCTCCACCAAGATCTCATGATAATAAAATTCCATTTAAAGAGGAAGTAAAACTCATCAATATCAGACCTAATAAATACAAGAGCTTGGAAAAGAACATTATAGAAGAATCAACTTAAGACCTCTCATAACAATGTCATTTAACATAGTTATATCCTCTCTAATGGTATGGGTTAAGAAAAGATAGTTCCTAACATCTTTGTGTAGATTATAAGGAGCTTAAAGAAAACATCATCAAGGACAAGTTTTCTATAAAAATAATCGAAGAACTCTTAGATGAGTTAAACGGGATTGCATAGTTTCACAAATTAGATTTAAGATTGAGGCATTAATAGATCAAGATGCATGCTTCAGATGCTCACAAAATAAATTTTAGAATTATAAGGGACATTGTGAATTCCTAATGATACCTTTTAAGCTTACAAAGCTTCCATTACATTCCAAAGTTTGATCAATGAGTTGTTTAAGGCACACTTGAGAAGACTTATCTTAATATTTTTTTATGTCATTCTTGTTTACATCACTACTTTTGAAGATCATGCTGAGCTTTTTATGATAGCTCGAGGACTTCTAGAACATAATCAACTCCTACTCAAGGGTCACAAATGCATTTTTGTGGCTTCACAAGTAGAATACATGAGAGACATAATATCTAACTTTGGGGTTTGTACTAATTCTAAAAAGGTGGTTCCATTTTAGCTTGACCAGTCCCAAAAAATGAGACAGAATTAGGTGGTTTTTTGGGTTTAGTGAGTATTATAGGAGATTTATAAAGCATTTTAACATATTAAGCATACCTTTGATTGAATTACTTAAGAACAGTTCCTTTAGGTAGTCTGACTAGGTGGAAGAAACATTTCAAATTTTAAAGCTAACTCTCACAACTGTACATGTACTATCCTTGCCTGACTTTTCAAAACCATTTTTAGTTGAAGCTAATGCTTATGATGAGGGCTTGGGAGTGATGTTGAGCTAATAAGGATATCTAATAGCCTGTGTGAGTAAACTTTTGGTAATTAAACATCAAGTTAATCCAATTATAAGAAGGAATTTTTTATTTTTAAAATAGAGTGCATACTCCTCTCCAACAATTATGACTTCCAAAATTATTAGACTATAACTTTAAAATAAGGTATACGTAAGGAAAATAAAATCTACTTTCAGATGCTCTACAAAATTCACTTATGTTGATTTTTGCACTACGGTTCTATCCCAAGTTCATAATAAATTATTGGAAGAAATCAAAGGAAGTTGGGAGAAAGACGAAACCATATAAGATCTAATAAGAAAGTTACCTTATAGCAACTTAACTTCAAATTCTTATCAACGAGTAGAAGGGACAAATAGATTTTTAGAATGACATCAATTTATATACAAAAATTGTAATTATGATGTGTAACAATCAAGAAGCTACAATCTCTATTTCATTAGAAGGAAACTCAGAAGGATGTAGGATTTCATTAGAAATTGACAGATTGTTAATTTAACAACTATGAAACATTACCTAAGGCTAGTTTATTGCAACCCTTGCCTATTCCTACAACTATATATATGGACTTCATTAAAGGATTATCCATCTCAAATCATTGCTTTATAATATTAGTGATGACTGACAAATTCAATAAGTATGCCCATTTTTTTGGCTCTAAAGCACCCTTACAGGGTAGTGATAATTGCTAACACCTTCATCCATGTATTCAAACCAATGGAACGAATTCCGTTCCGTCATCGCCGAACCAGATGCGGCTATATTGGTACTGGGTTTGAATTCGTGATCTTACGGCATTACCAAATATCGGGACCAATCCATGAAAAATATTAAACTTCAAGGACCATTTTGCAATAAATGAAAAAAAAAACCCTAAAAATCTAACCCACCCGACCCTTCGGCTCTCCCTCTCAACTCAACTCTCACATTTCTCTCTTCTCCGTTCTCCCTCTCACATAGCCACCGCTCCCTTGCCGTCGCCGTTGCCGCTCGTCAGTCGTCACTCTCGCCGGCCCTCGCCTCCTCTTCTGCTCTGTCTTGGTCCTCTTGGAGTCGTGGAGTCGTGGACGTGGAGTCGTCTTCTTCGCTTGCCGTAAATGCCGCTCAAGCCGTTGTCGCCTGCTCAGATCCACCATCTGGCGTCCACCGCACACCGCTGCGTCGCCATCTTCAACGCCCGAAGCCCTCGCCTCCCGAAGCCGTCGTCGCCCGAAGCCCTCGTCGCCGTCTTCAACGCCCGAAGCCCTCGCCGCCTACTGAGATCCACCCCACGGCCCACCGTCCCCGCCTGCTGAGCATCCGACATTGACCCAGATTGTAAATGATCGATTGTTGTGTTTAATTTTTCTTGGCTTTTGGACAATATTTGCTTGTGTTTTTTGTGTTGGTTGGTAGATCCGTAGATGATGTTGGATTGATAAAGATGTTGGATTTGTGGATGATCCGATGATGATGTTGAAATATTGAATGAATCCTGTTGATTGTTGCGTTGGAAAAAAAATTTTGATTGGTGATTGTAATTGAGTAGATTTTAAGGTATTAAAATTGGCATAAAATTTGATTAGAATCATTGTAAACTTATAATTAAAATTGGAATAAAATTTAGAATTGTCTTGAAAATTAGATTTGGAAATTGGAGTTGAAAATTAGATTTTGCATTTTGGAATTAGAAATTGTAATTGGAAATTGGAGTTGGATATTTGAATTGATAGAAAATTAATTTTGGAATGGGAATTAGAATTGGATTAAAATTGGTTGATTAATTTTGGAATGGGAATTAGAATTGGATTGAAAATTGGTTGAATGGAAATGGAGATGGAAATGGATTGAATGGAATGGAATTAGAATTGAATGAAATGAATGGAATTGGAATTAAATGAAATGAATGGGAATTGGAATTAAATGGAATGAATGGAATTGGAATTGGAATTGAATGAAATTGAATAGAAATGAATTGGAATTGAATTGAATTGGAATTAGAATGGAATTACAAATTGTTGGAGTATGTTTTAAATTGAAATAGAATTGTATTAAATTGGAATTGTAATTGAATTAAATTGAATTAAATTGAATTGAATTGGAATGTAATGGATTGAATTGGAATTGGAATGGAATTGGATTGGAATGAAATTGGAATTGAATTGGAATTGAATTAGATTGTAATTGAATTGTAATTGAATTGTAATTGGAATTGAATTGATATGGATTGGATTGCATTTGATTGAATTGAATTGAATTGAATTTGAATGGATTGGATAGCATTTGATTGAATTGAATTGAATTGAATTTGAATGTATTGATTGAATTGCATTGAATTGGAATTGGAATTGAATTGGAATTGGAATTAGAATTGAATTGGATTGGTATGGATTGAATTGGATTGGATTGGATTGAATCCAATTAGATTGGATTAGATTGGATTGAATTGGATTGGATTGGATTGGATTGGATTGGATTGAATTGAATTTGAATGGATTGATTGAATTGGAATTGAATTGAATTGAATTGGATGGCATTTGATTGAATTGAATTGAATTCAATTTGAATGGATTGATTGAATTGCAATTGAATTGTATTGGATTGAATTGAATTGAATTGGATTGGATTGAATTGGAATTGGAATTAGAATTGAATTGAATTGGATTGGATTGGATTGGATTGAATTGTATTTGATTGAATTGAATTTGATTGGATTGGATTGGATCGGATTGAATTGAATTTGATTGAATTGAATTGAATTGGATTGGATTTAATTGAATTGAATTTGAATGGATTGATTGAATTGGAATTGAATTGAATTGAATTGGATGGCATTTGATTGAATTGAATTGAATTCAATTTGAATGGATTGATTGAATTGCAATTGAATTGTATTGGATTGAATTGAATTGAATTGGATTGGATTGAATTGGAATTGGAATTAGATTTGAATTGAATTGAATTGAATTATATTGGATTGAATTGAATTGGATTGGATTGGATTGAATTGAATTGGATTGGATTGGATTGGATTGTATTTGATTGAATTGAATTTGATTGAATTGGATTGGATTGGATTGGATTGAATTGAATTGGATTGAATTGAATTGAATTGTATTTGATTGAATTGAATTAAATTGGATGGCATTTGATTGAATTGAATTGAATTCAATTTGAATGGATTGATTGAATTGCAATTGAATTGTATTGGATTGTATTGAATTGAATTGGATTGGATTGAATTGCAATTGGAATTAGAATTGAATTGAATTGAATTGAATTGAATTAGATTGGATTGGATTGGATTGGATTGGATTGAATTGGATTGAATAGTATTTGATTGAATTGAATTTGATTGAATTGGATTGGATTGGGTTGGATTGAATTGGATTGGATTGAATTGGATTGAATTGAATTGAATTGAATTTGATTGAATTGAATTTGATTGAATTGAATTGGATTGGATTGAATTGAATTGAATTGTCATTATGTACTGAAATTATGTGTTATTCATTTTTGTGTACAGATAAATGGAAGGAAGTTCAAATACTCCCGATCAATCTAGTTTAGGAAGATACAATGATCCAGCTTGAGCTCATGCTGGTGCGGTTCCCGGTCAAAAGAATCATACCATTTGCTTGTTTTGTAACAAGCATTTGAAAGGTGGAGGAATCACCCGATTGAAAAGGCATTTAGCTGGGGTTAAAGGAGATGTGGAAGCTTGTAAAAAAGTCACTCATGATGTGAAGTGGCAGATGAAAACATTGCTTGATGAACATCAATTTGAGAAAGATAGAAGGGTAAGATTGAATCTTGAAATTGGTAGTGGAAGTTCATTTTCCGATTTCCGTGGTGATTATGGAGATGTTGAAGGTGGAAGTGGTAGTGATAGTGGTAGTGGTAGTGGAAGTGGTACTGGTAGTGTTCCATCTCAGCCTCAGAATCCTGCAGAATCTGAAATGAGGAAGAGAAGAAGGCAACCATCTAGTTTCTTTGCACCACGAACAACTCCAGGAGCTCAACCTTCAATTTGTAGTGCAATGCAAACAAGAGATGCGACTCACAATGTTGATATGGCAGTAGCTAGATGGTGGTATGATACAGGTTCGTCATTTAATGCTTCTCAATCATATTATTATCAACCTATGATAGATGCCATAGCCTCTTATGGTCCAGGATACAAAGGGCCATCGGTTGATGACTTAAGAGGTAAACTTTTGAGTTGTGCTGTGTCTGAAATGAGAGCTTATTTGGCTTAAAGAAGAGTGAATTGGGGTATTAATGGATGCTCAATTATGTGTGATGGTTGGACGAATAGGAGACAAGAGCCTATTATAAATTTTTGGTTTATTGTTTTAATGGCTCTATGTTTTAAAATCGATTGATGCATCCGGCATGATTAGAAATCTTGATAATTTGTTTGGATATTTGATGAAGTTGTGAATGAAGTAGGGTAGAAAACATTGTTCGATTTATTATCGACAATGATTCCGCTTATAATGGCGAGGATGAGGTTCAGAGAACCTATAATTCATTCTTTTGAACTCCTTGTGTTGCACATTGCATTGACTTAATCTTGGAGGATATAGGAAATCCTAGGTATTTTCTGTTTTGATGAGACCATGCGAGAAGGCAAAAAGGTGACAAAATTTATTTATAATCGTGCATGGGTTTTAAATTTGATGAGAAGGAATTTACCAATGGTAGGAATTTGTGTCAGCCTATTTGTGACAAGATTTGCAACAAATTTCTTATCACTTGATCTTTTCTTTCGTTAAGGAAGGAGTTAAGACAAATGTTTACAAGTGATAAGTGGGTTACATCTCGGATGCTAGGTCTAATCTTTGGAATGGAGGTGCGTAGTATCATATTGGAAGATAGGAATTTTGGTCGCAATGTCAATTCGTTATCCGAGTTTGTGAGCCTTTGGTGAGGTGCTTGGTTGGTGATAGTGAAGAAAAGCCAACAATGGGTTATATTTTGATCTTATGGAGAGAGCAAGCGGAAGCAATCAAGGCCAATCAAACATAGGCCTTCTTTATACTGAACCATTTATCTCAATCATTAATGATAGAAGGAGAAAACAACTTTCTTCGCCATTGTTTGTAGCTGGGGCTTTTTTGAATCCTAATGTGTATTTTAGACTGAATCCGGAAAAGCAAGCTGAAGTTAGTAGAGGAATGCTTATGACAGTTACAACAATTGTTCCTCATGACTTAATGCAAGTTGTTTTAACCAGTCAAATGGAGGCTTATAAATACTCTTATGAAGATTTTGGAATGTCGGTCGCTATTCAACAAAGAGGACTTCTTTCTCCAGGTATTATTTATTTCCTATTTCTTATTTGTTGAAATTTATTTATCACTTTATTTTGTTTATAACACTACTTTTGTTTTCTTATAACTTGCAGTTGCTTGGTGGGATCTTTTCGGATGTAGTGTTCCAGAATTGAGAAAGTTTGCAATTCGAATTTTAAGTCAATGTGTGAGTGCAACTGGGTGTGAACGAAACTGGAGCACATTTGAATTTATCCATTCCAAGAAAAGGAATAGATTGGAGCATAAGAGGTTGAATGACTTGGTTTATGTTCGTTACAATTTGAAGCTTCGGGAAAGGTACGTTATTTTCATTATTAATTTTGATATAATTTCTTATAATTTTCTAATAATTAAATGTAATTGTTTACTAGGACTCTTAGTAGCACAAGTTCTTCAAATGATCCAATTGCGATTGATAATATTGATATTTTGGCGGATTGGGTTTCTGAAGAACCCAATTTGGTTGATGTGAGTGATTTGAATGTGGAGGATGATCTTGGATGGGAAAGCATTGACATGTCATTTGGTGCATTAAATTTGAATGATGATGATGATGAAGCTCCTCTCAATGATGAGGATTTTGTACCAAATGATCGATTAAATCGATCTTGATTCAGTGGTATCATCCCATTGTGATTGAACTTCGTGTTTTAATTTTTCCTCTTCTTTTAATTTTACTTGTATTTGATCATTGATGTTTATGTTAAATTATATGTATGTAATGTCAATGTAATATTTTTGTTTCAGTTCAAATTCTACTTGATTGCTTATTCGTCATTAACTCTTTTGTAATATTTATTGTTCTTTTATCGGATGTTTTGAATCTTTTGATGTAAATATGTAATATTATTTATTGTAATGATGAAATTGTATGATTGTAATATTTTAAATGCTTTGTATTATTCTTAGTTTTATAATTGTATGATAATGATTGTTTTATTTATATTAATTGTGGTTATTATTTATATGTAAAATATTTAAAATTATTGTTATTTCAAATTAATTGTCATTATTATCTATTATTAAGATTTTTAAAGTATGGTTAATGTAAACAGTAAAATGGTAAAATATACTGAGACAGTTGTATAATATATCAATATGGACTATTTTGCAATTTTTAAAAAGTTTAGGGACTATTTTATAAATTTAAAAATATCCCAAAGCAGATTGCACGATCAATTTAGAATGCTAAGTACCATTCGTTCAAAGCTCAATCCGCATCGAGTCCGGTACGATTTTCATAACATTGATTCAAACTTTATTGAATTCTTAAAACCATAAAAAGTGATAGAGATCTCACTTTTTAAGTCATTTTTTGCAAGAATTTTATAAGTTGCAAGAAGTAGAGTTATGGTTCTCTTCAGCAAGCCACTCCAAAATAGATGAGCAAGTTGAAGTTGTTCTCAAGTCTCTTAAACCTGAAACTTTCTTAGTAGGTGGTTGCAATGGTTACTAATATATAATTTTATGTTTTAAACCGCAAGTGCATGGTGCAGTTGTAGCTAACACTCGCAAGTATAGGTCAATCCCATGAGATTAAAATTATTAATATATACCATCTTTCTATTATCTAGCTTAACAAATTATAGTATTTAAGACAAATCAACTGTAAAATTAAAACATTAGACTAAAATATATCAACACAATTAACTAACTAAAATGAAGATTCAACTAAGAAACAATCAAAGGAAACATTGGTACCTAGATTTTGAATCCCTTAGGACTTCTCGTGCAATCATGACTTCACTAATCAATTTAATTTTTAGTTCATTAGATCGTGATGTTTCCTATTTTATGTTAATATCTTTCTCAAAACTATTAACAATTAATTCTTAGTTAATTAATTGAAATCTCTTTCTAGTTAAAACATCTAAGATTACATTAGTCAATTTCAATAGTAAATTTGACCTAATATAGAGAATTTGCATCAACCTCTTTCTAGATTTGCATGCAATTCCTTTCAATAGTAAATCTATTAACATAAAAGAATTTTTCAATCTCAATTGCATTAAATCTTACATTAAATATTACACTAGCAATATTAATTCAAGAATAATTAAGAATACATAATTGAATCTCAATGAAACTAAAAATGAATTGAGTTAAAATAAAATCACTACAAGGTTCATTTATTCTAAGAACTAACAAAGTTTAGCTCATAATCATAACATCAAGATTAAAAGAAAAACATAAAACTAAAAGAACCATGATGAAATCCTTTTTAATCTTTATGAAATTCACTTTATATTGATGAAAATTCATCTTAAATATTTCTTGCTTATTTTTCATTCTCTCTATCATTCTAGGTCGTTAACGTTTTTTTTTTAGTATTCTTGAGCCTTATATGAATCCCCTTTTGACTTCCTCCCATTTTCTGTTTGCTTCATCCATTTATAGCTCAAATGTAGGATTTTTAAAGTAGACATGATCACTTATACGACCATATGTATAACCATGTCCCTTAATCTTCCTTTAATCTTTGAAAATCATGAAGAAAAATGGTCAGAGAGCGCTATATAGCAGCCACATAGTCGTATAGATTTATACAAGCAATCATAAAAATAGCTTCAATTCCTTCATTTTTTTGTTTCATTTTTCAGCATAATTCTTTTCCTTTTTATCCACAAAGGTAAATAAGACCTAAAAACATAATAAAAATAGAATAAGTACCATAAACAATAAGAAACTCTCAAATAAATAAGCAAAATGCATTAAATATGAAATTAAAAATATAGTCTATTTAGCAATTATCAGTTACCACTAGCTGATTGTGATATAATACAACCCACCACTCATCTCTCAATACTTCACTATTTGAAGTTTTGTACAATTACTCTTCACCAATTAATGTCCCCTATTTTGCTAAAAATTCTAAATTACGGATAATTAGTAACATCTTGTAAGATCAGTTGCTATTCAGATGGTAAATTTTCATTTACAAAAAGCACAAACAAGCATGCTACAATAGAAAAACAAGAAGAGGGCTAATAGAATTTCACATTAAGGAGCTAATATTTGTTGAACTTAAACTATATATGCACGACAAGATAGCTAAGAGGTCCAATGAGAAGTTTAGACAAAGTTGGACTCGTAGCCTACAAATTTGAATTTCCCTATAAGGCTATGTTTGGTTGAGAGTTTTATAATATAATGAAATATAATGTAATATTATTCTATTTTTTGAGAGAAAGGTTTATAATAGAATGAAATGAAATGTGATGGAAGAGAAGGGTTTCATATTTATATCGCATTCTATCCTAAATAGTAAAAATAAAAAAACCTCCGATTTAAGGGTTTAGGATAGAATATAAAAATGATAAACAACTTTATACTATATTATATTATAAACCCTTCGTCCAAACAACGTTTCACTATATTACATTATGAACTCTTTTATCCCTCCCAAACAACAATTTTTAATATTACATTCATTTACATTCTATTCCATTACAAAATATGCAATTCAATTCTATTCAATTCCATTATATAAAAATCTTACATCCAACCAAACATATCATAAAACTCTCAGGCGTAATGTTTTCCATGTGTCCCGACTAAAGAGACACTTAGAGTATGTTTGGATGTGGGTAGAGGGGTGAAAAGGCAAGGAATGGAATGGCCCAAATGATCTAGACCATTGTTTGGGAGTTTATTTTAAAACATGATGGAATGGCAAAGGATGGCTTTCAAAGCCATCCTTTGCCATCCAAACTTCAATATTTTGTGACCCCCCAATTGGAATGGCTTGGGTTTGGAAGTGAAGCCCTAATTAATGACAAAAATACCTTCCAAACCCTACAGGGTTATATGTTACTATTCATTGTGTTTCTCCTGGCTATTCCATTGACGATTTCTTCCGCAACTATTATCTGTCTTCGTTCCAGGTATTTTTTTGTGTTCATCTTCATGTATGTTATGTGTTGTCGCAAGTCCACGTATTTTTTTGTGTTCATCTTCATGTATGTGTTATGCATCTTTGTTGGATATCTTATTAAATCTTGCTTGCTTATGGTTTACGGTATAAGAAAGTGTACGAATAATTTGAAATATCAGTCAAGGTTTGATTTTGACATTTATTCACATTTGGAATAAAATAAAGTAACCCTCCATGTTGTTTGTACTGTAACGTTGAATCAGTGGGTTTGATGGATTAGAATAATAGTTAATATTAGCTCCATAGCATCAGGCATCTCAGTGGCAGCTGCAGCATAATTTAGAGACATCTCAAGTAAATTGCGGAACCATAACCCCAAAAATAAAAGTTTAACAAAATCCAGAAATTAAAATTTTGAACAGATAGCCAGACCATCAATCCCTTTGAGCTGGCATGATAGTTTCTTTGCATGATCATAAGCTGCAATAAAGCCTTGCTCTGCCCACAAGTGGACAGAGGAAGGGTTCACAAAATCTAACTTATCTTTGTCCTCTGTATAAAAATCTTTCTTCCCAAGAACAGGTGGATATTGATTGACTGAACTATGTTCAGCTAATCCACCCTCTGGAATAGACATCAGCCACGAGTTAGCAATTTGAAGAGCATAGATATGACTTTCCACATAGAAGCTGAGTTTTAAATCATATCATAAAGGAGTTGAGAGATAAAGTCTTTATAAGTCTATGAAAAGACTACTAACCATCTCCTAACTAGTTATCTCATGAACTAAAGTTACTGTTAGGCCAGTTTAAGCTTGGGTATTACAAGGTATCTTGACAGTAGTAGCAATCTACAGATTGAACACAAGAACTCAATAGAAATATAGTTGTGTATTGTGTATAAAAGGTAGAGACATGTCATTCAGGGACCTAAGACACGGCCTAGTTTCAAATTAATTAGGCATACCTTAACATCTACTAATTACAAACATGTTAACATCTAGCATACATGTTCTGTTAGGTCACTATCTATGGTTGCATATTTGTTATTTTTGAAGTGATTTCATCCATCTTTAATTTTAGTTTTGCATTTGTAATCTTACTGATTAGTCCATATTTTTTTGCACCTTGAAATAGATGGCAGATCAAAATATAATGCGCAAATACATCTTACTACGACATCTATTTATTATATGTGTTATTCAAATAATCTGCTTGGCAGTTATATGGTATTTAACCCAAAAACAACATAAAAGAAATAAACTTCCGAAAATCATATGGGAGGAAAGAGAACAAGCACGGAATGGGTTAATGAAGCATCTTTTGGATAATGAAGGAAGATGTCGTGCTATAGTACGGATGGGTCCCGTAGCATTTTTAAATTTGTGTGATATATTACAAAGGAAAGGTGGTCTTCGACCAACTCAACGTGCATCAGTTGAAGAACAAGTTGGAAAGTTTTTGTATTTGATTGGGCATAGTGTAAGAAATAGAGCACTTAACTTCTTCTTTAGAAGGTCGGTGAAAGCGTAAGTCGCCATTTCCATAGTGTGCTTAGAGCATTGATTGAATTAGAAGATGAATACTTGAGACAACCCAATGGTGAAGAAGTTGCTCCAGAAATACTTAACAACAACAGGTTCTTTCCATATTTTAAGGTGAATATTACTATTACATTAGAATCAAAATTATAAATTGTATTATAACAATTTTCTAAAAAAACTATTTTGTTATAGGATTGTATTGGAGCAATTGATGGAACCCATGTGCGTGTTAAAGTCCCAATGCAAGATGCTCCTAAATTTCGTGGTAGAAAAGATTATCCCACACAGAACATTTTGGCATCTTGTTCTTTTAATATGAGATTCACCTATGTTTTGCCTAGGTGGGAAGGAACAACATCTGATTCAAGAATTTTAAAAGATGCCTTAAGACGTCAATATCCTTTAAAAATTCCAAAAGGTATAGATTAATAAAAAGTTGTACTTTTTAAAACCCACTTAGCAATAAATTATTTTACTAAAGTTTTAATTACTTTTCTATAGGCAAATTTTACCTTGTTGATGCTGGTTACATGTTAAAAGATGGACTCATTACACCTTACAGAGGAGAACGATACCACTTGAAGGAATACTCAAGAAATCCACCACGAAATCCTCGTGAATTATTTAACCATCGACATTCTTCTTTGCGAAATGTAATAGAGAGAGCTTTCGGTGTTTTGAAGAGGCGGTTTGCAATTTTCACTAGTGCACCAACCTTTGGTATTATAACCCAAAAGAAAATTGTGTTAGTTGCTTGTATCTTGCATAATTATTTGATGGGATTTGATCGAGATGATGAACTTATAGCTGAAGTGGATCGTGAACTTGCTAGTCAAACTCATTATGAAAGTGAGCAAAATACTGACAGGGAAGATAGTGAAGAGGCAGCTAGAGAGGCCTTATTTAGGGACTCGATTGCAGCTACTATGTGGCATGATTATATATCTTAATTTTGTATTAATGTTATTTTTAGAAAAAAGAAATATATGCATAAATATTTGTAGCTACTATGTTTGCTTTTTCTATTGTTTTTGACACTTGAAGTTAATGTTACTTCCTAATTTTGAATTAGTGTTATTTCTTGGTTAACACAATTTTGTGTTAATGTTACTAAGAATGTTAGTTTCTATTTTTTACTATTATTTATTTCATTCTTTTGATTATTACTTCACTAATCTGCATTGCTAGATATATGATTGACTTTATGTTCAATTAGACATGCCAAAACAAAAATAGGAAATGATGTGCCAATCATGACTCTGAGTATGTTGAAAATGTGTTTGGACCACGGCTATGGAAGATGTTCTTTTGATGCATATGTGCATCAACATAATATGGGAAATAGGCAAGGTGGAACGTTCACTTCGAAAGCACTTGATGAAATCCTAAAGGAGATGAGAGAACGCTTTCCAAATAGGCAAATTGACAAGACAAAAATAAAGGATCACATGAAAAGGCTAAAGAACAAATTTACACCTCGCTATGACTTATTTAAGCACGGACTCAGTGGTTTTGGATGGGATCCAACTACTAATATGTGGACTGCTGAGCCTGAAGTTTGGGAGAAGTTAATTGAGGTAACCAATGAATTAGTCTTATAAGTAAATAGTTTACTTTCATGTAGTTTCTTGTTTACATTTTATTTATGATGTGTGTGTTTTACTTTTCCTAGGCCAAACCTAAAGCTGCCATATGGAGGAACAAACCAATGCCATATTATGAGAAAATGCTTACATTGTATGGGCAAGATAGAATAACAGTGAATATCGTAAACCGCTGCAGAAGTGAGACAAAGAAGAGAAACAATTGATACTCCTGATCTTGAAACCATAGATGACATTGACTTCCTAGTTTATAACAATGAAGCGACTTTGCATAACTTTAATGTGAATAATGCTGAAGTGGTGGAGAATTCTCCGGGGGAACAATCTCAAGTACCTACTCAAGGTACCCCTAAAGGTGAAGCATCATCTAAGAAAAGAAAAGGGAAATCAAAAAATGATGATGTAGGAATGGACTTATTTGCTAAATCTATAGAAAAGCTGGTTGAAAGTTTTGCAAAGTCCACTGCAGAAATTGTCAAGAGTGGTCAACCAACTCGTCCTATGTCAGACAATGAAGTTTGGGCTCTTTTGGAAGGATTGGAGATTGATACAAACACATTATTCAAAGCTTACTATTTTCTCATTCGAGATGTTGATGCTCAACGAGCCATAATTGGATGTCCTCCAGATAAGCGGAAGCAAATGTTGACTTATCTTATGTCTCTCAATAATCAATGAACTTATACACAATAACTTAAATACTGCATTACTGGTTTTTTTTGGAACTTTTTTAAATCCATTTATTTAAAGAAATTGTAAGTTGCTTGTCCAACTGAAGTGACCTTCATTTTTTAGACTATAATGCTGTCTCTATAATTTGAAATGTTTTGGGGTTACTTAAATAGTTTCAAGGCAACTATGCATATTTTATTACAAGGGTAATTTTGGAAAATAATATTACAAGTCATTCCATTCCATTCATTTTGAGTATCACTTCCAAACAATGGTCAAATGAGCCCCTCTCTTATTTTATTAAAACTTCCAAACAATGGAATGACCCATTCCATTCCACTCCATTCCATTCCATTCCATTAATTGTCATTCCATCCTAAACTTCCAAACATACCCTTATCCTCCTCTCACAGATCTTCTCATATGCTTCCACTAGAACTTAGTATAGAGGAAAGAGCACTTATAACCATTATAGACCGAAGAACAGTTGAGAGGTATCATAAGCCTATAACTCAAATATTGATAAAATGGTTGGGTCTGATGGAGCAAATCACTTGAGAATTTTTCTTTAGTTTACAGAAGCATTATCCGTACCTTAATCTTATGGCAAAGGGAAAAGTATTGTTTTTTAAAGTTAAATTGGATATTTATAAATAAAGAGTTCCCTAATCATGTGTGTCTGGATGTTGTTGAATTCTAAGGAATAACACAACAACTTGACTAAAGCTACACCGTTTTGTGCATGTGGATTACTAAAGCATAACACGGAGACCACTCCCACAAGCCCATCACCCAACCCGAAGATAGCTTTCTTTTTTTTAATACAAAGGAAAATACACAACAAATAAAACCAATTAGCCGCTAGCGCGTGGGTACTGAACACCCCGTTGATCCTGCAAGAGGGGCTCCATAAGGGACATGGGAGGTGTAGGGAGATAATGCATCCCTGGGCCAGTGCGAACTGCGAGGGCGGCCAAGAAATCTGTACACTGGTTTCCTTCTCGGAGCACGTACTGGATCTGAACTTCTCAGTCTCGGCTGAGTAACTCCTTGCTACTAATGTATAGAATTAAAATGCAAATCTTAAGACGCACTCCGTTCCAACCAAATCTGCAACGGATTTCAAGTTTTGGTACCGGATTTAAATATCTATTTCGATCTAAGCCGATTTAAATACAGACAAGCTTAAGATGCAAGGCAGTATTCAAAATCTGAGTCAAATACCGATCAGATCTAGAAAATTTTAAAAAATTTAGGAGTTTTGTTGCAAAATTTTAAAAATTTTCAAAATCTCTTCCCTCCCTCTCATTCCCTTCTTTTTTTTTCAAACTTTTTAAAATAATAATAAATATTTTATTACTAATAATAATTATAAATTAAATAAAACTTAAAAATAAAATATTTTAATTTTAATTACTAATAAATTATTACTAATAAATTATTTTATTTAAATTTATTTTAATATTTTATATAATATTTATTAATAAAGTATTAATAAAATATTTTATTTTCAAAATAAATAATTTTAAAATTATTATTTATAAACTAATATTTATTTTATATATTTTAATTATTAAATCAAAATTTATATATTTTAAAATTAATTATATTTATTGGTTGATATTATACGATGCAATTTGTATAATATATATTAATATGAACTATTTTGTAATTTTTAAAAGTTTAGGATTATTTTATAAATTTAAAAATATCCAAAGCAATCTAAGATTGCAACCAATAATATCTGATTACATTTGAGAACTCAATCCGCATCTAAGGCGTCGTGCAGTATTCATAACATTGCCTGGTACCTGTCAACAAAGAAAAATTTTCAGTAAAATTAGGTCGGGACGATGAAAGAAGATTAATCACCTCTAGGGAGTCGGTTTCGACAATGACGCGTCGATACCCTAACTCTCAAGCCAGAGAGAGCCCGGAGTGGAGGCCCCAGAGTTCAGCAATTTGCAGGGATGCACTGCCAATATGTTGGATAAAACCACCGCACCAGTGACCGGTGCAATCACGAATAAGACCCCCTGAGGAAGCAATGGACGATCTGGGTTGATAAGCTCCATCTGTATTGAGTTTAACCTAGGGGTCCGATGGTTTGGATCAACTAACGAGGTGGCCTGTAGGGAGCTCTGGATTCGAAAAAACACAACTCTCCACAGTGCAGGCTCGGGCTATCCACTCAACGTAAGACAAAACAGATCTCGACCCATTCGTCGGCCATGCGAAGTCGTCATAAAAAAGGCTCTTGTTTCTCCAGGTCCAAAACATCCAGCAGGCCACTCCAAAAATGATAGCCCACGGGCCGTGAGGGCTGTGAGGCGGAACCAAAAGGTTAGATGTAACCCAATCAGTCACGTGGGAATGAAAGAACTCTGTATCGCCCGGGCGCCCAGGGAGCTGTCGCCAGAGAGCTAGGGCTCGAGGGCAATGGCGGACGACGCGGAGAGTGGACTCTTCCTGGCCACAGAAAGAGCAACGGTTGTCCGCAAAGAGGTGACGGGCCATGCGTTGTTGGTTGGTCAGTAGCTTCTGGTTGCTCAGGAGCCACAGGAAAGAGCAGATCCGTTAGGGACTCGACCATTTCCAGATTAGCGTCCACAGTCGAGCATGAGTATCTATGGTGCGGCCTTCAATAACGTCATAGGCAGACGCGACTGAGAACCGGCCATGTCCAACTGGACCCCACCGCATGGTATCCTCCGTCGAGCGGTCAGGGTGCAAACAAGGGTCCGCCAGATCCATGCAAACCGAGGCAGGGAGGGAGTGGTGAAACAAGGGCCAATTCTAGGACCCATCTGTATTTGTCATATCAACAATTGCCGCAAACAGGGAGGCTTCGAGGATCAGGGTAGTGGTCACCCGGTGTAGGGGGGCCCACTCCTTGACCCAATCATCCAACCAGAAATATATGCGTGTC
Organism: Erythroxylum novogranatense; assembly: GCA_029891385.1. Taxonomy (NCBI): domain Eukaryota; kingdom Viridiplantae; phylum Streptophyta; class Magnoliopsida; order Malpighiales; family Erythroxylaceae; genus Erythroxylum; species Erythroxylum novogranatense. The sequence goes on from CM057234.1 coordinate 8,683,040, forward strand.
CCCGCACCCAATCACCAATGGAGTCCTTGTCGTACGTAATGTCAGGTGGCGGATAACCCCCTCCAGAAGCTCGAGGCATTGCTCCTGTGGAGCGTAAGGGGGGAAGGGTCGGGGAGAGGCGATATTTAGCACTCACAACTCGGACCTATAAGGTGGAAGGTTGGGAAATCAGGGTCCAGCCCAGTTTAGTTAGCAAAGCATCATTAGCCGAGCGAATGCGCTTCAGGACTAAGCCTCCCGCCTGTTTGGGTTGACAAACTGTCTCCCAGTTGACAAGGTGCATTTGTCGATGATCTCCCACTGAGCCCCAGATAAAATTGAGTATGATTTGCTCCAGGTCATCGCAGAGGCTCCTAGGAAGTCTCACAGTTTGCATGGTGTAGATCGGGAGGGCCGCCAGAACCGATTGGGTTAAGGTAACTCGACTCGCTAAAGACAAATGGCGAGCGCACCAACCAGCGAGTCTCCCTTGGGCGGCGTCCAGAATATGCCGATAGGTGTGACACGTGGTACGCTCATGCAACAACGGGACATCGAGATTTTTTCCCAAAATTTTCGTACTCTGAATACCTAAAGAATGTTGTATTCGGTGAGCTACTCTCGAAGGGACATTCTTGGAGAAAAAAATCCTAGTTTTCATCAAATTAACCACCTGCCCTGAGGCCTCACAAAAATCTTCCAGGGTCCTGACAATAAGGTCAGCCTGGGGAACTGTAGCTTCAGCAAAAAGGATCAGGTCATCGGTAAAGAAAAGGTAGGACAGGGGAGGGCTCGAGGGACCGAGGAACAAGGGACGCCAAAGACGCTGACTCACAGAGTGGGAAATAAGCTAGCTCAGACGTTCCATACATAAGACAAATAAATAAGGAGAGATGGAGTCGCCCTGTCTGATTCCGCGCGAAGGCGTAAAAGTGTCCAAGAGGGTTCCTTGCCAGTTCACCTACATAGTCACAGTGGTAACACATTGCAGGATGACCCAAATGAGATTCTCGGGCAGACCGATGGCCTCTAGGGTACTTTGAATGAACTCCCATCGAAGCCGATTATAGGCTTTTTGCAGGTCAACTTTGATAACAAAGTAACCTTTCCTCCCTTTCTTACGGCTCATCGAATGGATAACTTCCTATGCGATGATAATATTATCAGTGATCTGGCGACCTGGAATAAAGCTGCATTGGGTCTCCTGGACCAACTGCTGCATATAAGGCTTCAGGCGGTTAACAACAACTTTGGAGATAATCTTGTACACGACATTGGAAAGACTGATCGACCTAAATTGGGTAATGAAATTAGGAGACGGAGTTTTCGAGATTAGGACAAGAATGGTGTGATTTAACTCCTGTTCCTAACGTTCCTTCCTAAACATTGCCTGAATGAACGTTGTCACGTGAGGGCCAATACGACCCCATTGTTTATGGAAGAATAAGGCATTGAAACCATCAGGCCTCGGGGCCTTGGTGGGATTCATGCCAAAAACAACTTGCTTAATCTCAAGGGGGTGGATGGGTCGGGCTAGATCACGAAGTGCATCCTCCGAGAGGGGAGGGAACGTCAATGAGAGCGGAAACCAAGAGGATGGTCCCGCCTCTGCTGTGTAAAGCTGGGCAAAGAAATCGAGAGCGAGATTAGCGAGTTGGGCTGGATCGGAGATGCTATCCCCTTGGGAATTTGTGAGGCTAGTAATCATGAGCTTTTTGTGCTTAGCCAGGGTAACAGTGTGATAGTACTTGGTATTCCGGTCACCCTTTGAGATCTAATCACACTTGGCTTTCTGATGCCAATAGATTTCCTCCTCACTAAGTACGTGCAGCAATTCACCACTCAAATGTTCTTCCAAAGCTAGCAGGTGATCCTGATTAACTGCAGTCATGGCTTTTTGGATGCCCTGTAGACGCGCAAGAAGGCGATGTTTGTGATGAAAGATATTGCCAAACTCACTATAGTTCCATTGCTCAAGGTGGTGGGCTAACTGATTTATCGAAGTACCCAATTTGGCCTCAGCAGAATTTCAGTGAATATCAACAAAGGTATCAAACCCTGGATGCGTGAGCCAGGCATTCTAGAACCGGAAATACGAGGGTTGGGATGGGCGAGGGGGATTGAGAAGGAAACGGATCAACAGAGGACGGTGATCTGATCCGAGGAAAGGTATGTGGGTATTGACCGATTGAGGAAAATTGTGAAGCCAATTCGTCGAGCCAAGACGCGGTCCAGTCGAACCTGGACCAAACCGCGACGCCAGGTATATTTAGATCCCACATAACCGAGATCATGGAGATGACTCTTATGGACCCACTCTTGAAAGTGTTTATTCACAATCCGCGTAGTGCTTGCTCCTCCCCTCTTACCGACGAATTCCAATTTCGCATTAAAGTCGCCTCCGACAACAGAACGAGTCAGAGGTAACGGTGGTATGAATGAATTGCCGATGCGCTAGGTGTATAGTGAGATGAATCCCTTCTTTCCATAACAACCAAATCTCACCCGAGAAACCGGTGGCTTCGACTTGGAAAGAATAGTCATAAACCAAAGTGGTGATAACCTGCAAGGCCCGAGCTCCACTAATTCTAGGTTCTAGTAAAACCAAGACACTCGGATTATAACTTTTAATATAGTTTCGCATGACTAGCCGAAAGTTAGCCCCCCAATCCCTTGACAGTTCCAAATAAAGATAGACATAAATGAGATAATCTGGGAATTAAGAGATTTCCGTACCTCCAATGGGAGCATCCAGAACCTTAGTGTCCACTACATGTGAAGGCGGCGCCTCGGAATTGTCCATCTGAGTTGGGGCTTCCGGCGGATTCGTACAGGTCGCCACGTCACACAGGTCCGTCTATGGAGAGTGTGGAAAAGGCCCGAGGTGGAGAGGCTCCTCCTAGGACGGAATGTCGTCTTGCAGTTGGAACAACTCTGGGAGGTTCAGGCCGCAGGTTGTCAGAAGTTGGGCCTCACACACAATATCGGTGTGAGAAGGAATTTCAACCGCAACATGATTATCCTTGGTGTGAGGTTGAAAGGTGAAAGGAGGGGCCCGGTCCAATGTTGTGGCCCGGTCCCCATGGGCCCTAGATTAGGAGGCCCGGTTTTGGTGTGGTACTAGTCCTTTCAGGCCAGTTGGCCCTTTCTTAAGTTTGGGTCCAGGCCCATGAGATTTAAAGTGGAAGCTGGTGGGGGCTGGAGAGGCAGAGCCCATAACAGGGGCCGAACGTTGTTGGTGGCCCAGTCCCTTAGAGGAGGACGTACGTAAGCTCGCGTCTACTGTTCTCGCCTGTGTCTCCAGCGCGTTAGTGTCTGTCAGAGCCGCATATCTCGAGCCGAATTTTGAAGGGGACGTGTGGGAGCTGGCCTGGGAAGGACGTTGGAATCGCGCCTGCAGGGGTGACCGTTGGGAGGGAGGACGGCGTGCCCTGTGGATCTGGACCCAAGGTCCGAAGTTGGGGACGACATTACTCCCGACACCGACATCTGCCACAGGGGCAGGGGCGACAGTTTCGCCGGTGCTGCGAGGGAGGACCGGGGTCTCAGAAGGTCCGTGAGGGCAGTGCGAACAAGTCTCCGTCGCGTGGTCCACCTTGCCACACTGGAAACACAATTGCGGCAGCCCTTTATACTGCACCTGCATGAGTTCTCCGTCAAGTTCCACGATAGTTCGCAATGGACTGCTAAGGTCAACTTCCACGGCTAGGCGGGCGTAACGTCCACGGAGTTGTTGTAAGGTATTTTCGTCAAGCCTCACTGTCTTGCCAACCATGTTGTTGAGTGCTAGGAGGATACGGGGGTGATACCGACTAATGGGAAGGTCGGGGAAGCGGATCCAGGTCACTGCCGGGTGAGCTTGGCCAGTGGACAGCCGGAAGGAGGGTTGCCAGCACTAGACCGAAAGAGCTTGCCCATAGATGATCCACGGGCCGTCAGTCAGTGCATGGAGAAAGTCGGTTTCTTCCTTGAAACGAACCATGAAGAAATCATGTTCAAGGTCTATGATTTTCAAGGCTCCTTTCGGTTTCCAGAGGGCACGAATACGGGTGGAAAGAGCCTGAAAATCGATACGACGGCCGAGCAATTTAACAATGACAGCATTGGCCCATTGTCTATCTAATTTGTCCCGGAAGGTTTGAGACAGTTGGAGGCCTCCTCCGTGTTCGAGGGGGAGGTGGGTGATGTCGCCTTCCTCTGGTTCAAGGGGCTCCTCATCAACCCAGGCTATGGTCTCCTCAGCTATGGCTGCAGTGGAGGTCCCAGTAACCGCCGCGCTACAAGACAGCGGAGCTAGTGGTGGGACAGTGTCATCACGTTTTCTCGTCTTGCCCCGTTTGGATTGAGGCCCCTCGTGTTCAAGGGGTTCCATTGGAGGCCCAAGAGCGGGCGTGAGCAGAAGGAAACACCGGCTAAAGCACGGTGTGGAAGAGCAGCTTTAGAAGATCGTAGTGCTGATGGTAATGCAGTAAAACTTTTATCGCACAAGGAAACTTCAGAGCGTTTTCTCTCACTAAATTTTCTTGCACAAGGAAACCTCCTGCGAAGATAGCTTTCTTAATTGCAAGTCTCTGGTTCCTTGTTATTTTCTTCATCTCCATCTCAACGCTCGTCACTTCCTGATATTCCTCCTACATGAGTCTCCAGATGCCTCCTGAAGTTGAATTAGTACTTTTAGTCAATTCCACCTAATGATGCCCAGTTAGCTTCCAGAAGGCTTGAGTGGTCGTTCTTATGGTCGTCCATCTACAAGCTGTCATGCTTGTCCATCTACGGCCAGGTGAATCTTTGTTTCTCAATTTCGTTCCTCTAGATCCTTCTGCATGTTCTCCGTTCACTATCAATGAATAGCAGGGGATGGGAATAGTGCTAGAAGCTTCGATTATCTTAAATTCTGCCAATTTCATGGCCTTTTGGATCATCTCTGTAAATACGCTTTGTTTTGTCTGTCCCAAACTACCTTAAGAGTGAGCATCCCATTTCTCTGTACATGCATGCTAAATTCCTTGCAGATTCAATCTTTAATTGATAGGTCAAGGAGTTAATACGTCGTGGTGTGATTGGTTTAATATGATTGAATTTGTATGAAGTAATGAAAGAGTGTTTGTTCTATCTACACCATGTTTTGATTCGAAAATAACCTATAAGCAATTAGACCAATCGGTCTACTTTGACACAACCACAAAGCAGATAACAAAACTTAAACTACTGCATCCATTACCTTTCTATCAAATAGACTTAATTATGCTACATTATTTTTCATGCAAATGTAAGTATTTCATTACTTTACAATTAAGTTACTTCTTAAGTATTGTAAAACCTTTACAATTAATTGCAAATGTACGTATTTCATTACTTTACATAATCAATAACTCTATATACATTTTTGAATATCTGAGGAACATGTGCAATTAGTTATGATGTACAAAAGAAAAGTTAAAGTTAATCTAAAAGAATTAAACTAATTTCCCCCTCTTATTCTTCTCCTTCTCCTTGTGTAAAATGGGACCTCAGAGTTCATCAGACAGGTATCCCCTCCCTCTCTCTACATCTTCTAAGCTCTTATTATTAGTGATTAGTTCAGAGCTGAAGATTCAAGTCAGGCTGCTGCTGAGTACCTCTTCCCGATGAAGATGATGGATGGGGGGGTCGAGAAGTGAATGTCGTCTCTGCAGCTCCACCAAGCACACCTTGGGGTTGGGGTTGGGGTTGGGGTTGGGGTTGGAGTTGGAGTTGGAGTTGGGCTTCTTGTTGAGCACTGAAACTCATCCCCGGGCTTTGATCAAACAATGGCCTTTCTTGCCATTGTTGTAGCCCCACCAATGTAATGTTGTGCTCCTGAAGGTCCCATGGAGTCGTCATCATCTGCTCCTGTGCTTGCATGACAGGAGGAAGAGGAGGACTGCATATTGCTTCCAGACTCCATGGTGCCTGTTGTTGACTCCATTGACCGTAATTGGTAGCATTACTACTTGGCCCTTGGGAGTCCAAGGTATTGAAGAATGATGATGAGGTTCCTTGCATCTTAGGTGTGAAGTACAGAACCTCTTCAGTTCTGGTTTGTGCCGGCAACCACTTGGTCTCATCTAAGCTGTCGTTTGTTGCTGGCCATGGCGGTTGCACTTGCACCTCACTAGAGAACTGATGATGATGATGTGACAGTTGAGGCTGAGCAGTGTATACATCATCAGTTCCTGTAAGAGGGTAATAAGAACCAGAGGGAGCTTGAGCACACATGTTTTGGATGTCTCCAAGTTGCATAATTGTCCAAATAAGGTCGTCCATGCTATCCTTGGAGCCACCTACATTCTGAGAGGAAGCACAAGCAACATCCATATAATCACTTGTACTAGTAGTGCTTCTCTCAGCAGCACTTACATTGGTCGTTGGAGCCCAACAGCTCTGATCCTCCGCCACCTTTCCTCTAAACCTTGCAACACTAACTGAGGGTGAGCTAGGACTAAAGAAACTGGAAGGCATTTGATGACCTCTTAGTTGTTGATGATGAACACCTCCCAGCTGAAGAGTAGATGATGGTTGATCAACGCCGAAAGAGGAGGGTTGAGTCGGAAGTTGGGCCAGTTTTCTATTGGCAACCATTTGAGCAATTGGTCCCAAGTCTTTCGCAAATCTCATTAGACTTTCCCTGTACCCAATTCCTGCGTCGGGGTTCTAGGTGCAGCACCAAATGAAAATAATCACCATCAGCATATCATATATAAATACTAAGTACTAATTATATGCAGGAAATTAAACAAAAAATGTTGAGATTACAATATCCCATGAGAAGAAATACTCACAAACTGGAGTTGTTTTTGAGCATTAACCGCCGATGCAAAGCTCAACTGATCCTCATCCACATACGAACTCTGAGGTCTATATGTTCCACGCCTCTCGGTTTCAGAGGCGTTTCCCTCATTTGGCCCTGGAAAAGTTATAGCGAAGATTAATTGGCTTAGCAACAATTGATCATATCATATGATATTTACATACACATAAATAAAGATAACAAATTAAAGTAGTATTCAATCAAATGAAGTAACAAAGAGTTACCAGAAGAAGGAATTGATGAAGGTAAGTTTCCGGAAGCTGTAAAGGCGGGACTTGAAGCATCCCATTGCTTAGGATGCTTGGAAGAAGTATGTCCATCGCTACTTTCAGGCCGTGGTCTCTTGTCAGAGCGTCTTCTCGTCCCTAAGTACTCTGACTCAAATTTCTCTGGTTCAGTTCTAAGGATATGAAAGAGCTGTTTGGCCAGCTCACTAATAGCGCGAGCCTGAAAGTCGAGAAGGTGAATCAGTAGTAGCAATATAAATGTGGATACGACTCTGAGGACAGTTTATTGATTAATCCTTATAGAGCTTGACCTCTACATGAAACAGAGTGGCAGGTGAACAAAATGTCATAGCATTGTTGCACACAAGAAAGACATCGCGCTGCATCCACATATCAAATAGAGTATCATCAGCCATAATTAGAAGTTACTTGATGGTCCTTATACCATTTTCTTTGTGAAACTCACCTCAAATAGTTCCAAACTCGTATAGCTTCCTTCCCAAAGCTTAGCCCTCATCGTGCCAAAATCCATGGGCTCTTTAACAATGCCGTAATAGCCGTAAACCTTAACATGGAACAAATTAAAAGTTAATTAACTAATAACCATTGAACATTTACAAGAAACATATGATCTAATTAAAAACTACCACGTCCGGATTGATCGCCTGTGCAAATATATCATGAGTGTCTCTCCTGTATTAATACCAATTACTATGTAATTAGTGTTAAAAATTTAAAACCTTGCTTCTAACTAAAAACGAAAAGATTTTCTTCTAAATAAGAATAAGAGCATAACATTTATATCACCTTTGTAGTATATCCAATATCAACTCCAACGTCTGGTTCCACTTTTGAGGGGATAAACCTGATGTTGGTTGATCTTGGGCAACGTGATAAATAAAATTTTATAATTAACTCAAGAACGAAAAGTAGCCAATTCATTTATTAGCCAAAACTTGAAGACTAACCTAATCTGGTTGAGATGTTGGCTGCTCTCGAACTATCCCCTTCCTGCATGAATAATGATGATTGTGTTGCAAATAGAACATAATAAGCAAATGGCATGCACTTAATAAAGAGAAAGTGTCAATTACATATCGCCATTTCTTGAAGTAAATATATAAGATAACAAGAACGAACTTTCTATATTTGATCACTATAGAGTTCAGACGAGTATAGACTTCTTTTTAATTTTTCAATTTCAGGATAGTATATGAATCACCTTATGGACAAACTCAACTAATATAAACTATTGATTAGCTATATAGAATGATGCTGAAAGAAAGTTTGATTAGTATGAGTATGAGCATGAGAAGACACACATATATACAAGAAGCTGCTCTAAATGACATAATTATGATTTTTTGCTTATCAGAAATTAATGCAGATATGGAAAAAGGAAAAAAACAAGCACAAAATAAATACTCAAATTTATGATAAGAAGAGAATATGTAAAATATAATAAATGCACTTGTATTCTTTTCATAAAATATTTAAGTGAGAAGAAACTGAATTTAATACCACGTCATGTAGGCTCTTGCGCTTGTTGCCTCTCTTATTCGTGGACTTTGGCTTATTATTACTGTTTTTATTAGTATTAGCCAGTGCTTTTGCTTTTGCTTTTTTCTCTAAAGCAAGAAGTCTTGCTTTTTCTTCTAATTCAGATATTCTGGCGCTCCTTCTTCGTCCAGTGCTAGTTGTAATTATTCCTTCTTGCCTTTCCATGCCTTCCTCTTTAATTTCTTTTTTCAAACAATAATAAATGATACCCTGCACCAAACAAATTGTCATAAATGAAGATACGTCGCACATAGTCAATGGAATATAAACAACAATTTTTTAATGCATTCAATGTTACAAGACTCAAGAGTGCATAGCAAATTGTGGTTACTATATATTTTCAATTTAGACTTTTGTTCTTCCAATTTCATGTTTTAGATATTACTTTCCTGGAAGGTAATAACATAATTATATAGCTTTTAACAATTAAACTATATCACTTTTCCTTATGTGAACCTCAGTACAAATTTAAGCTTTATGAAAGCACTGTTATTTGTCACATATAGCTAAAAGTGTAACTCAAACTAACAAGACAAGTACAGAAAGATACAAGAAACAAAAGGTTTCACATCACTTTCTTAATGTCAGTATTAATCCTTCTATTCTTTTGATCTCATTCTTAATATGCATTGTATCAACTAAGAAATTTAACTTGAATGAAGGATTAGACTATAACGAAAGGTCAGGTTATGGTATAATTTTATAGTTAGCTGTCCTAATTTGACAATAATATCAAGTGAGAATAAGTTGTGATGATGTTACCAAATTACCCCTTGTAATAAATAAAAGTTTTTAGAGAAACTTTCATTTTCATGCTTCTAGCTAGGATTTGGTATTAATTACCGAGTATTCGATTGGTTCTTATGAGATAAGAAATAAAGGTTATTTCATATTAAAATGAGAAAGATGCATGAGGACAAATGAAAATGGTCAAAAGCATTTGTACTTCTTAGATAACACTCAGTTGTAACCGCCGAAGTCAAACCTTAAGTCTTAATTACTACTCAGTCTCCAGGTACCTGTTACTTACTTGATATTATAATTACAAATGAAAAAATAATAATCCAACTAATTCTATTAACTAATAAACACAAAACAAACAAAAACTATTTTGGAGAATTTGTGTAATAATAATTTTTGCATTTTACTCAAAATAACAAGGATCTAAAATAGAAAGGCCAACAATAATTTAAAAAGTTACCATCAATAATCATCTCTTCATTAGAGAATATTCTGTCTCATTTCATACTCTCTGGCTAGCAAAATTTTTCAGGAAATTTAATTTAATAGTTTTTTAGTAGTTAAAACTCAATTACAAATAGATCAACTCAACAAATAGAAGACCTGTAGGCTGTAGCTGCAAAAAGAAATTAAAAGCTACCAACTAGAAGAAGAACAATATCATATTAGCTCATCAAAACATGGATTTAATGAGATAAAACATTCTAACACATAAAAGACATAGATCTAGTCACACTAAAGAGAACAGAAGATCAAGTAAGAGGTAAAACAAACACAGTTTTGCATATGAACTCCTTAAGAAAAAGTGGGTGTCCACAACTGCATGCATGGACCACCATTGCTGTAAAAGACTTAGATCTGTACTGCAACCTGTTGAATAACTTGGAAAAACAGATATCTACGGACTACTGTGAATCTAACTATTATAATGAGAAGATCAAAGAAGAAACTTCAAAAAACCTGTTGAAAGCATCACTAAAACTCTTAACACAAACCATGCATCAGGTACAAAAGGAGGCATAATAGAGTAACTTACCAAATCAGCTCTCTTACCAACAAGGAAAGGAAGCAGAAAACAGTTTTGAAAGTTAGGAAAGCTCCTAATACAGGGAAAATTATCTATTGCTTCTTCTTCAGAGCACCCTGATTTCCTATATTGACCACTAAAAGGTTACTTCACACTGTTCCAAACGCTAAGACACCACTTATTTTATACACAAATTATGAAAACCTTGTCGGTGAGAAGTTAACGATACGTGGAACGCTCGAATTGCCAAATGTATGGTGATTAAATCTTGAAATTTGTCTTTTTTGGTTTCAAATGAATCCATTGACATATTTAGCATAATAATGCCGTTTTAAATAACGACAAATCTAACCAGGTAAGTTTTAAAACATATTCCAAAAACCATAGCATTCATTAACTAATCTTACCTTCTCATATCTGGCAACACGAAATCCTCATGCATTGAGGAAGACTTTAAAACAATACTCATAGTTGATGCAAAGAATCATTAAAATTGATATCGTAAAATAAGTGAAATAAGCTTATCATGCTTGCATAATAAAATGATATAGCAGTTCTATCTTTCCCAATATAATTTGTTCATGGTGTTACACGGTTGAAGCATTATCTTTCAAATATGATTGCAAAGATGCAATAGTGCACTCAAGAAACTATCAACAAGTGAAAAATAACCAAACACAACTAGACATCATTGGTGGATAGAAATTTTGCATATATTTTGGGAATGGTAACAAGATAATGATCAAACTACAAAAGTGAAAATTCTTTATTGGCAATTCAATCTCAAGTATGTAATCAATTAGGGTCCACCTACACTATTCTACATGGCTGAGTCTGTGATTGACCAACCCGTATATGTAGCTCACCATAGTTCAGCCGTAGACAGCTTTGTACATATATGGTATAGTGTTCCTCTGAGACCTGACTAATTTCAGTCCTAATAACAAACCCACTTGCAATAGACTTGTCAATCAATTTAGCATACAAAGGTTTCGTTGTATCTGCTCACTAGATAAAACAGAACTAAATTGACACTTCCCTAGTATACTGCACAAAACAGGGCATAAAAGTTTATTGAATGGGAAGACAATATCATTCATGCCTCTAATTTAAGGGTTGAATCAATGATATTGACAACACTGTTTTGTTGAGTCCAAAGTTGTGTGCATCTTCCAGCCTTGGTCAAGAGAATTTCATCTGGTCCTTGATCAACCCGCTTCCCACTTTCTAGAACAGTTATCTACAAATTACATTTGAAAGATGGAAGTAAGAATAAAAGCACTGAACAGCTAGGGAAGTAAATAGTATCAGGACAGATCAGAAGGTGCTTAAAAAATCTCAAATTTATCCCACACTCCAATCAAAGTTGGATCAGATTTAATATTACACTCTTTTTGCTAGAATATTCAGATTTTTTTTTATGATCAAGGGGAAATGCATCCAGTTTGTAGAATACAAACACAAACGTGCCAAAACATGTGGATAAAAAGATGGTAATAACAACACACATTACATCCTAAAACATCATATGCAATTTTGTGTTACCTAGTGGATATAGAAGCTTGATATTTTCACGGGCTAGCAATACGGCTTTCTCAAGTAAAATGCAGGAGAACATAGTTTATGGCGACTAACAACTAGTGTAGAAAGCTGCTCTAATGGTGCTGTAACAGAAATTATGGCGACTAACAACTAGTGTAGAAAGATGCTCTAATGGTGCTGTAACAGAAATTATGGCGACTAACAACTAGTGTAGAAAGATGCTCTAATGGTGCTGTAACAGAAACATTACTTCTAAAATGTGTATGGTTATATCAGAAAGACAGAGCAACAAAATCCTAGAGTAGCAGCATTTGTGTTTCAGGACCTTAGCAGAAGAAAAATCTCATCACAAAGCATTGCTGTTCTAAGCCTACGAGCTACAAAATATGATGTTCGATTATTGGCTAATAACTTCAGTGACTTAATATCTCTGCTTCTTTTGTACTGTCAAGTGCACTAAAGGAACAGACATCAAGTTAAGGGATAGAACGATGATCAACTTATAAAACATCACCAATGTCAAGATCCAACTGTAAAATCTTGCCAATACATATTCAATCCAAAATCATGTGTTGATATTCAAATACAACTGATGTCTTGTTAGGTGACAAATATCAAATTGATATATCTTCTTATGTGACAACTTGTAGAATAATGCAAATATCAATGCGAGTGTGAACCAACTCTTTTCACATGGAGTTTAAGAAGCTATTCCATCCAGGTAATGGAGCAAAGAGTTCGGAGGTTTCAGCAGAAAACAAGATGGCAGACATACATTTGTTAGCTAGAGATATTGTCGTTGCTGTGCTTGTCGTATCTTCTCGAGTGTTATTACTCTTAACTGTAACCATCATCGTCCTCATCTTGACTGGCACTTCTTCTTCTGCTACAATTAGTAGTAGGAAAAGAATTAGATGTTGTTGTTGGATTTGAAGAAACTGACTAGTGCTGTTGCTGTTGCTGCCTCCTGCGGTATGCCATAATTGTAGACTCCGGAAGAAGGGAAGAAGATGAGAATCAGATACTATCCTTTATTCTACTCTGATGATAGATTGGATTCGAACCCTAACAACCCAATTCAATTCAACCTACCCGCTCGCTTGCATTGTTTTTTTCTGCGAATGTCATTGTCAACTCAACCTCCGTCTCCCTCGCTCTCGCCCTCCCTAGTCCCTACTCCCTAGTTCCTCCCAGAGCCTCCGTTTTCTTTCTTTTTTTTTCTTTTTCAGTACTAATTATCGGACTACTAGTGTAGTAGCACTGTAGCAGCTGCTTCTATTATGAAAATTAGAAAATTAAGCCAAAAACACTTTTTTATATTTTATTTTAATTATTAAATTTTTAATTGAATGTAAATATTTTAAAATGGGATTAATTAGTATTGTATTACTTTATACAAAATGTTATTAAAGATAATATTATAAAATAATTTTAAAAATTAAAAAATATTTTAAAACATTTGATATGTATTACTTCTTTCTTAATTATTTAATTTAAACATTTCTTTAATTTGTCTTATTTTATTTTTATTCTTTATGTTTTATATTTATTATATTATCTATTATATTACTTATTTTTATATTCTTGCTTGTATTTGTTTATTTTATTTATTTATTATCTTTATCTTTATCTTTATCTTTACTTTTATTTTTATTATTCTTATTTTATTTTTATCTTTATTCTTTACCTTTTGTTTTTTTGTTTATATTTATATTTTATTATTATTATCTTTTATGTTTATGTTTTTTATCATTTTCACATGAATTTATTATTTATTTATCATACATAAATATATTTATATAAATGTGTGTGTATTTATCTTTTAAGTTTATCATTAGCTTCTTTACTTATTAGAGATAAAACTGCATATTTTTAACATCTTCAAAGTGCATGTTCTGATGAGATTTTATTAAAATGTTATTGTTGGTGTATTTTTTAAATTTTAGTTCATAAAAGATAATTGCAATTAATATGACTTTGGCTTCGTTTTAAATTTTATAGATTTAATTTCTATTTTAATTTTAATTTTTAAATTATTTGAAATAAGTTCAGAGCAAAAGCAGAACATATCTGCACTGTGAAATTGGATCGGGCAAACATTTGATAGTTTCATGTTTATAACCTTTAGCTTAATTTATTGATTTATTTTCAAAATACATAAACTTAATTATATTCATGAAATCATTGTTTTTAAAATCAAAGTCGATATTAATTTTAGAAAAATAAATTTTTCTTAACTTGTTTATATTTGCATTTAATTGGAGTTATCAATAGTATTTGATATTTGTAAAGATTTTTCATACACATACGTTTATATATATAAGGTTCAGAAAATAATCACCACCGTATTAACAAATATTTTAGAATAACTTATATTGTTTCTATGTCAGGTTAACAATAGATGAAAAGAGTGTGAATAAACATTTTGTTATTATTTTACCATTTTACCAAATTCATTTACAAAATTAATTTCATTGAGTGTTATTGGTCAGAAATATATTTACAGATAGTTGTACTCATTTTAATTAAAAATTGAATTCATTCAGTTAATTTAATTATAAAATTTTGGAACAATTAAATTTTAATTCAATTTAACTAATTAATCAATTAATTTTCATAATCATTTAAAAATCTTTTTAATTAAATTTTAATAGATAAAAATAATATGTCTTCAATTATATTCAAAATCATTAAATTAAATAAAATTTTAAACTTTAAATCCCATTTATAATTTATTACCCCAGACCATTTCATTTGTTCCTTACCATTTTGTTTCCCGTTTATCTTGTTATCTTTCTTAGTTACTGACTGATAATCCTTAAAAATGTAGAGCTTCTAAACTCCCAGTAATACAATGAGGCAATAGGCCACATGCAATCCCTATCCCTATAGTGAGAGTTGATTCATCCTGCGTCCAATTCAGGATACCATTGGTAGAATTACCTTCAAAAGCATTTCGTATACCGAACTAATCAACCACCATTTCAACAACCAAACGAATAAGATTAATCAAGATCCTAAAGCCAGATACTGATGAAAGACTTCATTTAGATCTTCAAGATCCTCAGTTTCAAAATTAACAAAGATAACCATAAATAGTCCACAAGCCTTGTAAAACAATAACATAATCATACTTAAAATCCACGATAAGATATTCGTTTCTAAAGGCAATAAAGTACTTGACAATTTTCGAAACAAAACTTCCTTTCAGTAAACAAATGAGAAGCCTATGCAGTAGCAGGCAAGAAGGCACATCCCGCCTTTCGTTGCGCAAGGGGTCCATGGCATCCAAGGAGCTGGAGAAATTTAAAGCATTCATTAGATTCCCCGTAATTTTTACCAAGAAACCAAAGTTAGAGACTCTACATAGCTGGGGAAAGAAAATTACAACCATAATATTACACTGGGCGGCATAGCCAAAACTACAAAACTAACCTTTGCATTCACACCATCAGGAGCAATTCTATTCTCAGCCTTCAGTCTCACATAATCAGTGCGGCTGAACTTAGTGAAGCCCCTGAACACCAAAGTCATCCAACAATTTAGAAATATGAATCTTCTTTGCATTCAAACTACAAAAACATTCAGATCAAGAACTTCTCCAAGATCACTGGCCATTTAATACAAACAGGTTGCTCCTCAGAACAACAACAAAATTCAGATCAATTAATCATCCAATAATATATCCCTTTAATGCAACATATCGACATACAATCTAAGAGAATTTTGCACTGAGTTGGGTAAATTATAGCCCAATGACAGCAGACATTTCTAAATTAAGGGGTCAAATGATAGGAAGCCACCTAGGACAATTACTACCAACAAACAATAGAAGTAGGTAAACTAGGCAAACTATTTCACTAGTAAATTCTTAGACAAAAAGGAGCAAATAAAAAATGACACTTTCAAGGTGATATTAGAATCAATGCATACCACTTCCTGCTGACAATAATCTTTTGACGACCAGGGAACTTGAATTTAGCACGGCGAAGAGCCTCCTGGGCATGAACACCATTGCTGTCCTTGCATCGAACTGACAAAAGAACCTGACCAATGGCAACTCTAGCACAAGTGCCCTGTGGCTTTCCAAAAGCACCCCTCATACCAGTTTGGAGCCTGTCAGCCCCAGCACAGGAAAGCATCTTGTTAATACGCAAGACATGGAAAGGATGAACCCTAACCCTCAAGTGGAAAGCATCCTTTCCAGCAAATTTGGCCATGTACTTGTTGCAAGCAATACGAGCAGCCTCAAGAGCCTCACTGGAGACATTTTCTTTCTCCCAAGACACCAAGTGAACGCAGAATGGGAATTCATCAACTCCCTTCTTCTTCATCCCAACATCATAAATTCTAATCTTGGGATCAGGCACACCACGGCAAAAACGTGATTTGGGGTATGGTTTGTTTTTTATCTGACGGTAACACCTTGCTGGTCCTATTTAAAAACAAGAGAAGAAACAAGATTTAGCTGAAAAGAAAAAAATTACTTTCACCAACTAGAGCCCTGGAAGCATATACAATATCCAAAAGTTACGCATCAAACAAAATACTTGACGTAATATTAGTTCTAATCTTATTTACAGCAAGAGAAACTATCAATCACCCTAAATCTATCAAAACATAAATTATAGCAACTTATTTTCTGCAAGAGCGAACCAATACAGCATTTCCCAAAAATAATTCACCGTGCGATGATAGTTCTAAGAACAGAATGATTACTGCAGTGAAATGAACTAACTAAAAACATAAAACGGATCAATTCGAAAAACACGGAAAACATAAAACAGTCGGAAAAGTACAAAACATCAGAATAAACTGAAAATCCAAAAGACTAAGAGATAAAGGAAAATGGATCAATTCCTGATAAAGAACGACTATAACAGATCTGTGTGTGTAATGCATACAAGATTAGACAAGAAATTTCAAGAGGCAGAAAGGAGGGACTGACTTACTTCTTCCCATGGCGGCAGAAAAACTGAGAAAGCTTTAGGGTTCTGACTTTGCGAGGGAGGACCCTACTTTGGGTTTTATGCAGAAAGAGGAGTGTATCGCATAACCCTAAACCTGAATTCCAATTTGAGGCCTTTTTTTCATAACAATAAGCCCACACAAGAAGTACACATAAAGGGTTAATGGTTTAATTTGGACCGTATTGTGCATATTATATGACCCATTCGGCCATATTGTGTATCTTTTTTTTTATTTTATATTTATATATTAGTTATTTATTTTTTAAATATTTTTATTTTATAACAAATTCTTATTTTACAGATATATTGTTGTTATTATTGGGGTCTTTTTGACCTTATTGTTGTTTTCTTATATTCAAATACATTTTCTATCATAATTTCGATATATATTATTTTATTTTTATTCAAGAGCACCAAACTAACCAAAATTGGTTTTTGATGCATTTCGTTTTTATATAATCAGCAAAAGCTTGATATTCGGCGAAAGGATAAAATAAATTGTTAAATTTATATTTAAATAAATATTTAATATTTTAAATATTAAACAAACTCTTAATATTAACTCAATAAGGTAAATTAATTTTAAAGAGAAATAAATATTAAAGTAAATTAATTTTAAAGAGAAATTTACAAACAATACATAAAAAATTATAGCATAATAAGAAAAGAATTTCATTTGAATAATTTAAATAACTTAAAAGATCATATGATTTAAATATTATTTTATGCTCAAATAAAATTTAAGTGATTTAGTTTAGTTAATATTAAAATTTCAATTGAATTCATATTTTAATTTTATTAAATTTAAAAGTATTTGTCTCTGTATTAGATTTAAAAATGTTAAAGAGATATTCGTCTCAATGAGTAATACTCATATTCATAAATATAGATCAATTTATTAATTAATTAGATAATTTTATTTAATAATTTATTTATAAGTTAAATTTCAAAATTTACAAATTATGAATAATCTAATTTCAAAATTTATAAATTATAAATAATCTCTTTTAATCATATAATAAATTTTTAAATTTTATTTAATCTTTTGACAAATTTTATAATAAATTTTACTCTTTAAATCTTTTACACGCTTCGGAAAAAGAAAACTTAGTAGGAATTAGGATTTAGGAAGACTGTTATTACGCGGAACAGTGTACATATACGTCTACAAAAGAAAAGAGTAAGCCTGTACACATTATCTTCAACCAAAAAGTTAATCCATTACAAACTTCAAGCTCTATAGTACATACAGGTTTATAACATCCAAAGTGGTCCCTTCCATTTTATCTGGGACTGATGATACTGATGCTTGGAACGGCACCACTAACAAGGTCACTTCCGGAGACATCTAGTGATGCATATGGATTCCTTTGTACAGTAGCCGATGATGGTGGTGAGATTTGGTTCCCTGTATCAACTTCCATCGGCTCCGTTGTTCCGGTATTGGCTCTCGGCGTCATGCCCCATATAATTTCAAGTTCTCTTACTACATCAGCCATTGAAGGTCGCATGTCCGTCTCATCTTGGCAACATTTCAGTGCCAGGTTTAAGAACTTCTCAACACAGTCAGAAGGATAAGACCCCATTTTTCCATCAATCACTGAGAAGATCATGCCAGACTGATATGCAACATTTACCTGATCAAACGAATATTAATACATTACTTAATTACACAAATCGAAGAAAAATACAGAGGATTAGCGATCATGGAAAGAACTCATATTTTGCAGCCGTAGAAATCCTTTCAATGGTTAGAGTGGAGGATATATCGCAACTATCGGATCTATCATCAAACAGGCTAATTTAAGTAGTGGTACAAGCTTAACTCTCAAACTTCAAAGTTAAGAAGAGGCTTTGTGGCATTACCTCCCTAACAATGTTTTTGCCATGTGAGATTGGCTGCATCCCTGTCAATAGCTCTAGAAATACTACACCAAGGCTGTATACATCACTCTTGTCGGTCAACTTATGCGTTAAGAAATATTCTGGATCAAGGTAACCCTGAAAAGGTGATACAAAGACATCAAACCTGGCTCATGTTCTTCCATGGAATGTACCGACATATTTCAGAATCTATATACCAAATAAATGCAGACTTACTGGAGTGCCTTTTACAACTGTGGATACATGAGCTGGTGCAGAACCTTCAATATCAGGAGCTGGGGCAAGCCTCGACAGTCCAAAATCAGCAACCTTTGCAGTGTAATTGAAGTCCAATAATATGTTGCTTGCTTTAATATCTCGGTGGAAAATTGGAGGGTTGGCTTCTGTATGTAGGTAGAGAATGCCTCTAGCTGAAGCCAAGGCGACCCTCAATCTTGTAGCGAAACTCAAGGTTTCTTTAGTCTTTGCTGTGGTACAAATATATGGTTCACCGTAAAAAGATCAGGTGAGATCGAACTTGTGTTAGATGTAAACTTGAAAATAATGGTATAAGTTTCCAAACACGTTTTGATTATTGGAAAAAAGTTCTGATAGGGAAAATATGAAACTTACCAGACAGATGGTCTCTAAGAGTTCCATTTGACATAAACTCATAAACCAACATCTGCATGAGCAAACAGCAATATACATCAAATCATTCCCATACTATCAGCTTGAACACATCCATAGTCAAAGAAACCGAACCAAGGAATTGAAATTTGCACATAACGCAGTTTTTTCTGAGTTTTTGTGCAGATAGTGAAACAGAAAATAGAGTAATTACAGTTAAATATTTCTGTTTTTAATGTTACTAAGGCTTGAGTAAACAGAGAGATTCCTACATAGCTTAAAAAGTAATTCGGTGTTTTCATTTCTGAAAAACTTTTGTTTCGCTGTGTTCTGTTTCAATCTTCTCTATAGTTCAACAAGGGAAATAATCATCCAGGCACGGAATTTAACTGGAGAAATAAATGATGGAACTTATGAAAATCATCATGTAATGGCGCCTAATCAAGAATATCTATGAAGTCAGATGAGGAAGAGACAGATTCTTACAAACAGTTAGGTAACGATAATTCCCCAGATCGATGAGAAATGAGCAAGTTAGGGAATGAGATGAGAGACTACCTGTTCACCTTCTTCCTCACAATATCCAATCAAGGACACGAGATTTCGATGATGCAACCTTGACAGCAACTCTATTTCAGTTAAGAATTCCTTCTCGCCCTGTAAAGATCCCATTTGAGCACGTTTTACAGCCACAACTTTGCCATCAGTTAGGACTCCTCTATGAACCTTGCCATACCCTCCGTGACCAACCTCGGTGGAGCTACTGAAATTTTTTGTCGCCAAGGCCATTTCAGAGAAAGTGAAATCCTTTACTCCATCAATTTTGGTGGTAACTTTGGAAGCTGATGTGGAGCAAATTTTTAGACGTGAATTTCATTACCGCATGAAATTTATGAAATGTAGAATTCAGTGACAATAATAAACGCTAATACTCACCAAGACGTTTTCTAGGAATTGCTTGATAGTTCTTCGAATGCGCCCTCAGAATAAGAAGTGTTACAATTGCAGATAATGTAACTGCACCAGCAATGGCTCCTACAATTGCACCAGCCAGAACACCTTTCCTTATACCGGATGATCGACGGGTAGCGTACTCTGAAATATCTAAATTCAGTCAACAACTTCATAATGCTGTATGTGTTGGAGTAAGTATATCGGACAATGGATCATTGTATGTACAAAATGAGAAACTCATACAAGCTATCATTTGCGTACCAAGGAAAGAAGGTTTTTTTTTTTTTCATAATATAGTCATCAAATGATTTCCTTACAACAATAACTAGGTTTGGAGACAAACCATCTTTGTATGGATCCAGTAGATTGATGTAGAGAAGCTCATAAGGTCCAAACACTTTACTATCAGAGATGTTCCACATAGTGAACAAACTATTGATGCGCCGAATCTCGGTCCTGTTGAATAGATAGGAACTATTGCTGTTGGCATCATAGACGGGAAAAAACTTCAATTGCATTCTCAATCGAGGCCCCTCTTCCCAGACAAAATGTTGGAGGTACAGTTGAGAACGGTCTAATTTAAGACTTGAACTCAAATACTCCTCAAACATATTTTTGTAGGGAAGAAAATCCCAGAATCCAGGACTTTTCAATCTGTACCCAACAATCAGAGGTGCAGCACAGAAACAAGGTGTAGGAGAAGATGGAGAATATTCATAAGGAGGTGGGCATGATTGTATAGGACAGACAGTGATTCGGGCTACTAAGTTCGTCTTCTTCATCTCCACATAATTTGCATTTCCGCAGAACTGGACTAGACTAGAATTTTTACAGGCAGGGTTGCCTTGAAGCCTGAAAATGTTTCGTAACATGCATAATATAATCATTTAAAACTCATCTGAAGTAACATTCAGTATTATATTTTCCATATTTTCAAGAAGACAGGCACGAGGGATGTTATTCATTTCAGATAGAAAGTTGCTTATATCAGAAGGAAATTCGTCATGCTCATCTAGATCATTCATAGTAAAGCAGTTCAGAAACAAACCAGACTGTGACATTTTGAGGGAGACTAACACTTCCCGTAATATTTGAAAATTTGTTGTTCTC
The DNA here is from genome assembly GCA_029891385.1 of Erythroxylum novogranatense. Taxonomy (NCBI): domain Eukaryota; kingdom Viridiplantae; phylum Streptophyta; class Magnoliopsida; order Malpighiales; family Erythroxylaceae; genus Erythroxylum; species Erythroxylum novogranatense. The sequence continues at coordinate 8,704,472 of CM057234.1, forward strand.
AAAATCTCTGCAACATCAAAGAATGACAAAAGATTAATATCAATAGAACTTACATTTCTGCTTAAGAGAACAATAGAAAAAGAATTTTAAGTTCTTATATGTAGATTTGCACCACTATAGAAGATGTTATCGAAGGAAATGAAATATCATCATTAACGTCTTACAAGGTAAGTCTCTCAGTTCCACTGAAAGCCCTACTTTGCCAAATAGTTGATGGAATAGACCCACCCAGTGAATTGTTTGCAAGTGACCTGCCATTGAAGATAACCTAGTTAACCTTATTATTGCTCTGCAACGTTCAATTCTTTTGTGTCAAAACCCTCATAGTAACATACGAAACTGTGTCAGTCGAATACCATTAAAGGAGCCTTGCAACTAAAAAAGATAAACGAAAGTGTTAGTGGAATAACACTCACAACTTTTGAAGTTGAGGAAGACTGGAAAAGTAATCAGGTATCGTTCCTGTAAGATTGTTGCTGGATAAATCTCTACAAATTTCACAAGTCATAATAATCAGAAAAAGAATCTATTACTTTCCATGTAGAACATCAAAGTGAGTTAATCATAATAATCAGAAAAAGAATCTATTACTTTCCATGTAGAACATCAAGAAGTGAAAGAACTTACATTGTTGTGATATTATCAGAAAGCTTATTGGAAGGTATTGACCCAATTAAGTAATTCGAACTCAGGTCTCTGTAAGCAATCAGAAATTTTTCTCTAGATGACAAGGCCAGCATAAATATCCAAGAATAGGAACTAAGGAAGGTAAATAACTCGTGTCAATGAGACACAAATATAAAATATAGACAAACTTACAGATAGCTAAGTTTTGGTATCCTACTAAGGTCAGGCATTGGACCTCGCAAGTTACAGTTCCGCAAGCTCCTAAAACAGCAAACCAGGCGCAGAGATAACGTAAGAAACCGTGCGAAGAAGATAAGGCAAAGGAAACAAGGTATAACAAAAGATATCGTGCCAAAAGCAAACAGTAGTATGACTATCCAGCAACTTCAGATCAAACCATATAATCTTCTTATTGTATGATGCAGTCATAATTTCAGCAACCACAAAACTTTTCTTTATTTCAGTCCTCAATTCGCTGAAATGTACTTGTCTCTACCTTAAAATAGAAAATGCATGAATCAAGGATCAAAGGCTTTTATCCACAAATATAGATTGCTAGAAGTGCATATTCTTTTAACCATATCCACAATTTCAATAACCACTTACTAGCTTTTAAGGTGTAGCTTGTACTTACAACTTCAACAATTTAGTCATGTTTCCGAAAGAATTTGGAATCATCCCACCATTAAAGTTGTTGTTATCAAGTTGACTGCACAGAAAGAAAAAGGGAGAGGCATGGGAGTTTCAGACAGAAATCCAGACAAACTGCATCTTCTGAAGTAAAATTGTATAGAATAAACAGTTAATCATGCTTCATAATGTCCTGATAGATAAGAGAAACCATACAGTATTAACAAGTTTGGGAATTGAGAGAACTCTGGTGGAAGATATCCCGATAAGTTGTTGTTGTCCAAAAGACTGCAAGTATTCATCGACATACGAACAGCATTGATCTCTTAGAGAAATAAGATAATAATGAAGAGAGTCGTTTATCCATATCAAACACAGGAAAACTAGCTAATACCAACTTACAAGTGGACAAGACTTGGTAGTCTGGACAGCTCAGGCGGGATTTGACCACTAATTGAATTGTTGTTCATGTGACTGCCGAGGAGAAAAATTGCAAGATCAGTTAAACGGAAGCAATTCTATGAAAATGTTCCAGCAGTAACTTAAAGCCATATAGAGCACTCACAAGTGCCTTGTTTTGTTCAAGTATGCAAAAGACTTAGGCAGTGGTCCAGATATTTTATTCTGATCAATCTGTATCCTGTCCAAGAGTGGCAGATAACCAAGCTCTTCAGGCAGAGAACCTGTCAACTGGTTTCCATTTAGAAGCCTGAAAATAGAAGTTCCAGATATAGAGTAAGAAATCGACCAAATAAAAATCACCAAGGGCAGTTAATACAAAAAAGAGAGAGCTTAATCAAATGAGTATGTAACTGAAACTTACAGGAGTTCCAAAGATTTGATGTCACCTATTTCCTTGGGAATACTGCCAGTGATGTCGTTCCACATGAAGTCCCTTTGAGAAGACAGATGATAAAATATAGGACAGATGGAAATTGGAAATATAATCCTTATAGAACTTTTGCTTAGTGTAAAGAGAGCTCTACAGGTGATGTACACTTACAGTATTCGCAGATAAGATAAGCGTCCAAGAGATGGTGACAAACCTCCTGACAAATTCATGCTTAATAGTTGCCTGCATGAGATCAATTTAAAGGAAACACATATCATTTCACAAAGCAAATTAAATGATTTTGTAAACACAACCACCTAAAACATTCGTTAATAAACTTTCAGTTGTTCGACATAGTTCTCAGACCAATTTGCATAACAGTAAAACTAGTTCCAATAGAAACATAATTATCAGAATCGCAAGGAAGAAAAATGATACCATGCTTGTTAACATGATTTTAATTTCCATGTCGATATAAGAAGAGACTTGGAAGAAAATTTGATAGTTACAATTCTGTGACGTGAAGATAACCATCGTTCATTGTCGTACTGAAACATAAAACTCCAGTCCAATTTGCGGTGCATGGATCCCCACGATTCCAGTTCCTTAAGTTCCCATTGACATCAACAAGGTAGTTCCTTATATCCCGCAATGCGTCCACTACAATTTTAAACAGGATATCTTCATTTCACTCACTTGGAGCAAATGGAATGGTGGAAAGGGGAAAAAAGATCAATCCTTTACACAAGAATTCTGTTAACAAATGCAAATTCTGGCTTTTCACGCATGAAATAGACTTGATATTTCTTGAATGAACTTAGTTGGTGATAAAAGAATTTGTGATAAGTAATGAATTTAATTGGTGATAGAGTATGCAAATGCACGCATTTACTCAATGGTGATTACAGGGAAAAAAAAAGTTGTGGAATTGTGGCAAATATTCAACTCAAGATAGTTGGCTTCTGGGGAAACTAAAAGGAGATCTAGCAGAATCACCTTCCACAGGATCAGTAATGCTACTTTGAGCTTCAATTAGTAATAGAGACCAACACAGCCACAGGAGTAAAAGGGCTCCAAACGTGCAAGCTCTTGAATTGAACATCCCAAAAATGGAAAAACAATCACACTTATGAAGCATATTTCCTACAGGGACAAAAAACGAAAATTTCTTAAAGTAAACAAATACTCCTGAAAACAAGAAACAAGCAACAAAAAATTGAGAGCCTGAATTGTTTTTCTTACACAGACCAATTACATGAGCAAAACCAACGGAATACTTTCGAGGATTATATATCATAGAGTAAAACCATCATATTCATATACAAGAAATACGAAAGTCAGAGTATTGAGTGAAATGAGAACCTGTGTTATTTAGTGGGGAAGAATAATAACGGGGTTATTGCAGCTTCAGCAGGAAAACATAGGAACCCGAAGTCAGGGGCTGTGCTTGATATCTTTTTAACCAAGTTACTTTTATGACTTAGGATTATTATGGCAAAGACCATAATAGAGAATGATGATAATATCCATCACCATCCCAGTTTTGTTTACTATGTTTCTTTCAACAATAATAAATTAAACTGTTAAAAACAAAAAAGAGAAGTAGAAGGGGAAACAATGTAATCGTATTAAAAACATCGCCAAATAGGGGTGGCCATTTTGGCTTTGTTGAGAGATTGATGCGAGGAAGATAGAGAATGTAATATAATATCGGTGGTTTTAATATCCAGTGACAAAGAAAGGTGAAGATTTGAGAAACCTCCCAGCTAGGCTGAATGGTCTGACCTGGTGTTAAACGCGTTAGATGTAAGACGTATCCCTGAGGTTGTTTCAGGATTTCCTATCCGTTACAGGACATCAGAGGTTCGTCCAAGAACGAAGGTTAAAGCTTTGATTCCTGTCAAAAGAAAATTGTTTAAAACTCCGATAGTTGTTACTTCTATTTTGTTTTATGTTGGAAAACGAATCACAGTGAATTAACCAATACATTCTTTCGATTATACGCAAGTTCTCAGCATAGCAGAACCCGCCTTGTTGGCGTCAAGCATGGCCCTGCTAGTTCCTTATTCCATCCCGTTGGTCAACATGTCCATGGCCAACTGAAGCCACCCTTTTTCAAAACTACTTTTTTAAATACTTATTAAATAAATCCTCAACATACATATAATAAGTAGTTCATAAATCACAAATCTCGGGTTGAAGAACCAATTTTAAGAGTTAAATAATTATTCGTTCATCAGCATTAAAAAGACTCCTTCCAAACCAAACCAACGGGGAAGTCCTGATTCGGTTATTTGCATGTTGTCCGAATTTTGTTTGTTGTTGTACCTCTGACTCGAAAACCAAAGCTTTGAATCCTGTGGGTTTTTACAAAACCAACGCAATTGAATCCTGTGGGTTTTTACAAAACCAACGCAAGAACATAAGCAGTGGAACCGGAGTAAGAAATATTCGATCCAATATTACCCTATTTTATTCTGTTTTATAAAATTTTAACTATTTATTTTGTGAGACTCACGTGAGATTCACACGAGACTTTTGTAAGACTCACATAAATAAATAACTGAGATTTATTAGATACAATAAAATACCATAATATTAAACAAAAAATCTAGACTCGATAGAGCTACTCTTCATTTTGGAGTCAGGGTAGAAGGATAACGTGTTAAACATGCAGTGTAACACAAATTTATCCTACAAGTTCCAATTAATGGTGGAGGAAGAGACCATGTTCTTTTATATGTTTAATCCTAAATAAAAAAGCAAAACCATGTTAGTCGTACGTAAGGTAGTATATTATCATCACCGGACTTATTGGAAATTGCTTCTTTTACACATTTTAAGCCATCCAGACTCATCGACACTAACTAATTACGATATTAGAATCCAAGTTTTCTCTTCAACAAATATAGATGCTTCCATATGAGAATGGACAAATTAAAGACTTGCAATGGTACCGTGTTAATACTCATAATATTTCGTAGAAAATGATGTGTGTCTTATTGGTGGTGGCCATTTACGCATCCTGGACCTACAGCATAATAAATAATAATAATAATAATTTATATTTTAAAATAATTAAAGTTATTATACATTCAAGTTGAATTTTATTAAGTTCAAAGAAATCAAAATATGTACTACATATATATATTTAAAGAATGCATAAGTCGTAAGCTGATAAAGGTCAACCACTATCAAGCAATACCATGCCTAGATTATATTACATAGCATACTAAAATTTCTGACAAATGGATGCTATGTATCTAACCCAAAATCGACAAAGGAAAAGCCTATGAATCAGTCATACATAATTGACAACCCAAAGAGATAAATCCCGGTGATTTGCATTGCCATTTGGACATGTCGCATAGATAAATACAAGGTTTGGTGAGTTGAAGAAGAGATTGGCAACGATTTCATCATACCAATTTGAAGTTTAGTGTGTTCACGAGAATATAAGAACATAAATTATCACAAAATCATAGCGTAGGCCTTGGAAGAAATGTGTGAATATTTTAATAAGTATTATAACTATTGCAATTCACAAACATTGGAGACAATTATATAATACCCACCTCAAAAGAATAAGAAGTAATAAATTGTTTCTTTGTCCCCAACAGATTAGAGATGAGCCTAAAAATATATAATAGTCAATACTACTATTTGAACAAGATGTCTGGTTAGAACTTAAGAAGACTTGAACGTTGAGATCAGGAAAAGCTGGAAAGAAAATACCCTGTTCAGGTACAGCTTTTAGATACTTCAACTTTATGAGCTACCTGAAAATAGATATAGGTGGGAATGCGCATGTTTATTTCTATTTTATTTTTATTTTTATTTTTAAAATTAATAATTTTTTTGGTTTTAGTTTCATCATATTTTTAAAAATTATGACAATCATAAAAGTGGTTTTTGTTTTTGTCATTTTCTTATAATTTGATTTACCATCAATTAAATATATATTATTTTATTTAATATATTAATTATTAATAAGAATTATGAATAACTTAATTTAATATCATATATTTAATTAATTAAAATTAATTATTAATAAGAAGTATAGATAATTTCATTTAATTTATGCAATTAAATTAAATAAATTTAATTTAATTTAAAATATCTTCAAAATATAACATTTTTAATAAAGTTTAATTTTAAAATTATTTATTTTAATAAAGTATAATAATTTTGTTGATAATTTGTTAATAATGTTATACAAGAGATGAAAATATAAGTTATATTTAAGCTTTATCTAATATATAATTATTATCTGTGAAAAATATATAACTATATTGATATTAACAACCAAATAGGTTTTTATTTTTATCTAAAAGAAAACATAAACTAGAAACTGAAACAAAAATAAAAATAAAAATTGAAAACTATAACAACAAAAACAAAAATAGAACCAAACGATCCTTTAAAGAATTAAGACAATTATTGCAAAACAAATATGATATTTGGTCAAATAGTTGTCAAATACAAGAGTTTGCTAACGAGGCTACAATAAGAAGAGATGTTTGTTAGTAAAGAACTACCATCTTTAGTCAACTTGTAAGAAGATAGTATAGGGTGTAGAAACAGATTTAGAATCAATAACATGTATGTCCTTTAATAAGTTCAAGGTATATTTATCTTGACAAAGATTAATACCAACCAAGAATCTAGCAGCTTAAAGGCCAAGAAAGTACTTCACAGTAAACTTTAATGAAATTTTTTTGATAAAAATCATTATTGACCATGATCACATTATTGACAAATACTAATAATGTAAAAAAAAAAAGTATAGCTAAAAACTTAAGGAACAAAGTGTGATCAACATTTACTTAATGACAACCATAATTAGTTCAAGCTTCTAATAATTTGGCATACCATTAAGCTTTAATCTATAAAGGAATTTAAGCAACTTGCAAGCTATAGAGGAATTAAAACAACAAACACCATCATATAACTTGATATAAACTTCTTTATGCAAATCCCACATGTTAAAATTATTATCAATATCAAGTTGATGCAAAAACCAATTATATGTTGAATTAAGAGCTAAAGATACTCACAGTAGCCATCTTGTTGACTAGATGTAATTTTAAGATATTACCCCTTTTACTAAACCTATTTGTATCCAATGAATTGTTTACCAGAAGGAAAATCAGTAATTTCCCACATTTGATTATCCTTAAGGGTTTCAATTTTTGCAACTATTGTTGAACAACCTCTTTATATGTTTAAAGTTCCTAATTAGAATCAATACTTTAAAAAAAGTACATTGATTAAAAGATAAATAGTTACAAGATGATTGCAAATATGGAAAGAGGGCTAGTAAGCAATATGGACAATAAAAGTCAAGATAAGTAAGGGAATGTCTAAATCTTGTAGTCTGCTTGAAATGAACTGAAGAGGATGAATTAGGTAAATATGCTTCAGGAGTAGAAAGAACTAGAGATGCTTGATCAATTAAAGGAGCACAAATAGAAATAAGCATATTAAATGAGGAAAAACATATTCATAATTAGGACGTAAATTAAGTTTATCAATAGAGAATCACCACGTCCCTGGAAACACACACTTGTTTAATTTCTAAATTATATAACTTATAACCCTTCACACCTTACAGTTATCCTGAAAACATGCATTTAACTACTTTAAACTCAATTTTATTTTGAAAATTGTCATCATTAAAAGTAAAGTATAAAAAGACAAATAATCTTGAAGAGTTAAACTAGGAATAATATGAAAAAGTTTTCATAAGATGTGATATTATGAATGAAATAAAAAAGGAATTCTTTTAAAAAGAAACCCCGCATATAAAACACATTCACTACAAAACTAAATTAAAAGATTAGCCTAAATTTGTAAAGTCCTTATCACAACCAAGATATGTTGATGTTTCCTTTCAGTTAGACTATTTTATCGAGGTGTCTTTACACAAGAAGTTCGATGACCAATGCCTTTTGAGTCATAAAATTCTAGCATATTAAGTTATCGGCCTATATCACTTCTTAATCCTTTTATCAAATTGTATCTCAGTAAACAAGATAAATTGTAGTAAAAGAGGCCTAGCTTCACACTTAAATTTCATAAGATAAACCCATATAATAATGTTGAATTCATCAAAAATTGTGCAAAAGTAATGTTGACTTATAGGTGTTTTGGTATGTATATTCCTTTAAATGTCAACATAAAAGCAAACATAAGTAGTAGTATCACTAATAGGAAAAGGAAATTGTTTTTGCCTAGCAAAATGACAAATCTCACAAGGTGAACGTGATACCAAATGTTGTATTTATAGGAACAACATTGGCAAGCAATTTCAATCTAGCATCTAATCAGTACTCTAACCTGTAATGTTAAAGATTAACTTTATTGGTAATAATGGAATTACAATGAAAAGATTTATAATCTCTTACTAATATAAACCGTTGATCTTTTTAGCCAATCCAGTCATCCTCTACTTATGAAGATCTTGGATGAAACATAAATTGAATTAAAAAGGCAAATAACAAGTTAAAACACCTATCAATCTATTTGCAAAGATGAAATTAAATTTGAAAACAGTAATAAAGAAAACATCCAATAATGCCAATAAAGAAGAAAGCTTAACAATTAATACATGTGCAATGGGAACTTTAAATTGATTTAGTAATTTCATACCGACATTTTAAATAGGTTTATATTGATTAAAAATATAAATAAGCATGTTATATGATCAATAACTCCTATATTAATTATTTCGCTATAATGAACAATTCTCTTAGGAAAAGAACTAGGCGATATGTCTACCTACCATATTAATAGAGTGAGAAACTATAGTGTACCAAATATTCACTTAAGACACTTAAGTCTATTGCATTCTTGGGGAAGATGAAAAAACTAAAGTAATGCTTGAAAGAGACTATTAAAGCATGCTTAGAAATTTTACATATTGATCTCTTATAAAAGGAAACTGAGGAGAAGCAATAATGTCACCAGTGTTTCGAGACTTTAAAATAGTATTATCACCGTCATAAATGAATTATCGAGATAATTAGTTTCTCCAAGAACTAATCCATAAACCTAACTAACTATCCTAGAACAAGACCTATAATGTGATTTATAACTAGTGGAAAAGTCATACTTGTTATATCATCTTTCAAATGTATATCCCCTTTTGTCATAAAACACATATAAAAGCCTTTAATTAGTATTAGCATAAAGGTCTTCACCTCTCAATCTTCTCTTATCACTAAAAGTATTACATCTAGTAAAACTTCCACTAACATCTTTATTCAAAAAAACTAAATGATCTACCAACAAAAGCACTAGTATCAATATTAGAAACATAATTAGAATGTAATTATCTTTCCTAATGTACGACCAGTGAAACCACTTTATTGATAGGAGGCAATGAATGGCATTCAAAATCATATTTTCATTAATTATAAATTGGAGGCCTTTATTTTAGTTTCTAAATTAACCTAAATCACACTCAAAATAAAAAAAAGACTAAATTGAAGACTCTTAACTCAATTTCTCGATCATAACCTTCTTTGACCTTTCTACCATGGGATTTTTTAAATTTAGACTTAGTTGCCAATTATCAGCCTATTCCAACATTCAAAACCCAAGTAGCATGCCATTTATGCATTCCATATCCACTTGTCATATACAAATATGAAATCATCTTATACAAAGACAACCTAGTATGAACTAGATCATATTTATGAGAAGGCAGAGTCCTCATCTCTATATTTGCATGTAATTGGAAACTAGTCTCACGCTATTCAAGCAAATGATCACAACTCATTCTCATCAAATGATTTTACTAGTTATGTAACAACACAATTCTTATGTCAAACACTACCCTAATTGTAACATACTAAGTCCATAGAGCATATGCCTGAACCTCTAGAAAATATTCAAGAACATACCCTATGAGAATGGCACGTTAGAACAGTCACATTAACTTATTATGGCATCACACATAACACGAGTGTTTAAACTAATCAAATCTCCTCGTTTCATTCACAAAGTAGACTTACTTACATTGTATCATTACAATTCATATCCATGTATTTACATTACATAACATTTGAAAGTTTACAACTGCATATAAAATGTTAACATGAAATGAGAAGCTAAACAAACACCTCCTAACTAGACTCCTTAGATATCAGCTGACTAGACCTTTGAGTCATTCTTGTTCTTAAAATGACAGTCCTAGAATTATACTTGATTGCCTTAGAAGCTAGAACTCTCTTGTACTTGAAAATCAAAGTTGCAATTTTGATAAGTTTGTGAACTCAGTGAGCGAATCATCATCGATATGCTCACTTAAATCAAAACACAAAGTCAAGCATATAAACAATTTCGACAAGTTTAACACTTCATCTAGTATCAAAACCCACATCACATTTTATCATATTTCATCAAGTATAACATATATACAAACATTTCATAACACTATTTTAGAACAATCCATTAATTCATCTCAATTATTCATATGATACATGTAAAGTTATATATATATAAATGCACACGTGACTCCATTTTCATTTTACATTTTTATGACTAAGCGCCTATTTATTGTCCCGTATTTGTTGTGGATATCGGGTTCATTTCATTTACTGTCCCGTATCTATTGTAGATACGGAGTTTGATAAGTGCATATTTGTCTAGTTTTGTTGTTTTAATTATTCCTTTTTATTCCTCTTGTTGATGCAATTATCGGGACTTGATTTGATTTAATATTTTCTTGTAGGGAATTACAATCTTTGCATAACATGAGAATTTAAGAGAAAAACGGCAATTAAATCAAAGGAAGTAGTCACGCACGCAATGGAGGATTGAAGGGAATTACAAGCAACCAACAGTAGAGAAAGGAGGGAAATAACGGCAGCCAGAGGAAGGATTTCTTTTGGGTCTTTGGATTTTGGACAGCAACAGGTGTCGATTTTAAGAAGCCACAATGAGCCAAGAAAATTAGAGGCCCAACGTAAGTGACATAGTGAGAGGGCTGACGTGGAGGCTAAAAAGGGTGAATTAAAAAAAGACAAAAGGGAATGAGAAGCAAGGCAGCGGTGGCTGCAGGAGGATATCACGCAAGAGGAAGCAAGGCCCAACGTAGGTGACGCACGGCAGCCAAGGGAGGAACTTTTTAAACCAGGAAAAAAGATAGCAACGGCAGTGAAGGACGTTGGAGCAATTCTTTGGACTGGAGCAGGAGTCACGCACTCAACAGTGACGATACAAGGACAGCCGCGTGTTTTAGGGAGATTTCCTAGTTTTCTTCCTTCTTTACTCGTTATTTAGATTATGTTAATTAATAATTCTGTTAGGTTTAATTACGTTATGAGTAGCTAATATGTTTTAGTCGGGGAATTCTAATTGTTATGCTTTGACTCGTGAGACCTATTGTTATGATTATTTGGTTTATAATATTCGTACTGTTTCTGATTTACTGTCATTGTTTATTAATTGATTCTGCGATTGAGGCCTGATTGTAGAATTAGTTAATTTACATATCGCCAACTGATTTACTTGGTGGAGTCTAACTGGGTGATCGGTGTTTGTGGCAATTGGCACTAGGACATAGTACTTGTCTGATTTCGTGTGGAGGAACTTGCGATCTAACTAGATGAAGCATGAGTCAGTCATGTAGTCGATTAGGGTTAGTGTTTCTTTAGAGTTTAATGTGTTAATTAATTGAATCTCGGAGAGAGTCTCAAGGGTTATTAATTAATTAGGAACAGTTTAAAGGAGTCTCTTTGATTGTTCTAAGATTAAGAAGAAACGAGGGGGCCAGAGGAAGTTGGTAACCATAGCTAACCTATTATTAAACCAAAGAAAATATTTGAGTCGATGATCGTGGTCTCTGCATAATAATTAGCAATTTCCTGGCTAGTTGTCGTTTATTGAGTTAATCAATTTTATTTGTGTTCTTTGCTAGTCTAATCGTAGTTGTTATTTTATTTGATTTTCATTGCGTTAATCATTTATTTGTGGTCAGATTAATTAGTAGTTCCAGTAGAAAACTCCAAACCCCCCATTTTAATTATTTTCATTCGTTCTTTGGCATTTAAATAGAATCAATTATTCCATTCTCTGTGGATCGACCCCATTTACAACTGTGCGCAATTTATTTTCGTTTGATGTTTGGGATTTATTTTTGGTGGATTCGACACCCATCAAATTTTGGCGCCGTTGTCGGGGAATAGGTAACTAATTGATTTTGTTTTATTTTATGCCTGGGAACATTCGTACAGGAGATTCCATCTTGTACGACCCCGAGATCGAAAAGACTGCTAAGAGGCTAAAGAAGTTGAGCAAACTAAGGAAGAAGCAAGGAAAAGCTAGTGGATTACAGACCCCGGTTAAGTCGGATACTGAAACGGAGTACGAAGAGGATATTGAAGTTGAACAGCAGCCTGACGGGAAGCTTAACCGTGACCACGCGCAGGATATGGCTCTTAACAGAACCCTCCAGGACTTGGGTAGACCCACTGAAGCACAGCATCCGTTGTGCATAGATTTTCCAGAACTTCAAGAAGGGTTCGAATTGAAATCCGGACTCATCCACTTGTTGCCCACCTTTCGTGGATTGGAGAACGAGGATCCGAATAAGCATCTGAAGAAATTTCACCTCGTCTGCACTTCCATGAAGCCCTGCAATGTCACAGAGGACCAAATCAAACTGAGAGCTTTTCCATTCTCGCTACAGGATGTAGCCAAGGATTGGCTCTATTACCTACCTCCGGGGACAATAAACACTTAGGAAGGGATGTCCCGACAGTTTCTAGAGAAATATTTCTCAGCATCCCGAGCCGCCAACATCAGGCGAGAAATCTGTGGTATTAAACAGAAGGATTCAGAGAACCTCTATGAGTACTGGGAGAGGTACAAGAGAATTTTAGCAAGCTGCCCACAACATGGCATATCTGAGCAATTGATCATCCAGTATTTCTACGAAGGTCTGATTCCAATGGAGCGCAGAATGATGGACGTCGCAAGTGGTGGGGCCATCGTCAGTAAGACCCCAGCTGAAGCCCGGGAGTTGATATCAACTATGGCAGCAAACTCCCAGCAATTTGGTGCCCGACCAGATATACCGCGAAGGGTTAACGAGGTAAATGTTACTTCTCTCAATGAGGTAAAATCTTTGCTAACAACTTTGGTCCAGAAATTGAATGTAGGTACACCTCCACCTGCGAGGGCGTGTGGCATATGCACTAGCCTAGCTCACCCAACCGATGCATGCCCAACACTCCACGATGAAACACCGGAGAATGTGAATTCTATCGGATTCCAACAGAGGAAGTTTGATCCCTATTCAAACACCTACAACCTCAGTTGGAGAAGCCACCCAAATTTCAGTTATGCTAACAACCAACCGAACCAACAGAACTTCTATCACGGACCACCGCCGCCGCCGCAACAGCCTTCGGGCTCAGGTAAGCCTCTTGAAGAAATTGTCCATATGTTAGCTACTAATACCGCAAAATTTCAACAGGACACTGCAACCAGATTTCAAAACACAAAGTCAAGCATATAAACAATTTCGACAAGTTTAACACTTCATCTAGTATCAAAACCCACATCACATTTTATCATATTTCATCAAGTATAACATATATACAAACATTTCATAACACTATTTTAGAACAATCCATTAATTCATCTCAATTATTCATGTGATACATGTAAAGTTATATATATATAAATGCACACGTGACTCCATTTTTATTTTACATTTTTATGACTGAGCGCCTATTTATTGTCCCGTATTTGTTGTGGATATCGGGTTCATTTCATTTACTGTCCCGTATCTATTGTAGATACGAAGTTCATTATTAACTGAGCCTGTAGTTCTTTGTGCACAATTCCTGATCGTAAAGCTCTTTTTTACGTTGGCCACTCTAGTCACAATTCTTTTAACTGATCATACATATCAATGTAATAGAATGCATCAATTCATATAATATGCTATCAATAATCATGTCATTTATCAAATTCTTCAGACCTGAGTCTGACATTCAACATTCAGTTGAGTACACCTTCCATATTATACATACAATTTAAAAACACTTTCATATACAGTCTCAAGTATCAAACTCCTCGAACCAACAATGTCTGGAATCATAGCAATCATATAAGTAATCATTCAATAATTGAAAGTTAACCAAAAACAATTCAATCATAATGAGAAACATCTAGGTTAACACGCAGTATGTTATAAATAAACTATTGCCTTGATGATTCGACAATGTGTAGATGCTGGTGATCGACTTGTGCGTCTTAAGTCATGTAATACACACACAGTTCACATATTACTAAGTTGTTTAATTAAGTTAATATTCAATCATACATATGTATATGTGTCATGTTCAATGTATGGTCAATTAACTTTTCGAGTATGTATCCTCATTCACAAATCTTGACCATTCAAACATCATAACTTGTATATAACTAGTTGGAATTAGGTTTATACCTTAAGTAAACTTCTAAATTCATCTTTCATAGATTTAGTAACCTTTTCTAGCAATATATTCACACAATTGTTTCCTAACTCTCATTCATTTATACCTAATACACATTACTCATATCCTTTGAATCATATTCACATTCATAAGAACACCTTTATACCTTTAACAACTTATAATTTTCAAATTTAAGCACATTGATATCAAGACAATCCATTCCTTATGTTATAACATCAATTAACAACCTAAACTGTCAAACCCTTAACCAATTAATCAATCAATTATCTAAGTTCATTTCAAGCCCCAATCAAATCCAAATGCACTAAAGTAAAGTGACTTATCATTATGTGGTTCAGACTTATCCTTATGTGGTTCAATAATTACAAAAAACATAAAATTTTCATTTCAAAGCATTGCTCATGATCGTGGGGGACTTTTCACGACTGTGGGATGAGTGCCCCGAAGTGCACGTCCAATTTTCCTTAATTTTTCCAAATTCTAACACCTTCATATCAAATTCAAAACATCGTTATATTAGTCTATTAATTATACCTTAATTATACTTAAATTCCTCAACAATTTCATCTCCAATTCCAACTTAAAATCATTTAATTGGTAGCTCATAAACTATTTATCTTTCATGCATAAAAAAAAAACCAGGAACTTTCATTTACTTAATCTCATTACATATGTAGTCCTAGTTTTTTTTTCACAAATTTATAAACACTTCACTAGCTCCTTTCTTTAGCATAAATTCACCTTCATTTTGTTACGAGAAGAGTCCCAAAGAGTCACGTGGATGTGCAAAGGAGTGGACTCACATCTCTTAATAATTCAAGCCTGCCAACCCAAAATATGAGTCCAGCACAGGGAGGCTCATCACAGGCTATCATATACCCACATATATGAGAGCATGATCTGAAAGATTCTAGAAGACAGACACTGCAATAACAAATTCTGTTGCAATAAATTTATTCGATATGTATGAGCTGTCAGTGTAAACAATCTGTTTAAATTGAGAACTTCATGTACATGATTATTCATTCATTCAATCAATACAATACAAAAATTTTACATCATTTTCACATTTAAACTTCAAATCTCAATCTAAATCATCCATATAGCAACCTATAATCTATGGTTCTCATGCATCAATAATAAAACAGAAAAGTATCCAATTCATGTATTATTTTCCAACACACTTCATCATCATCTTCACTTGCAATCTATCCCAATTCAATCATCATAAACTTTCTATTACAACATGCCACAAAGCTCAATACTTTACTTGTTTAGCTCAAGTTCTACCTTATTTCATCAAGTATACTTTGCCTAATATGCATGCAAGATCATCTTAAATATAAGGTGGGAATTGGATGGGTTTTCAGTAAAGATAAAAGACAATAGCAAAAACAACAATGTTTTGGTTCTATAACTATCTTGTGAAGGGTGAAAGCATGGATTTTTGGTGTGAAAATTGGACACAAATTTAAGCAAAACACAGAGATGTGAGGGAATGGTGTTTTGATATTGAAAGGAAAGGAGAAGAATAATGAACCCAATAGAAACCATCCTTGCAATTGCTTAACTCATTAGTGCTAGATGTCACCATTTCATAATGACTTTTTTCACCTATGCATGCATTCCATTTGTCCCATATATAAGCTGCCAAATATCACCAATATCCTAGGTCAATTGTCACTCAATCACTGCTACCATTTGTCACTTAATTTCTTATGTCAAATGTCACTCAATTCTACTACTATGTGTAACTTATTTCATAGGCTTAGTCATCTTAATTTTTCATATGTCAATTTGACATTTTTCCTAAACTAAATGCACATTTTAATTCATCAATTTTTCAATTGTAACAATTAATTACAAATTTACTAATTATGATCCACTAATCCAAATTTAAGATATGAGCAATACATAATTCACATCATGATCATTTTAAACCTTTCATACAATTAAGTGCATATACAATCTTGGCAATGCTTACTAAATCATGATTTATATGTGTATGCGAATATTATGTATGTCAATGAAATGCATTTATGTGAAATGCATTTCATAAATTCTCAAATGATACGACTCAATAGTCTAAGATTCTAATCCTCAGTAAGTTTTGGAACCCGTGCTATTACACTTAGAGTATTTATAGTTAAAAGAACTAACGCATTAAATGTCATATGTTAAAGGAGATGAAACATATGATTGTGTAGTTTCAGCATCCCAAAATGATAAATTCCTCTCGATTTGCTCTTGTAGATGCTTCATTCAGATATCTACTTAAATTTGACATACCATACGCATATGCAATTTTTTACTTACCTTATCAACTAGAGCTTTATGATCATTCTCACATTTTTAAGGGATTTTAACTTAAACTTAAACTTAAACAAAAATTGAGGTTTCTTTCCTTGCTCAGTCATTTTAAGGTGCTAACAAATTGTGATAACCCTAAAAGACCATTCTTCTTGACTAAAGCCAATGAGAAAAATTAGCACTCTAGGCCACCAAAGAGAGATTGAATAGAAGAATAAGTGTTAGGTTGTGTTAGACTTTTAAGACTAAATTGTTAAATCGCGCAAAAATTAGCAAGTCTGGACTAATTTTGACACTTATTGATATGAAGATGGCATATAAAAATAGAATAAGGTAAAGACCTACAAGTAGATATAAAATGAGTATTGTTAATGAAAAAGTGTTAGAGTAAGAGAGTGTTGACATATATTGGTGTTTATTCGCAAAAAATACTTAGCAAGAGTCAAGATTTATAAGTGAAACCAAAGATGAAAGACATAATTAAGTCATGCTAAGTTTGAAGGTATGTGATACTTAACTTTGATGAGAAGATCAAAAGGTATATAAAATTAAGATGATTATTATTTGATGACTTAGATTATTGCTAACTTAGTTCATAAAGCAATGTGACTACACCACAAACATGCTTGGATGGTTCATGCATAAAGATGGCTTGTGATGACTAAACTAAAGTCTTATCAAGGAGTCTAGATCTCCTGTCCAATATTATGGTGTTTTATTGTGTCCAATGAATCTCAGCCGTTTATTTATGTGGGTCCTATATAGATCCCGCGTAGACCCCTCGTGGGTCCTACAAAATAAATGGTTAAGATTTCATGAGACAGAATAAGACAGGGTAATATTGGGCAGAGGATCTTGGTTCCTTATCAAGACACTTATTTTTAATAGGCGATGATGTGACAACATATAGTAACAAAGTGTACATCTTTCAAAACATATTTTCTATGCGCTAAAGTGCAGGCATTATCCTAAAGTGGATAACTCCTTACTAACTTGAAATTAGAAGAAGTAGTAACTCCCCACTAACTTGATAGGTTAGTGGAGAAAATTGGTAGTTTTAACTTAATTAGTCCCTAAGCTTTTGTAAGCCAATACGTAGGCATATTTGTAAGTTTATTTGTGTCATATATTGTACATTCAATCATCTACAAAAGAGTTAAGAGCTTTGAAAGAATATTCTTGTTGAGAGTCTCCTCTAGGAAGGTCTTTAGGCGGTTTATTATAAAGTATTGCAAATTGGAAATAACTCTAGTCCTTCTATCGTTTTGTTGGAATATATCAATAAAATGTTAGCTCTATCATATCTCTCTTGCTCATTTCATTTTATTGATTTATGTAAAAATACTTATTTATTAAATTATGATTGAAACATCTAAATATGAGTGTTGTGAGACATTTAAAATTAATTGGACTTGTTAGCCGAACAATCATGAGGAAAGACCAAGTTAAATTTTGATAAACTTAAATTTGAGTGTCACATGAAGACTTCGATAATTTTACTCTATTATGTTGCATCTGAAAAAGCCCTCGTGATAGACTCCTCCTATCTTATCTTTTTCATCCATTTAGTTTGGTAAACGCTCTGACTCCAATCATCACCCATTCGCAAACATGATCAAGACTAAGATAGAGACAAAGAGAGTGAGAGAGACCACACCTCCCACGATTGCTAATTAAAGCAACAAAACCACATGAGGGAGCAAGATGAGGAGGAAAATTACGTCTAGATTAAGAAAGATTATGCAAAATTAAGATAATTATGTTAATTGGATTAATTATAATTTAATTTAATTTAAATGAGTGGAAGTAACATGGTATTGTGGATCCCACAAAAATAAGTAAACATTACTATCAGTTTAGAATTAAATTTGAATAGTTTTGAAAAGTTAAGATTCTTTTAAACTATTTAAAATATTAGAGTCTGACATATTTTACTACAAATATAAGAACTAAAATATATTTTCACTTAAACATATACTAATACACAAGTAAGATAATAACGTGAAAGTATTGTGATCTAAAATGATATAATTAAAAGATATTTAAGTAACGATAGGTAAAAAGATGTTAAGATTTCAAGTGTGAGTGGGAATCTCACATTGAAAATTGACGGAACTCGTGAACTATGTATAAGTAGAAATGAACCATAAATCTAATGCATTAAAGTTTCCAAGAGTATATTCTTCACTAGGCCCATGATATGGGTTTCTTGTAAAAGTGAGTTCCCCAAATCTATAAAGTGGTATCAGAGTCAATAATTCGGCAAAGGACTAGTATAAAGACGATAGTCGAATCCAGTTGTTGCCTCTCCTGATGATCCTAGAACAATAGAGTAGAAGAGCTCAGTGATACCATACACTCAAGTCGTTAAGAAAAAGGCTTTTGCTCAACGGAAAATTTAAGTCAAATGTGAAAGTTTACACTTGAGGAGAAATTGTTAGAATTTTAAGTATGAGTGAAAATTTCACATCGGAAAGAAATGAAACTAATAATGAGTATATAAGTGGAAAGGACTCATAAACCTAATATCTTAAAAATTTGGGTTAGAATGAGAAATCAAGAATTATGAATTTATTTCTTATTAGACTTATGATGTAGATCTCTCGTAAAAAAGAATTCCTCAAATCCAACAGAGCATTGCACATTTACAGTACTGCTAATGATAAATATTTTCATTTTTCAAACTTATACATAGACATCGTAGGTTCTAAGATGTGTTTTTTAGATTATAGCTTCGTGTATTTACCAATTACGGCTTTAGAAAGTTATACCAAATTCTAAACGGTAATCCAAAATATCCCGCAAGTCTATGGGAAATGTGTTTATCTCTTAGACAGCTATATTGGACGTTTCGAACTAAATGAAATGGATACAGGAAGAGGACACGGAATCATATAGATGCTACAAAACAGTTGATAAAGACGATTTAGTATGCTTGTTAACTACCTTCTTATTAATAATAACAATAATAATAATAAGTCGATTCAAATAACTCATTTTTTAATTCCAATTTTATAATAACTTTACAGAATTGTAGGAAACTAGTCGAGGGAATCAATAGAAACAGAAAGAGTTTAATTGCTTGCTAACAAACGATTATTCATCATCACGCGTCTTTGCCAAAACCTAAAATGAAAATTATTTAATCCATCCTCGTTACTGGGAAGTGAAGACAGCTAATTAATCGTCGTCCGTGTTGTTTGTGATAAGGATAAGGTTCACCAAGATTCACGTTGATCAAGTCCTCCCATATCCTCAGTTTGTTGTAACAAATAGATAGTATCAGATTGTTATTTATCAGGTTGTTATTTAGTCTTCACTGTAATTATAAATACCCTCCTGTAACATGATTTCAAATACACGAGAATAACAATCAGTTCAAGTCTCTTTATGGTATCAGAGCATTCAGCGTAACGGCTTTTTCGATCCAATCGACACAAAGAATTCTTTCATTAGTCTTCTTCTTTTACTTCATCAAAGTCATGGCACTTGACCCTGTTCATACTTCATCATCCTCAACTACCATTACTGCCGACTCTCCCATTGATTCCAATATTGTTGTGCTTAATTCTGGTATTCAAGGCACATCCAAGCTTGACGGCTCAAATTATCCAGCTTGGAAACTTCTCATGGAGTCCCTATTAGTTGGATACAATCTCATAGGATACGTTGACGGTTCCTATCCTAGACCGCCGAGAATGATCCCAGATATGTTGTGTGGGTTCGACAAGATCGCTTCATCCTACACGCTATCATCTCCTCCGTCTCCCACTCGATCGTAACCTTATTAGGATCGACCACTTCCTCTCACCAAGCATGGGAACTTCTTTCTCGATTATATGCCGGCAGATCCAGAGCTCGTCTCATGTCTTTAAAGGAGAGATTAATTAGTTTAAGCAAAGGAGACTCCTCTGTTGCGGAGTATTTGAACAAAATCAAGACCATTGCGGACGAAATCGCAATGATTAGTACACCATGGATGACACAGATCCGGTCATCCACACTTGAATGGACTCAGTTCTGATTTTAAAGAAATCGCAGCTGCTGTTCGTGCTCGGGAGACTCCGATTTCCTTTCCGGATCTTTATGAAAAGCTCCTGGACCATGAAACCTTCCTTTCCAGGCAGTCTCAACAACTCCAGCTCCAGGCGACTTCACTTCCCACTGCCCACTTCGCTCGCAGACCACTCATCGCCTTCAGGCGTGGCGCCGACTTCGCGACATCACCTTCTGCACCACGCCCAACAGGTCCTGGTCGGAGGACTTCAAGCCAGATACACCGAGCAGGGTCTTCACATCATCAGTTCAGGTCTGCTCCTCATAGACATACCTCTTTTTCTACTAATGCCGTGGTCTGTCAGTATTGTGAAAAACCAGGTCACACTGCCAAAACGTGTTGGGATCTTCATGGCAAACCGGCTCGGTTCAAGTCTTCCCCTGCTGCTCATCACTCGACCATGGAGGCTGCCTCATCTGATGACTGGATTCTTGATTCTGGAGCTACGCATCACGTGACAAATAATCTTCAAAATTTGTCAATCACTTCACCATATTCTGGCTCGGATCATCTACAAGTTGGTGATGGCCATAATATACCAATCACGCACACGGGTAGTTTTACCTTCAATACCAAACATAAGCCTCTCATCTTTGATAACGTTCTCCATGTTCCGTCAATTAACAAAAACCTTATATCTGTTAAACGTTTATGCAAAAATAATAACGTTTCTATTGAATTGTTTCGGATTGTTTTCAGTGAAGGATTTACGGACGAGATCGGTGCTCCTCACAGGGTCCAGTCACAGTGATCTCTACAACCTATATTCTCTCTCAAATAAACCAGCGGTCTTCCATGCTTGTGTTCCCAATTCAGCTATTCTTCATCACATCCTAGGTCACCCGTCAAATAAAATTCTGGCGTATCTTCAGTCACGTCATCACTTAGCTTCTGGTTCATCATTGTCAAAAGTCTGTGTCTCCTGTCAGTGTTCAAAGAGCCACAAACTTCCATTTTCGATTCAGCATTTGCATAGTTCTAGGCCTTTAGAAATAATTTTTTCCGATGTTTGGGGACCTGCCCCGACTAGTTCATTAGATGGTTTCAACTATTATGTCATTTTTGTGGATCATTTTTCACGCTATGTCTGGTTATATCCACTTAAACAAAAATCTGATGTCTTGGGTGTTTTCACAACCTTCAAAACCTTAGTTGAGAAGCGTTTTAATTCCACGATCACCACCCTGTATACTGACAATGGTGGTGAGTTTCTCAAATTAAAATCTTTTTTGTCAACCAACGGCATTTCTCATATTACCACTCCTCCTCACACGCCAGAACTCAATGGCCTATCTGAAAGAAAACATCGCCATATCGTAGAAACCGCAAGAGCTCTTCTACACCTAAGCAAACTACCGTCATCATTTTGGTCTTATGCCTTTCTCACATCTCGCTTATCTCATCAATCGCCTACCTACACCTCTCCTTACCATGACCACCCCTTATCAACGCTTGTTCGGTCACCCCCCCTCGTACACCAATCTTCATTCATTTGGTTGTCTCTGCTTCCCGTGGCTTCGTCCTTATACCTCAAATAAGCTTCAACCTCGTTCTACACCGTGTATTTTTATAGGATATTCGCTCTCTCAATTTGCCTATCACCGCTTGACCCGTAACCAATAGAGTTTATACATCTCGCCATGTTGTGTTTATTGATCACCGGTTTCCTATGCAAACCTTGTCCTTCTATTCCCAACCCGCTTACTCCAACTTCGCTTTTGCCAACCGGTCCATCTCACCACTTCTTCCTGTCCACTCAGGATCGTGTGCTGTGTGTGATGTGATCGGTCTTGCTCGCTACTTCTTCACCATCGAGCAACTTCATTGCTTCTCATGAACCCTTCACAAGCGTTCCTTCATTACCAGAAATACCTACACACACCCAACCCTTTGCACCTGATCCACCCGAACCACCACGCACCCACCGTATGACCACTCGTTCCCAAAACAACATCTACAAACCAAAAACTTTTGTCACCTCCAAACACCCTTTACCAAGCCTAGATGAACCTCGGACCATTACCCAAGCTCTAAAACTACCCCATTGGCGTGCTTCGGTTTCATCGGAATATGATGCCCTCATAAAAAATGGTACATGGACATTAGTACCTGCATCACCTGCACAGAATGTTATTGGTTGCACATGGATTTTTCGGACAAAACGGAATCCCGATGGGTCCATTGCTAGATACAAGTCTCGCTTGGTTGCCAAAGGTTTTGCCCAGTGTCCAGGTATTGACTACAACGAAACTTTTTCGCCTGTGGTTAAACATCAGACAATCAAAGTCATCCTGCTTCTCTCGATTGCACACTCATGGCCGTTGCACCAGATGGATGTGAATAACGCATTTCTTCAAGGTCATCTCACAGAAACGGTCTACATGACGCAACCACCTGGCTTTGTACACCCAGACTATCCAGACCATGTATGTCGACTTAAAAAGGCTTTATATGGCCTTAAACAAGCACCTCGGGCCTGGTACCAGGAACTTCGACAGTTTCTCATCTCATACGGTTTTGTTACGAGCACAAGTGACACTTCCTTGTTCATCTACTCACATGGAAATATTCTGATGTATTTTTTGGTTTATGTTGATGATCTGTTACTAACCGGAAATTCCGAGATTCACTTGCAGCGTTTCATATCCACCATCTCTACTAAGTTCTCATTAAAAAATTTGGGCACTCCTTCCTATTTTCTGGGCATTGAACTGATTCCGACTACTGGTGGCCTCTTTCTATCTCAGCAGCGGTACATCCATGATCTCCTGATTAAGTTCAATATGGCTGATTGTAACCCTTGCTCTACGCCACTGTGTACATCGACTACGCTTCGACTCAATGATGGCTCAGCTTCTGTAGATGGCACTCTGTTTCGGCGTATTCTTGGGGCTCTTCAATACGTCACACTCACTCGGCCGGATCTCAGCTTTGCAATAAACAGACTGTCTCAGTTTATGCACAAACCATCTGAAACTCATTTTCGACAATTGAAGCGGACGTTACGGTATCTGAAGCATACTCACAATTTTGGCTTACAACTTCGCAAGCCCCACCATCTCCGACTACATGCCTATAGTGATGCCGATTGGGGCGGAGATGTGGACTCGTCGTCGACTTCAAATTTATGTAATTTACTTTGGTGGTACACCGATCTCGTGGTGCTCCAAAAGACAATAATCGTCGACGCTCATCAACTAAGTCAATATCGGTCATTGCAACAACTGCGTCTGAACTTATGTGGCTTAAAAATCTCCTTCATGAACTTCGAATGGCTCCTTCATCTCCTCCTGTCATATTTTGCGACAACATTGGAGCCACATACGTTTGCTCCAACCCAGTTTTCCACTCGAGAATGAAACATCTATCCCTTGATTATCACTTTGTCAGGGAACAGGTACAACGTGACTGCCTTCGTGTTTCCCATGTGTCAACGCATGACCAAATTGCTGATGCTCTCACAAAGCCAATCACACGATCCAAGTTTGAAGCCTTTCGTACCAAGATGAACGTCTCCAGTGGCGACTTCATCTTGCGGGGGCATGATAAGGATAAGGTTCACCAAGATTCACGTTGATCAAGTCCTCCCATATCCTCAGTTTGTTGTAACAAATAGATAGTATCAGATTGTTATTTATCAGGTTGTTATTTAGTCTTCACTGTAATTATAAATACCCTCCTGTAACATGATTTCAAATACACGAGAATAACAATCAGTTCAAGTCTCTTTAGTTTGTAGTAAACAATTGCTATGGCCGACTGCTACAGAGTGCAACCAGGCTGTGAACATATGTTTGGTTTTCTTTTTTGTTCTTGTTCTCAGGAAAGCATTCTATATATATTCATGTCAAGTTCTAATTAGACAGCTTTATTTCGAGGGCACTAGTTGACTTAATTAGGGCCTAAATCTAACTTACTTTCATATTCGATTGGCCAATTTAAGTACTTCTTACCACAAATTTGTCCACTATAAATCTGTGCTTAGATATCCCATCCAGAGCAAAATCCAAAAATGAAGAGAGTTTATATTTAAAAATAATTAAGATATTTAAATTTAAAAATATAATAAACAAGATTAAAACCAGAAATTTTGAAATAATTTATTCAATTATTTTTTATTTATTAGCATATACCATTTACATATTAAAACTATAATTTGATCAAACTCAAAAAATAATTTACAAGATTGAGTTCAAATTAATTTGAGTTTCGGAATTGTTGTTGGGCCTGTTTAATGTCAAGTGCTACGTTTTCTTGTAAAATAGAAAACTTCTCTGGGCTCTTGCTAAGTCATTCATGATAAGAACCTTAGTAAGACTTTTAAGATAGCGTTACTATCCGCCAATAACTGAAAGTTATGTCTGCCTGAAGTGAATCGGACTCCACAAACCTTTTTTTTTATTTATTGGTAGACAAGGGAAGTAAGGCAACCTATGGCGCAACAGCGCACCAGGACCCCGTCAAACAACAAAAGGGATTGGAGCATTGAATCTGGCGTCTCCCACAGCTGCCATCGCTGAAGATAGGAGGAGCCATATTTCGCTAAGTAATCGGCACAAGTGTTGCTTTCTCGCAAGGTATGTGTGATGGATACTATCCTCCAATAACTGAAAGGAATGTCTTCCTGAATTGGACTCCGCAAAACCTTTTATTACTATCCGCCAATAACCGTAAGCAATGTCTGCCTGAATTGGACTCCACAAAATCATTTTTTCCCACTAAAAACCACGTCTGGACTGAAGCCAGAGGGGACCGATCTTAAAGGGCTTTCGCTCTCCATCACCGTCAATGCGTTGCAATTTGCAATGCTCACAGTATACTTTGCCATCACAGATGCCATTGCTTCGCTTTCGTCTTTATATCCATGTATATATTTTCTTTCATTCAATTCACATAAGAATGCTATCCAGTCACGTCAGACACATTCTCATCGTAAAACTACTACTTCAAATTGATTTATCAACTAATCAAATAAATGCTGGGGACATTACTGATATATGCTACATTGCTACTGAGATGTGAATGGATACGGGTCGGGCTAGGATTCCAAGGTTGATAAGATAGAGATCTGACTTGAGTATGTGGAATGTCAACACAGTTACTCTTTTCTCAGCTGTTTATATAAATAAATATATGCATGATATTTAATAAATATAATAAAAATACCGTAACGAAACAATATATCTTCTCCAATGTTATCCCTGCCACCATGTGAGTCAAACAGCTAAAAGGCTGTTTGAATGACGTGGAGACTCAGAAGCCAGTTGTTCAGTTCAGGGTCCAAGTTGTTGGATATTTCTAAACCACTCGTTTGAGTGGCAGAGACCTGTCCTGCGCCCACCCGTGCCCTTAATACCCAATGACGGGTCAATCCTGTGCAATGAAGTTTTACGTCGTTGCCTTGTTTGATGCTAAGGAATTCTCCTTTTTATCCCCCTTTTGAACCTTGGATTTATGCTTGAATTTTGTTTTTTTACGAGAAATTGATAGCGTACAATTGTATTTAAAAAGACCTTTTTGAAATGTAACCTGCATAAAAGTATACATTTGATAAGACACGAACAATGAAAAAAAAGGACAACAAACTTTTTTTTTTTAATCCATGAGATGTTTTAGACGGGTCTCAATTATGAGAAAGCACATTTAAATTATTTCACACTCAGATTAATTTTCACTCGAGTCGAATAAGTTTCTTGTAGGAGGTAAAGCTCTGACTCTAAGTTTTAAACAACTGCATACATAAAAGAAGGTTCGAATCCACGACCTCACTTAAAACAGAAAAATTCCTTAGCAACTCACATTCGCTCTTAGGTTCACAAAACATTTTTTATTGGAGGTAGTTCCCGTGTCGCTATGTAACCATAAGTACTTAGTACATACAATAAGGATATAATGGTCACGAAATTGACTAACAGAGCAAAGTACGTAGGAAAAGTGGAAAACTGAAATTAGTATTAATGTAGAGATAAGAAGATAAAGAGGAGAGCCTTTATATGAAAAGGAACAGGTACCGTCAACTTTTCTAACTAAGACACTCCGTGTCTCTGTTAGAACTCAGAAGATCTCGTCCTCTGAACTCGAAGGCAAATCCGGGGTCTCTTCACGTATGGTTAGCCCTGATAGAAGCAACAGCAAGATTGCTATTGCGATGGAGAGGACGGGCCATTGGTATCGTATAATATATGACTGCCGGATCTATAACCTTAAAACTTTAGTATGTTTTATGGTGATTAATCTTATGCGTGTGTTTCCAATTCTTGCCCAGGGTGTTTCGTCAAGATATTCCAATTGATGTTCTAGTTGAAGTTGGCGAAGCTAATTTCTCCCTTCACAAGGTAAGTAACATCATTAAAGCTCTTAGTTAGCTTGTTCAAAGATTGTAAGTAATCAAGATCGTAATCTTTATTATGTTCGAGCAGTTTATGCTAGTGGCGAAGAGCAACTACATAAGGAAGTTGATGATAGAATCTAACGAAGCCGACCTGGCAAGAATCGATCTGTCAGACATTCCAGGAGGCCCTGAGATCTTTGAGAAAGTTGCTAAATTCTGCTACGGTGTCAACTTCGAGATCACAGTCCACAACGTAGCAGCTCTCCGTTGTGCAGTTGAGTATCTCCAAATGTCCGACGATTATTGCGACAACAACCTCGCAGGCCGCACAGAAGATTTCCTCAGTCAAGTTGCTCTCTCAAGCCTCTCTGGCTCCATTGTTGTCTTAAAATCCTGCGAACAGCTTCTCCCCTTGGCTGAGGACCTCAGAATTGTCCAAAGATGCGTTGACATCATTAGTGTTAAGGTGCTGACTAACTTACATGTTGCTAAACACTAGAATCATGTTTCAAATAATAACTTGCAGTAAAAATCATCTTTAGGTCTGCAGCGAGGCAAACTTTCCCAGCAGAACACCACCTAATTGGTGGACAGAGGAGCTATCAATCCTGGACGTAGAGTTCGTTGGCAAACTACTTTCTGCAATGAAACAACGTGGAGCTAAACCACTAACCTTGGCAAATGTTCTGATTAAGTACGCAGAGAGAAATCTTCGCGATCTAGTCCGAGATCACACTGGCAATGGATTGAAGTCCTCGTATTCTCGTACTGACGAAGACTCTGATATCCCCAGGACACGTCAACGCGTGCTTCTGCAATCCATAGTATCCCTGATGCCGTCAGAAAAAGCTGCTTTCCCAACTCACTTCCTTTGCTGTCTTCTTCGTTCGGCCATCTTCCTCAGGGCGTCCACTTCGTGTAAGAACGAACTCGAGAAACGAATCTCGGCGATATTGGAGCATGTCATGGTTGAGGATCTTTTAATATTGTCTTTTACTTATGATGGCGAGAGATTGTTTGATCTGGAAAGTGTCAGGAGGATAATATCGGGATTCGTTGACAAGGAGAAGAACATGGTTGTCTTCAACCCTGGTGATTTCAAAGAGACGTTTTCTATGGCGATGCAGAGAGTTGCAAAAAAAGTGAACACTTATCTACGTGAGATTGCCACCCACCCAGATCTCAGCATCTCCAAGTTCAATGGTATTGCGATGCTGGTGCCTAAAGGAGCTAGGAAAGTGGACGATGACGTCTATCGCGCTATTGACATCTACCTAAAGGTAAAAGTAGTTGACATATATATATCGTCAGGGTTTAATAGGAGTATCCTTATATCTACCGGAGTTCAAGTGTTCTTGTTCTAAAGACTTGGAGTAAGTATATAAACAGTTGCATGCATTTGAAATTTCAGGCTCATCCAAATCTTGATGAGATGGAAAGAGATAAGGTGTGCAGTGTGATGGACCCTTTAAAACTCTCATACGAAGCTCGACTCCACGCATCACAGAACAAACGCCTACCTGTACAAATAGTATTGCACGCGCTTTACTACGATCGGCTGATGGTGAGGGGTGGAGCAGATGATCGGAGCACATGTGCAGACATTACAAGGAAACAAGTACAGGCAGATGTGTCCCTGATGAGAGAAAATGAGGCTTTGCGAGCGGAGCTAATGAAGATGAAGATGTATGTATCGGATATACATAAGGGCGGTCAGGGAACTACATCTGGGAAGAGCGGTGGTGGGGGTTCTCGGAAGCCGGCATTCTTCTCTTCTATGTCCAAGACACTGGGGAAGTTGAATCCTTTCAAACATGGGTCCAAGGATACTTCTAATATTGATGATATTGGTGGTGTGGATATGACCAAGCCTAGGAGGAGAAGGTTCTCTCTTTCCTAATCAGTTTGATGATCAATTGTTGTGCTATTTATATCCTGTGTGCCATGAATTTGTTGTACGGAGGTACGCATGTTCTCTTTTCAAGTATCACTGCCTGGTGTTCAGTGCGCAAATGTGCGGTGTAAAATTGGCAATGTATAATAACTGGCTAATTTTAGAATTAAAGAGTATGTATGTATAGGTTTTCTTATGAATAGTTAAAATGTGTGAACGAATATTATTAAAGTTAGAATTTGAAGGAAAAATTTATAATGTATAAAATAAAATTTGTTATAATATTTTAGTAAAGAATATAATAATTGCAAAATTTTAAATGAATTAAAATATAAAATAAGAATGTCTTCTAAAATATAAAAACCAAAGTATATTATTGACAAAGTATAAAAGTGAAGATATCCTCCTTTATAACAATGCATAACGAATAAATAATAACAACAAAGATTTTAGTGGACTTAAAATTGTTTGAAAATGTTTAATATTAAATAACAGTAGATGTGGCCATTTATTAATAGTGAATGAGTAAATAGTTCTTGACAGGCCAACTAATGCAATATACAACTTACACTTATAACTATTTACAAATGAGTAAATAGTTATAAGTTGTAAATAGTTATAAGTGTTACTTCTACATTGCTATTATCTCATTTTTCACTTAAAGATGAGTCTTCCTTTAATTCAGCATCATCACTTTGGAGGAAATAGATAACAGTAAAGTGTTGTCTTCCTTCTGATGGTTGCATATGAACAGGATTGATATGAGCGAGAAACGTTTTTGCTTTCAGTTCAACATGGACCTTATGAAGAGGAAGTTCAATACTTTTTTTACCAAAGAGAAAATTGTAGATCATTAATCATATAATAAAGATGTCATTAAAATAATCAAATATATTTTTATTTGTAATAAGTATAAAAACATAACCTTGTTGTAATATTGCATAATTTCAATTGCACTGAAGTTCAAGAGATTCTCAACAAGTTCACTAAAAATATATGTTGTGATAGTTCCTTTGTTGTTGGTTAAATCAACATCATACTGGCATTTAAATTTACAAAGGAAAGTGAATGAGAAAATGTACATTTGAATGAATAAAGAATATTAGAAAATTGTATTTAGAATTGATATGAATGATCTTAAACTTAAGTTATCATACAATATCCTAAGTATGTGTTAAAATCACATTAGGATATGTTTTGAAGAGGACACAAAAAGAACTTGATTGTTCATGATGTGGGGGGCTTGTTCGTCCTTTATTTTTAAAAAATGAAAAAAAAAAACATGAAAAGGAAAAAAGGGAAGAAATGTCTGGTTTCAGTTGGATGTTTTTCCTTTCAAGAATTACATGTAAATGTAACCCCATATGTAGTTGTACTTCAGCGAAAGCATTTTTTGCAGCTCAGATATCAATATTGTTGTACAACGTGTTGAAAGGAAATACTAGCTTTAATCTATGATGTCTAGAAAGATGCAAATAGATGTTTGTTAGGAATAATCATATTAGATAGATAATATGTGAGAAAGAAAGTTTATAGTAGAATATAAAATGTATGTAACAAGTGGATTTTAAGAAAATGATCTTTAAATTTTTTTGATTTGATCCAAAAGATACATCAGGATCATATTTGAGGTAAGTCTATTAGGTAACAAGGTCTTTTAGCTGCTTTTTATTTTGTTGCGCCTTGAAAAAATGGAAATTATAAGTGTAAGCATATAAATGTTTATTATAAGTGAAAGTATAAATATAAAAAATATATAATAGTATGACGAAAATGAAAACAAAATTACCATTATAAAAATGAACTTTTAGCCTATGACAGACAACCACTGGACAAGTATGCAAGGCCTGTGCAATTTGTTGGCCTTTATTTGCAACAAAAGTATCTCACAATGACAGTATAATGGTTTGTTGTCTAATATAAAAACAAAAATGTCAAAAGAATCAAATGTTACCAAAGTTCATTAGTTGCAGAGAAAAATAGGGAATGCAACATACTATTTGTTGGCAAGAACAAATTTTTTGATAGTAGAAACTTTGTCGTCTTGATTGGTCTACCTCATTGGTGAATGATGTCGCCTACAACCAAATATAAAAAGAAACCAACTTCCTGCAACACAAATTAATATAGTAGTGAAAAGTCGGGATCGTATCCACGAGGAATTCAGACGTTAGTAGTTACGCAATAAGAAAGGGGGGGTTTTACGATTTGGGAATTAAACAGAAATTAATTAGAAATTGAAATTGAAAAATAACTAGAAACAAAATAATGAGAATTTAACAATCAATAGAAATAAATCTTGGTTTCCGGTCTCCTTCGTTATTGAATTTGTGTTGATCATCGACACTAAAAATAACCAATTTATTAGTTCAGCATTCGTCGTGGTAAATTTCTTTACCTATTTTCTCTTATGTTTAGTCAACCAAAACATGTATTTAATTAACCCTTATTAATTAATAACCCGGATACAATCTCGATTTAATTAATTAATAGCTTTATTTAATCAAGAAAATCGATTTAACTAAATAACATACATACGATGTACATTTAGCCTAGACGATTATTTTTCCTAGAACCATGTCCCTAACGTAGTAGACAAAAATCCTAGTCGCTACTTTTGATTAAAAGAATTGAATGTCAACCTTTTTAATCTAGCGATTTATTGAATAAAAATACAAACTAGTTGCACACTTAGTTGTCAAATTAAACAATCAAACAATGACCCAGAAAAATAATTGATACTTAACTAATAAATTGATTGAAATAAAGAACACAAGTCTCACAACAAGCAATATTCAATAACTAGGATTCCGTACACCAAGAAATAAAATTTAGTTACCCAACATCATGATTTCTCTATCTATTCTGAACGTTAAAACTGTCGTAGGCATTCTTCTCTTCTTTCTATCTGCGGTAACCTCCAGTATTTGATTCACACCTTATTTCTGTACCTTCGTTCTTATCTCTCGTCAACCCCCTGCTGCCTCTACATTTCTTCATTTTAAAGCCTTTTTCTTGCGTTATTTTCTCCATTAATTTTGGGGTTAGCGTTGATTTTAGGAGTTGCCGCCGCACTCCTCATCGTACTTCTGTTTGTTTGATTTGTTTTCACGCCTTTCAAACGTTTGCTTGCTTCCTCTCTTTAATTGATGCGGCACCTCCGATGTTGAGCTCCAACTGTCGCCATCTCACGCGTGTCCTCCTTCCTGGCTTTATTTTGTCTCTGCCCTATTTAATTCACAGCTTGCGTTGATTTGTTTTTCGTCTGGACAGCTTCCTTGATTTCATTTACTGTTGCTTCCTCACTCTCAGCCGCCGCCTACCAGCCTTCTCACGCTAGCCTCCTTCATCAACGTTGCGTCGTTTCTCTTTTGTTCTTCACTGTGCGTGATTTTATCTCCAGCTGTCTGTCCCTTTCTGCCTCTCCACGTGCTGCGTTTCAGCTCATTTCTTTAATTAATTCCCCTTCTGTACGTGATTTCCGTCAAGCTCCTGATTTATTCCTTTAATTTTACTGCTGGGTCCCCTGTGGCTGAATTGCTGTCTTGATTTAATTGGCTCTCCTCTTCACTGTGCCACACCATGCTTTGTTCTTTTCTCTACTGTTGTGTGACAAGACAAATAAATGTCACACTCTTTTTAAATCCCTTGCTACCTTCTTGCGTGCATGCTGCTTGTAACGCAGATCCTCCACAGTTGCGCCTAGCTTCAAGTCTCCTCACTATTGCTTGATGTGACAATTAAAGGCCATCTTCATTTAAATCCTCTTGGCTCTTCTCTGTTGCTCTCCACTTGATTTTCAACGCAGCACACTTTATATTGCCGCTAGGTCCCTCTTATCTGCCTTGGGTCACGCATATATCCCTTTAAAACCTCTTGCTCCTTGTGCGTGGATGGGTTGCTCAATTTCTCCATCAATTGTAAACCTTGCTCTTGGCTCTTTTGCGTGATCTTCTCATTTGCTTCCACGTTGTGCCTCCATGGGACCATTAAAAGCCTAAAAATTCTCCACTGTTGATTTAATTTCTTGCCTCCTCCACGTGTTGCTTCCCTCGTGTGCTAATACTAATTAAAATTGATGCCATGTTGAAGAGACTTGCGTTTTCATATGTTGCATTTCCTCTGTAGCTTTTCTTCAATTTCGTTTTAGCTGCCTCAAAAACGACACCAGCTGCTGTGTTTTACGTTTCTGATTGTTACATGAGGCTATGTCTAATTAAGGTCAACGTCTAGTTCAGTTTTTTTTATTCCAAAATTGTCGCAGTTCTTTTTATTTGGTTCCAAAATACATCTTGACATAAAACAAGATTAATTTTCATTAAATATAACTTCAAACCTTAAGACTAAAGAAAATTAACACACAAATAGATAGAAAATAAAGACACTAACACTCACATTCAAAACTTGAATAATAATAGCCAAAATATCTATCATATGTTAAGGATAAGTACAAATGTAATGGAAAAAAAAAAGTTGTTGAAAGAAACAAATAAAAAATCTAATCGATTGATTTTTTTTGTTTGATAAGATCTATAAAAGATGTATAGTTGAATTTGTTGGGTAGGATGTTGACGTCATCAGTTACAGGCTAAACAACAGTGCAACTTGTAATGATCCATTGAATTTTTAAGTCTTCAACTTGGAACTGAGGTGGAATTAGCTTGACAATAGCATTATAAATGATATATTTTTTATAGGGCTGCAAAATGGGGCTCATTATCTGAGTATCATTGTTAAATAGACAGATTCAACATGTGATCCCTGCTCAAAAAACCATACAAAAAAACCTAAATTACTGTAGTGACAGAGAAAAGTAACAAATTGAAATTTTGACACATTGAAACACTCAAAATTTTACCTAAAAATGATAATGATATTTTATAGAAAAATGATATAGTAATAAAAAAACTTAAATATTTCATGAATTTGGTAATACTGTAAAGAGATTTATAAAATTTCAATTTGATAGCTGGATCAACTATTATTGTCTAAATATAGAGTTAATAATAAAATTAATGAAAAAGGTACAATTTTGAATGAAGAAAGTATAATTGTTATACCTCTGAATCAAAAAGATAAACTTTATCTTCTGGATAGCTTGATAAGTGATGTAGTAATTTCCTGTTTTTCTTGGATGGTAACTTTGCATGACCATCCTTTAGCACTAAGTAAAATATCCTTGATCAATAAACGCTTTTCCATTTAACAAAAAATTGGTTAAGAAAATATTTGCATAATTTTCTAAATAGAATGAAACTAAATATACTTTGAATAGAACAATTAATATATATTTTGCTTATTTTATACGTTATAACTTAACCAAATGGAAACTTTCATGGAATACAATATTTCTTATTTTATGATCAATTTTAAAGACTCAAAATACCTAGAATAATTAGAACTTTAACTAATTCAGGAGTTTTAGCTTTTGACAAAGTAACACACAATTGTCCGTATGAAAATATGAGCTAACGAAAATAAATTCTTACATAATCAAACATCTAACCCTGAGACTTATTTATGGTCATCGCAAAATACAAATGAACAGGAAATTGTGTTCTTACAAAAGATATCCCATTCTTTTCATTCTCGGAAGACTATAGAAGAATCTTAAGTATGAAAATTATTTTTCCTTTATGAGGTTCAAAAATAATTTCTGCAGAAATTGTGTGCTCTTTTAATTATCTACATATCAATCTTGTGTCATTACATAAATCCTCTATTAGATTCAAATTTCTTGAGAGCATGATTGGATAGTCTTATTTCAGTAATAATCTATGAAGAAGTAGACCTTTAGGATTCAAAGAATTGAGAAAATCCTCGTAATCTGGTTGATGTCTTTGGTCAACTATTCTATCAAAGCTTATAGATGAATGTAGATTTCTAGACAATTTATTGATCATGATGTCATTAACAATTTACAGACTTTTATCTCAAATTAAGCATTCCCACTAAAAATGAAACCTTAGATCTTAACCCATGGAAGGAAACTATGAACAGTAGGAACACACCAAAAAAAAAAACCCCACCTGCTTGAATGAGAGAGGAGCTTGTTTCCTTAGAAGTTCAAGTACAACTTCAATGTTTTGGGTTCATTTCAAATGATCTTTGAGTTGAAGTTGTGTTTATTTCTTGCCGATTTCGCGAAACTAGAAGCAATATCAAGGGAAAGAAAGAAGGCTCGATATGTGTGTGAGAGAATAATGATAATACGGATTCTCTCTTTTCATGCAAGTGTATATATTTTGGGTTAATAGGCGTCGCTGCGAATGCCAAGAAAGGAGTAATAACAAAATCCGACGTTAGATTCTCTTCCCCCGCCATCTCCAACTTTCAGGGTTGTTTATGAAGAATAAGAGAGAAAATATCTAACAGAAGTTGGAGAGAGGTAGATAGAGAAATGGCTTTGCTGAAGAAAGAAGCAAAGCTTAAGAGGAAGTGGAGAGGGAAAAGTAATTAATTAGTGACAGGGAGAGAGACTGGACAGAGGCGCAGGAAGAGAGGAGGACGATTTACTATTATCTATAGTACGAAACCATTTGCTGGGAAGAGTCAAGAGTTATTAATTGGCGACAAGGTCAATTGATGATAAGAAGGCATGACGATGACGACGATCCCTTCACGCATAATATATTATACTTAATTAGGGAGGCTGTTCTACCTATGGTTGTGAGTATGTCTGTGTGAATTTTGTGACATACAAGACTAAGGTTCCATTTGGCAAATAGCTTGTTAGCCTTTTTTAGCTAATTTAAATATTTTACTTGTTTGACTATGTTAAACAGCTAATAGAGATATTTAGTAATCAACTGATTAGGTTAGCTGATTGAACTCAATCAGTTAATTTAAAAAAAAACTGCTGAGAGTAACGTTTTGGTCTTCATCTTATTACAATTGTGTGTTAATGACAATTATGCCCACTCTTTACTAAGTAAATTGTCATCAATTGTCACGTTGTATTACAAAATTTAAGTTATTTGGTGTGTGCACTTCAAAGGTCCTCTTTATGTTGCAATGTTCAAGCCACTTTCAATAGCCATTATAGTTGTATATAAACAAATAATAATTTAATAGAAAATATTTGTAAAATATAACAGTTTAAATAAAATATATTACAATAAAATTTTATATAAAATTTAAATAATATTCACAACTTAATTTTATTACTTATTTAAAATTAAGAGACCAAATTTTTAAATTAATTAATTAATAAAAAATATCGATGATAAAAATATTTATATATTTATTTTGTAAAATTAAATACTTAAAATCTAAATTCCTATGCAAATATTGAAAGAAATATTAAGATATAGTACTTATGTTCTTTTTTTAAATCAAATTATTTTTCATATAAACAACCAATATTTAATAACCAATTTTACCAAATATTTTTAATAAACAACTAATATTATCCGTTAATTAAATCAGCTGTTATAATCCGTTATTAACTAACCGCTGATAAAATCTACTAACAGCTAATATAATCTGCTGACCGCCAAATATAGCCTATATGTTTAGCTAAATTATTCTAGGCCTGGAATCAGGATTGCCAAATTGTTGGCTTGTGACGTTGCAAACCATGAATCACTTTGATGAGAAACTTTCGGTTTCCTTTTGACATTGCAAAGTCGAGTAGGTGGCTGTTTAAGTGCTAATAGTATTTATTATTTATTCGACGCAAATTAAGACATAAAAGATTTTGTTCAATTTATCTAATTTATAGTCTTACAAAAAAAAATAAATTAATACAATTTAAAATTAATAGATGCATTAAATTCGATCTAATTTACACTTAAGCCTTAACAAATTTGAAATCTCACCTCATTAATAAGTGGCACTTATTAGGATTACTATTACAACAATGTTTCTTTTTAATATTTTGCTCATTGATTAGAATATTGTACTCTATCAGCAAAAAATTAGTATCAAATAGGAAAGTTTCGTACCAAATTCTAGTACCAATCGATACCGATTCTTTCAGTTAGTATCAATCGATAATTAGAATATTAGTCAAAATTTAAATTTTAAAAATCTTAAGACTAAAGTAAAGTTAAATGATCTTTTCTAATTTATAAAAATATGTGAAAATAATATTTTTAAAAAATTTGTTATATCAAATTTATATTATTATAATTTCTTTAAAATATGATTGAAGTAAATTGAAAATTGAATATAAATTATTCTGTAATTTTATAAAATGATTTAAAACGGTACTCGCAATTAATTATTATCAAAATTATAGTATAACTTTGCAATACTTACAATAATTGTACCTTTGATTTTGCTTCTCGAAGAGAATACTTCTTAATCAAATAAGAAAGTTGTCAAAAGTAACATATTAATTTGGGTTAAAGATGTTTGACAAGTTGGGCTCAGTCCGTGTCCTACATCTTAAGTGATCAGCTGAACTTCAGGTGACAATGAAAGACACCGCGGTTTTATAAGTTTAGGCCCAATTTTCCCAATTAATTGTGTGCCAATTCTGTGTAGGCATTGCTTGAATTAAGCCCTAAACTCCCGTTACGCTTCACTGAATTTTCAATCCAAGCCTCCCGTACATTCATTAACTTCACAGAGTTAATACTTTGTGCATTTAATATCCGAACAGAAAAATATCAAATATATATATTTAAACTATTTTAATATCTTTTTTACGAAGTTTGTCACACAACACATTGTTAACGTATAGTTTTAAGCATTCTTAATTAACAATAAACTGAATAACACAAAAGAGGTATTTGGTAGATATCTTTTAAGCTATATTTCAGCTGATTAAAGAGTATTAATTGTTTGACTACGTTAATAAGATAATATACTTGTTTGGTTAGAAGATGATTGGGTTGGTTTATTCAATCTAACCAGCTATTTTTGAAAAACTTATCAACTAATATATTTTTAAAGACAATTGTGTCCTTAAATTTATTTCAACCTATCTAAAATATATGAGATTAATTACAACTGTTATCGATAAATTCATCAAACGTCTTTATAGTAGCTTAAATTGATAAACAAGATATTATTCATCAATAAGTTTGTAGATAACACAAGGTATAAAACCAGATATGAGATTTGAATTTTATTGTTGTTATTATTATTATTATTATATATATATATTTTATTAGAATTATATACTTAATTTTAAAGAATTAAATATCTAAATTCTAAATTACTATAAAATATTCAACGAAATAATAAGATATATAATATTTATACCCTTATAATTTTTTTAAATTATGTTTTCATAAGTCA
The DNA here is from genome assembly GCA_029891385.1 of Erythroxylum novogranatense. Lineage (NCBI taxonomy): Eukaryota > Viridiplantae > Streptophyta > Magnoliopsida > Malpighiales > Erythroxylaceae > Erythroxylum > Erythroxylum novogranatense. Next base: position 8,742,875 of record CM057234.1, read on the forward strand.
TTTTATACATAAATAGTTAATATTAAACAACTAATTTTACTAAACATCAAATGACAAATAATTAATGCAATTTGTCAGTCAAATCAGTTGATATAATCAACTATTAACTAACAACTAATAAAATTAATTAACAACTAATACAATTAACTGATTGCCAAACATTGGCTAAAAGATATTTCTATACGCTGAATTGTCCGAAGATAAAGAAATGGTTTTCATTAAGGACTTACTTATACTAGAATCCCCAACGAAGAGGACTACTACATAGCATGCATACATTTAACTCGTATCATATTAACATTATTTTACAAGATTGAACTTCTTAAGAATTCATTTTCTTTTAGTCGATATTTATAAGTGAGTTTATTTATGTGAAACGCCCCCAACTATGTCTCACTGATAAGTTGTAGGTTGGGCAGTAACAGAGCCATGTTACGGGGAGGGGAGACTATGGCCCCCCTTTCAAATATTTTTTTTTAAAATTATTTATATAATTAAAATTTTTAAAATTATAAATATAAGTAGCCCCTTTAAAAATATAAATGTCCTCCTTAGATGTTAGCCCCCAGCTTCACCTTAAAGTTGAGTCTAACTCCATCCCTGAGGTTGGGGTTGCAAAAGATAAGTATAATATATGCCAAAGATTTTGAGAAGAAATTAGAATCGATTCAAGTGATCCAATATATAACTAGGATCTCATATTACATCTTTTTCTGACGTGAAACTATTCTACTTGCGAATTTCTAACTTTTTTTTTCCAACATGAAATTATTTCTCTTATAATTTTCTAACATTTTTTCATGAATTACATATTTATCTTACCCAAAATTATGAATGTCTATTCATCAAATTTTGCTAACCTAGCTTTGCTACAAATAAAGAATTTTAAGGGACGTGGTCCAAAATTAGACCAGATCTAAGTGAGCTCATATATAATTATGATATTATATCTTAAAACTTTAAGACAACGAGTAATGAATCTTATCATAGTATATAACTCGATCATCTTTGTGTCTCTTTCAAACATGAAATTATTTCCTTGTAAATTTTCAACAATGTGAAAATATATTATATCTCAAATTTATTCCTTAATTTTAAATTCTTAATTCATTATTCAAACTATGTAATTTATGAATTCTTATATATATTCAATAACTTATTTAGTGAATAATTATAATTATACTGACATAAACAAAATTATTTTGAAAATTTTAAACTAATCAGATTAGTCAATTACTTTAATTAATTCTATAACATAGTCTGAAATTACTGAGTTAGTAATTGGCAAAAGAATCTTGACATCCGTATGGAGAAGGTGACAAGAGACAAAGAGTACTGGACAAACAATTCGGGCAAAACCGAGACACCAGCTCGCTCCAAGCAGAACTCAACGAAGAAGATATCGGAGATCGCACTAGACATTAATAAACGTAACACTTTCGGTTATAACGAAATAAGAATTCGCTTCCTTCCCTTTTTGAAAGCAAGTTGGAGAAATGTTACTATCGAATATGCAACCTTTTAAAGAAAAACCTGATGATGAAGATATATTGAATTCCGGCATGGCAGCTGGAAGACAAAAAATATGAGGCTGTTAGGCCATTGCATATGTTAGAAGTGTCTAACTCAACTCCAAAAGTTAGTTTAAGAGGAGGAAGTTTGCATACTATTATATATTGTTTAATGCTCTTATAATTGTCCAATGTGGAATTCCCACACACCTCCTCGATTCGAGCAGCGATTTGGACATCGATGGACGTATTAGGAAAAGATATAATCGAATCTGCCCAAACCATCGAGACAAACTGACTTGGCTCTTCTATGATATTAGAAGTGTCTAACTTAACCCCAAAAGCTAGTTCAAGAAGAGAAGGTTTGCATACTATTATATATTATTTAATGCTCTTATAGTTGTCTGATGTGAAATTCCTGACAGCATCTATCCTTCCAAAGCTCATTCAGCCAAATGAAAACTCTATTTGACTCTTTTTCTTCTCCTCTCTTTCCTTTTGTTATCACTCTTTTTCTTAATTTGCTAATTTTGTTTAGACTTGTGAAAAGTTGTCCCCATACATACTCTGATGAGGAGGCTGACAGATCATTTTACTTGGAATGTTATTAGGTGCAAAAGCTTGATTCTGCAATTGAATTACGCTTTGTTGCATGCCCTTTCCACTTCAAATGGGTGGTTTGTAACTTTAGAAGAGAACAAAATCCACGAGTAGGCTATTTTCTCCCCTAAATCCTTTGGTCGTGGCAGTCTCGGATACCTTTGAACAAACAGAGGGGAAAAAAGAAGAGTTGGTAGGTCAGGTATGGTGGTGAGACTTGAGGGTCACTAATAATTTCTTTGACCAGATTGGAAGCAAAATCAGTAGCAGGTAGATGAATGAAGTAATGTGGTAAGCAATTAACACTTTAATTTATTAGTTAGTAGGCTGCATCTATGCCTCCATAGGTAATTTGAGTAAGTAAGGTCCTACCCTCACCTAATTTGTGGATCCATGCATGTCCTCCCCACTAATTTACATAAAACATATTAAAATTAAACACAGCGAGGATGATTTTTTAAGATTGACAAAGGCCCTACCATGTGGTTTCTGCTACCTTCGTGCAGGGGAACTAATCATCACAAGAAGAAAAGCTATTGAAGATTTACATCATCTCCCATGCACAAGACTACAGATTTAAATTTCTCATGATATCGACTCCATCATCATATCAGAAATAATTTTCAAAAAGTCAATTGCATTATTATTACGTGCAATTTCTTCCCGAGAAGGAAATTGAAAATTGTAATTGTAATTTATTTATTTTTGTTATATTGGGATATTAACATCTAGCTAGTAGCTAGAAAAAATGTCAAGGCCTTATATATTATAGGAAAAGCAAGTTGAACATCATTAATCAACTTTGTTCAATCAATTTCTTTAAATTACCTTTCTTAACTTGCAATCAAGTTCTTGATTCGTCAAGATGGTGTTAGCAAAGTGTTAAAAAAGATTTCAAACCAATGCCTTGTCAAACTTAATTACGCGATCCGATGTTCACCCCGCATAAAAAGGAAAAGCATTCAGCAAGCAACACTTCCCCCTCCATTGTCATGCAGTTACTTGGGTGGATTTATAATTCTTAATTTACTTAGTTAAATTAAGTTTAATGCTAGGAAGCAGCTTTGATATACTAGCTTTTTATGATTGCAAGAAAAGTTGGAAGAATGAGCCGTACCATCACACCCATTTGACCTTGCAGGAAAACGAAAGGTCGTGACAGATGAAATAATAGACTTTTGTCTATAATTCGTCCCTCTCATGCAATGCACGTTTACAGGTTATAGATTCTTAGATTTTGGTATTTATTGGTATCACTATTCATCTGTGGGTTGTTTTAATATTCTAGTAAAAAATATAATTGAGGTTTCCTTTCTCCATTTAAAAGCGTAATACGTGTATTCGTTTTCTTATGAAATTAAAAAAAATACTCCTTTTATCTTGATAATGAAAAGGATGATAGTAACATGGGCGAGACAAATAGGTATTGCTTAATGTATTCGACATAAATTATTGGTTACTCGACTATAAATTAAATTCGCTTGAAATATTAATCTATTATATAATAAATTATTAATAAATCATCTTATTTTATTAAAATAAGATAATTTAAAATTATTTTTATATAATATTTAATATTTTAAATTTTGAATAAAATTTATATATTTTGAAGACATTTTAAATTTAATTATATTTATTAATAATTATTTATTTAATTTATTTACAAAATTAAATTAATTTATTAAGTGAAATAAAATGATTCTTATTTCATATTAATAATTAATTTTAGTTAACTAAATATATAATATTAAATTAAATTATTTATAAATCTTATTAATAATTAATATATTTAGCTGATAGTAAATTACATTATGGAAAATATAAACAAAAACCAAATTTATGATTCTCATAAATTTTAAAACTATTTAAAACTAAAATAAAACTAAAACTTAAACAAACTTTTGTATATAATTTAAAACTAAAATAGAAATACAAATTTTGAAGAAAGTTGAGACATTATGACTATTTTTGTAAGACTATCATCCTTTGAATTTTAGTTTTTAATTAACTTCTTAGTCTTTTCACCTGTTTTATATATGTTTAATGTGTCTTTTGAGATATTTTTTTAAGGGATAAAATACTTATCCAATTAATCAAATAGAAATCGAATACAAAACGAGATAATGTTTCAAGTCATAAAAGAACTAAAAGATAAAGAAACCCTCACCAAACGCGATTTTATTAAGAGTTCTACAAATCTAACAAACGCAAATGTCAGAGCGAGAAGTTAATAAAGACTTGCATTCATCAACAAGTAAACCAACTTCAAATTGGTCCTATGAGATATTAAACCACAAACTCTTGTAGTTTAAGATTTTTTTTCTTCATGCATATATGGATCGTATAATTATCATAGGCTAAGCGCATAAGATACGAATTCAATAAGCATTGAATTTTATGTGGTGGAGTAGTTGGCATAGGGCAATTAAATTACCTAACAAGAAACTAAATAGATGCGGTGGTGCTGTTGGATCAGGACCAGATGGATAATACAATAGTATGTTACTGTCTAATTTCTACGTATTTAATGATGTTGTGTTGTCACGTCCTAATTCTTGAACGAAATAATGCTTACCTGTCCGCTTATATGATGTCAGGCTGATTAGTATAATAATCTCTTAATTAAATCTTCTTCATTGTCAACACTCAATTACGTGATACGTACCCTTGTTACCATCGAGTAGATAGATTATTTGCGATACATCCATATATAATATGTCATAAAGTTATTATAAAATTAAAAATAAATGTGCATATATAATATGTCATCGGAATTTTCAACTGCTACACTCAAGTGCATCGGTTGATTATGAGAATGACAACGCTGTACCATGATGAGATAAATTGTGGAAGCTTGCACTGCTTGGGAATTCTGACTTAAAAGTACGCCTGGCCTGAGCTCATTGGATTTGGAGGTCGTCATATCATTAAGTCACCACTTGATGTTTTCGAACGAGGAAAATCAAAATTGATGAATGCTTTGGTAGGTCAATTGGTTGGTAAGCAATTCAATTTGGGCAAAATTTACTCTACATCCAACTATCTACGGGGAAAATATGGCCACGTAACTATTAAGCAATTCGATGACGGGCTCATCTTATTTGAGTTTGAGTCAACTGAAGGGCGAAATTACGTTCCAAACAATGCCCTTGGTATGTCAATCTTTGCCCCTTAAGAGTAAAGGTATTAGAGCTGTTGATTTCGAGCAAGGTGGTATGCCGGTATGGGTTAAATTGTCAAAAGTGTCAATTGAACTTATGACTCCGCCGGGTATCAGTTATATTGCGAGTGGCTTAGGTGCCCCGTTATGCCTCGAGAAACAGACTGCAGCTATCTCTTTTGTCGGTACAAGACCTGGTAACTCCCATCATGCCTGTCAACACATTAATTACGCTTAACAGGAAACTAACTAGGACGCAGCAGATGTTACACAATAAATGCATAATACACATGTTCATATAATCTACGAGATTGTAAATGCTTTCTTTAAGGTATATCCTTTACTCATATTTTAGTATATCAAAAGATTTTCAAAATTTTTATTTGAAATTAGTATATCAAAATTTTCTATTATGAGCCAAGTTTTCAATAAGATATAATCATGCCATGTTATTCTTAATAACTTTTTTCCTATTCTTTTAGATTTTTTTCAATTTTTAAGTATTATTTTCTCGCATCGTCTTACTACAACGTCAACACATCTTCTTTTAATAAGTCCAAATTACCTAAATTTTGTCTCTCGCAATTTGTCATTAATATTAGTTACTTTTAATTTCTTTCATATCATTAAATCTCTGACCTTATCTCTTCTAGTACGGTTACACATTCATCGTAGCAAAAGCTTATTATTATGTATTTGTTTAATGGGTCAACACTCCATCTCATATAACATGGTTGACTTAATCGTTAAATGATAAAATTTACCTTTAAGTTTAAGTGATATCTTCTTGTCACATAAAACTCCTAATGTACCTCTTCATTTGAGCTGTCATGATTTGAAATGATGGACTATATTTTAATCGATCTCTTCATTGTTTTAGATGAGAGAACTTAGGTACTTAAAACACTCCTTTTGTGATATAACTTCTTATCTAATTTTTACACCCACAACGGTAGTCACCTAATGGCCTGAAAAGTTGCATTTTAAGTACTAAGTGTTAGTCATGCTCATTTTAAAATCTTTTGACTCTGTCGTTTCTCTTCAACATTCTAGCTTAACATTGACCCCCTCTTTTATCTCATCCATCAAGACAATATCGTAGCAATAACATACACCAAAGCAGATCTCCTTGAATATTCTTGATAAATTCATCTATCACTACTACTAATAAAAAAAGGCTTAATGTGGAGCCTTAGTGTAGCTCAATTCCAATAGAAAAAAATTGAATAACTCCTCCTATCATCCTTATTCTAGTCATTATCTCTTCATTCATATCTCTAATCACTCGTATATAGAACATAGGAACTCCCTTAACCTCCAAACACCTTAACATGATTTTTCTAAGAATCCTCCCATATGCTTTCTCTAAATCAACAAAAGCTATATGCAAATTTTTCTCTCTGTTCTTGTAATATTCTATTAATCTTCTAAGGAGATGTAACGCTTTTATTATAGACCTTCCTCATATAAAGCCAAATTAGTTTTTTTGATATAGAAATTACCTTTTTTACTCTCTTCTCAATTATCTTCTCCCGTGACTTCATAATGTGATTAAATACTTTGATGCCTCTATAGTTATTACAATTTTGGATATCCTATTTGTCTTTGTATAAAGGAATTAACATATTCAGTCTCCATTCATAAAAGTTTTTTGAGGACTCAAGGATCGCATTAAAAAGTTTTACTAGCCAATCAAGACTTTTGACGCTTAGGCTCTTCCACACCTTTATGGGTATCCCATTCGATCCTACTGTTTTTCTCCTCTTCATCTCCTTCAAAGTTTTTTTAATTTTTTCCATTGTCATTTATTTACACCGAGACAAGTTACGAAATTTCTCAAACATGTTGAGGTCACCTAAAGAGATGTTGTCCTCTATGTTATCATTACGAAGTCTCTTAACTATATATTTTAGACAAACCATTTAGTGAAACTTACTACTTAGAGTTAGATGACAAGTGAACCTACCCTGACTAACATAAAAACCTACAAGTAAGAAATTTAACCCCATAACATCTTGAAAATAAAGGCTTTTCGATAAGCTCCTTCAACATGTTATCGCCATCGTGCAACTTCGAAGAGGGCTGATCTTTTAGGTAATCTATAATATAATTTCGCTTAAAATGGTAAAACCATATACTAATCAAGGAAAAAGGCTGACTTTAGAAATTTTTAGTGGAATGACTTTTCCTTGTCTGCTCTTTGAGGTCTTGTTATGATTTTGAATGTCAACTTTTCTTTTGCTAGAAGAATTGGGGCAAAGTGTGGAATGTATAGATTTGACTTCATCAGAATTTGAACTCTGGAACTCTTTTTAACGTCGGAAACATTCCATCCCATAGTATTCTATTAATAAATTTTCCATCAGTAGCATCAAAAGAATAAAAATGAAAAGCATAAGAATCCATGTCTAAACATCACAAAGGAATAAGCAGATATAACATCCGCATTAATACCTTTGTCGTTACAGAACGCGATAATTACTTAGTACAGCGACTTGTCTTGTTAACATAATGAGTATTTATAAGTATGAAAGAGGAATCAGATCATTGTCTTCTTAACATAACGAGTATATATAAATATGAAAGAGGAATAAGATCATCCTCGAATGTCCTCTCAATATCACTACACTTCCTTCCAATGATAACAAATGTCTTTCTTTCAAATTTTCCTATATCTTTGTTTTTTGAACAATGGAAACATGTTTATTTTTATTGTCTATTAAATAAGCATAACAATTTAGTGTAAATCTAATTCGTAATAAATAAATAAATTTAATTTAATTAGGATCTGTGAATTTAAATATTATGTTCGATCAATTTTGAGTTTAAAAATAAAATTTAATTTTAATTTCAAGTTAAAAATTAAATTCTCAAATCTAATTTATTGTTAAATTTAATATTAAATAATATTTAAATATTCATAATAATTTATAAATTTATGTATTATTTAAATAAATTAATGACATATTTAAATCAAGTGAGTATTTTTTAAGTTTAAATTCTTTGAATTTAAGTATTTAAAATTCTTATATAAAAAAATTTAATATTCGAAGATTCTTAAGGAATATTTTTCAACCACTTAAACCATTATTAAAGGGAATTTATTTTTAAATTTTGACTAAGTAATTCTATGTTCTTGTCCCGAAAACATTTAAAGGGACAAGTAATTCTATGTTCTTCATCATAGGAAGGAGACAATGAGTAATATCCATTGAAACGTAAGTAAATATGTCGACTTCGACTTCCCATTCAATGTTGTCTGGCTTTGTGGAATGTGCGACTTGCCAAACTCCAAAACTTAGAACGTGTAGTGGCAAAACAGTAAATTTGGCGAGATGAACCCAAACAGACGAAAGACAACACAGCGATGCGTTGTAGTGATTAAAGAAAACGTCTTTCCATTAATCTGCTCAAAGTCAGTAGCGAAGGTGGAGTTGCTCTGTCTCTCTCTTTCACGCCTTCTGTGCCCCTTCTCTCTCTGACCCTCATCCCACAAATTTACATGTTTGCTGCTCTGTTTCGTTTAAGCCTACCAAAAACCAGAAAGCTCTGTCTTCTTTACCACTCTTTAACGCGCGACTTCACCCACCCATCTCATAAATTACTCACTTGCTCACTATCTTTTACTGCCTTTTCTCTTTGTTGGGTGTTTGACGTAAGAAGTTTTAAATGCTGCTAATGATAAGCATACTCTGTAAGATACATCTCAGAAGTCGTACACAAACATTCGCCTCTCAGAGTTCGTGAATTCCTATGTTCCTCATCACCTGTGCTCTCAAGATTCCACGTTTCGACTTTTTCCTGGATCTGATGCTGTCCTTGTAATAAAGATTCTTCTTTTTCCTCCGTTGTGGCTTCGACGGCGCTTCCCTTTTGGCTGCCGGAAAATGGAGCTACTGCGGCCAAGTTTGTATATCGTAGAGCATTACTAGATGACAGAGTCCTACATGCTTCCAGGTTTGCAACTCTGCCCTTTTACTGGGGGTTTTAGATTGTTGACAGTTTTAACAGCTTACAAGTTCTTTTGTGCTCCTTCAAGCCTCTAGATCTGTCTCATTTTTGTTGACACCTTCCAATCTAAAATTTATCGATTCTGAGGGAGCTGAAGCATTTGAATTTGCTTGTTTCCTTTGAAATCAACAAATTTCAAGCTTATGTCCGCGTTTCTTGAACTAGTCTTTTTTTGGGATCTCGAGATGTTTTGTGGGTCTTGCAAGTTTGTAATTTTTGCTTCTTTAATTTTCGCATCTGTTCCCAATTCCCTGGTGGAGTAGTGTACTTTTGGTTTAGTTGAACAGTTCCAGCTGCTGTTCATTTAACTTGCCCGTTACATAATCTCAAAATCTGACAGCTTTACTCGTTTTCATCCAGTCTTTGTTCCTTTGGTCAACTTTTCATTGTCAATGGCGTTTATAAAGGTTCAGAAATTGGAGTTAAACCAGAAAAGGTTCTTAAATCCGGACAATGATAGTATATCACCGTGAGATTTATAAATGCAAAAAGATCAACTTCTTATTTCACCAGTCCTCGGATTCCCCTATGTGTTGTTGAACTGATTAGCATGTAAAGCGTGAGTCACTTTATCGGTACTCTTTGATGAGCCAAGACATGCCCTGCATTACCTTTTCATTTTGTATTTACTTTCTTGTTTTCTCTGTTCGATATTGAACCCAATGCTCTCCGGCTAACATTATTGACATTGAACATTTCATACAGAAGTCTTAGAATACGGTAGAAAGGAAAAGTATTGTTCTTCTTCTTCTTTTTTTCCCCCTCTTGCTTTATTCGTTCTCTAATGTCTTTTACCTGCTTTTGGGTAATGTACTTTTTGGAGCATTACTCTGGATGTTGGGTATAAATAAAGAGGAAAGCGACCTTAACTTTTCTCCCCAGGAAAGCTTAATTTGGGAAGTTAAAACAATTTGTGCCTTTCATGATTTCTTCGTAGACAAGAATGTAAACCTAAATCCTCTTCACCAATAAATTGATTGCACAGCTGGTGTAGACTTCTACCACCCTCAGACCACCGCATTTAGTATTTGATCTTGCAGATGAAATATGTCCTACTTCTAACGGCAAATGTAGGTGTTGCATTAAATCCAAAATTATAAAGCTAGATCACCTCCGTACCCTATGTTACAAGGTTCTTGTTTTTCTACGTGTCCTGAACCTAGATTGATAATCCGTCATGGAACTAGAACTCTGAGGGGTTCCTTTTTTCAACACCTGCTGAACACAGAAAACTAGTGGGCTCCTTCAGAACGGATCCTTGCTTTACAGCTAAGGACCTGTGACTTTGATGTTGCCCTTGCTGCAGTATGGCTTTTAATGCAAAGGAATTTGCATGTCCTGTTTTCTTCCTAGGATTTGCTTTCTCTAAAGGCTTATAATGTTGTTGTGTGGTTTCAATTTAAATCAGGATTTGTGGGTCAATATTGTAGGTCAGTTTAAAATCAGGCTTATAATGTTTCATTGTTGTTGGCAGGAGTTCAATATTGTTGTACCCTGTGTGAATCAACTCTCCATGAAGTTCATCCTGCCTTCAGTTTTCTATTTCTTCTTTGTCCTGGTTACTCTTCTTCCTCTTTCTACTGCTGACCTGAAGGCCGATACTCAAGTCCTTCTCAACTTTGCAACTGTTGTACCACATCATCGAAAGCTCAACTGGGATCCCACTTCCTCAGTATGCAAGTCCTGGGTGGGTATTACCTGCAATGCAAATAACACTCGCGTGCTTGAACTCCGGCTTCCTGGAGTGGGATTTGTGGGTCATATCCCGGCCAACACACTCGGTAAACTTGATGCCCTTACGGTTCTCAGCCTCCGCTCCAATCTTCTTAATGGCAATCTGCCTTCTGATATCACCTCTCTTCCATCACTCCAACGTCTCTTCCTCCAACATAATAACTTTTCTGGTGGCGTACCTACCTCCTTTTCGCCACAGCTCAAAGTAATTGACCTCTCATTCAATTCGTTCACAGGTGGTATTCCTCAAGCAATTACTAATTTATCTAGTCTCACTGGACTGTATCTTCAGAACAACAGTCTTTCAGGCCCCATACCAGATCTCAACAACACAACAATCAAGCGCTTAAATTTAAGCTATAACCATCTTAATGGCTCCATTCCACCATCTCTTCGACAATTCCCTAATTCATCCTTCATTGGAAACTCTCTATTGTGTGGACCACCCCTTAGTCCTTGCTCCATCATCCGTCCCCCACCTTCTCCAACTCCTTTCTCTCCCCCACCTCCCATTCCCAGAAAGAAAAGGTCAAAAGTGAAACTGACAACAGGAGCTATCATTGCCATTGCAGTAGGAGGATCTGTAGTGCTGTTTCTAATTGCTTTAATTATCTTGTGTTGCTGCCTTAAGAAAAAGGACAATGGAGGCACTGGCGTGTTGAAAGGGAAGGCTGTGAGCAGTGGTAGGGGAGAGAAGCCCAAAGAGGATTTTGGCAGCGGGGTGCAAGAACCTGAGAAAAACAAGCTGGTGTTCTTTGAAGGTTGCTCTTATAATTTTGATCTTGAGGATCTGTTAAGGGCTTCAGCTGAAGTGTTAGGAAAGGGGAGTTATGGCACTGCATACAAGGCTGTGTTGGAGGAGTCAACAACTGTGGTGGTGAAAAGGTTGAGAGAAGTGGTCGTAGGAAAGAGGGACTTTGAACAACAGATGGAGATGGTGGGAAGAGTGGGACAGCACCCCAATGTTGTTCCACTCCGTGCTTACTATTACTCAAAGGATGAGAAGCTTCTGGTATCTGACTACATACCGGCTGGCAGCTTATCAACTCTTTTACATGGTATGTTTTAACACTCAGCAACTTTTCTTATACGTTTCCTATAAGCTGAAGGATACTTATCACAAGTTTTTGTTTTGTTGATGACATTCCCTCATTTGTGATGGTCCCGCCGCTAAACAGTGCTAATACTTCAATTCAAATTGTTCTATTCTTTTTTCTGTCAATGATCTTCTGCATGTATATGAATATGAATAGGCATCTCTGTATTATTGCAACAGCATTGATCACTAGTGTTTTTTGTTTCTTTGCCCCGTTTACATGACAACCATCTAAAATCTAAATACAGGTTTAAAGTAATCATCATCTGTTGAGCAACAGCATTAGCCTAACTAGTCCTATCCTTTTTCTTATTACCACCCAACTGTTACTTAGCATGCGAAGAGACCCTCCCTAAGGCTAAGCTAAGACCTATCTTTGCTACAACTTCACTTTGTTCTTGATTGTACGGACAATTATACACTTGAATCCTATATATTTGTAATATTACTACAGGAAGCAGGAGCTCTGGAAGGACTACATTAGATTGGGACTCGAGATTAAAGATCGTACTTGGCACTGCAAGGGGAATTTCTCACCTTCATTCTGTTGGTGGCCCAAAGTTCACTCATGGAAATATCAAGTCCTCGAATGTTCTCATTAGCCAAGAGCATGACGGATGCATTGCTGACTTTGGTCTGACTCCACTCATGAATGTCCCAGTAACTCCCTCTAGAAATGCTGGCTATCGTTCTCCTGAGGTGATTGAAACCCGTAAACACACGCATAAATCTGATGTTTACAGCTTTGGTGTCCTCCTGCTGGAGGTGCTAACCGGCAAAGCTCCGCTCCAGTCACCAGGCCGTGACGACATGGTTGATCTTCCTAGATGGGTGCAGTCGGTAGTAAGGGAAGAGTGGACAGCTGAAGTCTTCGACGTCGAACTGATGAAATACCAAAACATAGAAGAAGAAATGGTGCAGATGCTACAAATTGGTATGGCCTGTGTAGCAAAGGTGCCGGACATGCGACCAAACATGGAAGAAGTTGTTAGAATGATTGAAGAAATCCGGCTATCTGACTCAGAGAACCGGCCATCTTCTGAAGAGAACAAATCAAAGGATTCAAACATGCAGACACCCTGATTGATTTGCCAAAGTTATCATCTTTATTAACTTGCAAGATTAAAGATTGAAAATTTCTTCAGGCCATTAAGGGTTTTGCAAAAATTAATGGAACCTTACTTGATAATCGCAAGGCTGAGCGTGTGAATTTGTCAAAGTTCCAGAATTATTCCGAGCCACATTCTTTTCTAGACATGTAATTCTATGTTTGTTTTTTTCTTTTTTCTGGTTACTCGTGAGTATGCATTCATTTATTGTAATGTCCGATTCAAATGTTACCAATGATTCAATTCTCTTCAATCAAGAACCCGCCCCTCACAGCATTCGTCATCTTCCCTGTACAGGTCAAAGTCATTTTGAATTCAACTTATAAAACTATAAATAAATAATTGGACCCACTGTTTGGTTAAGGTGGATAAGATAAGACCGTGGGATTGGTTGATATTTGGTGGAGTTCTGTATACTTTAACAGTAAACTTTAATTAAAGTCAAAAAGTATACAATTATTGGGATGTCAATAATTACATGACAACTAATATGGTTATATAGTAAAGAAAAATTGGTTCCATATAACTTAATGTTTGAGGTTTAACATTTTTTTAATCAAAGTGATCCTAAATCTCTAAGACTCCACTCTGAGAGCTTTAGCGGAGGTAAATTTAGAACGTCAAAATTTCTCAGATTCTTACGTCGTACATTTCTGCGCACAAGGAATTGTCATATATTTGATTAATCAACTGCTAATTGATTATTGGCCTGTTCAATATCAAGTTCTTAGCAATTTTCGGGTTCTCTAGTAGTTTCAACTCTCGCATTGCTGCTAGAAGCAAAGTGTCCGTAATTAATCCGATCAAGAAGTTTTGCCTAAGAAGTTAGAGGATTATCAATAGGAAAAAAATTTCATTTCTCTTTCTTTTACGTGACTCAAACTCAAAACTTCTTGTAAAGAAGAGCCTTAAGAAAACAATAACATTATTTAAAAAGAAAATTAATTGTTTTATATGTTATGGATAAGAGGAAATTAATTGTAACCCCAAGACGCAGGTGAGTTGGTAAGGGACTTTTCTGACTTAAATGAGATCGCGGGTTCGAACCGCCCTCATGTATACAGCCGTTTAAAACTTGAGGTTAGAGCTTTGCCTCCCGCAAGGGACCTATCTGTTAATAGTGTGCCCTAGGTCAATGGATATTTGTGATTCATGTATTAACATTATGACTTGTTAATAATATATTATGAGATATTCCTTTTATATGTACATGTATGTCGTTTATGTAATGTGATCTACGCTCCATGAATAGTATTAGGCTTATGTCATCAAGTATGTGACTTGATAGTAAAACCATAAGCATTATAACACTATTCTAAACTGTCCATGGTTGATCGTTATTGGTAGAACAATAATGAATCAATGCTAGTATATGTTCTGATTGATGATCGCGTTTTACTGATCATGGCTATGAGTTATCAAATCAGAAATATAGATATATGTTAGAGAACATATATTGAACCGACCCATAGAGAGAATATTACATGGTTTCATGTCATTAGTGATTCTCATTATGGTTTGACTTTAGTCCTTTGACCTGAAGTCATCATGGTTCCCTACATGAAGAATTCGGTGTTTTGAGATTAGACGAAGTTATTCTTAACCGAATAACAAGTAGTCTTATGTTGGATATCAAATGAATCATGAGAAGGGATGTGAATGACGTATATGAGATTTGTACCTCTCTTAAATGACAGAGATATTATTTAGGCTTCTTGACAAGTGTGACTGAAGAAATGCATGGCCGTACTCAAATAGATTGATGAGGAGTCATCAATGTCATTTCTTATAATCAGTCAACTTGGGGATCAAGAAACTATGATTAATCAAATGTTGACATGTACCATGCCTTATAATTAATTTTGATATCGTGTTACAAAGGGACTTAGCTTATAACTATGGTTACATGTTAAATCAGATTATCGATCCTCATTTGATTTGGGTAGAATATAATGTCTTGCTGAAGTATTTATGACTTATGGGCCTGAAGTGTGATCGTTCATTATCAACATCAAATGATTTTCTGGTCACACACAAAGAGTGATGTGATTTAGAACTTATTCTCTACTAATTTATTAGGCATTGAATAAATATATATTGATATATTTATTGAGCTAAATTGAATTAAGTTGTTAGGCTTTTATTATATGAGATATAATGGGCCGAAACTTAATGAGCTTTAATGGGATTAAGTTTTCTCTATAAATAGAGGAACGTAGGTCTTATAAGAGGTAACACCATTGTGATACGAAACCCTAGCCATCATCCGAGAGAAAATTGTGCGGCATTCAGAAAGAGTTTTAGGACGTGCTAGCACACGATAGCTGCAGTCTGGATCGTGTATACTCGTGTGGATACTGGTAGAGGACATTCGCGTGTAGAAGTGTCTACAAATCCAAAAAAACAACCATCAATCCGTGTCAAAAAGGTATTTTTTGTGCATTCTATATGTTTTCAGTTATACATCGTGTTGTGTTATAGTCTTTTCTGTAGCGTATTGTGAATACTCGGGTCATACGTGTTCCAATATTATCTGACTTGAGCAGGGATTAGTCTAGAAATTGATGACTTAACGATGTCTTTTTATAATTGAGACCCTCCTAAAACACCTTGTGGGTAAAAAAAAAAGAAGAAGAGGAAATTAACTGTTTTTTATCCATCATTTAAAAGGATTTACTAAAATGGAAAGTAAAAAAAGGGGGAAAAGTGGAGCGTTGATCTTACGCGAAGAAGCTGAAGATAGAGAAAGGAAAATTCTAGAAGCAGAAGCCACTCCCTTCATCTTTCTTCCCATCAGCCGTCGCTCTTTCGCTATTTAATCACAAGTATAACTCAAGTGTTGGCTTCTTCTCCTATTCTCTCTCTCGATTGGCGATTCTAGGTTTGTTTCTCTGCTCTTGTGTGCTTCCCTTGCGTTCTCTTATTGATTATGGCGTGTATTTGGTAATTTGCTTTTAGGTTGTTTGTTCGTTACGCGTGGTGTTTTAGGTGATTTGAGTTTCAGATATTTTGGAGGATGGCTTCCAAACGCATCTTGAAGGAGCTCAAAGATTTGCAGAAGGATCCTCCAACCTCTTGCAGCGCCGGTATTCTTCAAGGATCTTTAGATTCTTTTTGATTTTATGATATTCCTTTTTATGTTTACGTTGAATCTATGCGGGCTAATTATAATTTATTGTTAGGTCCGGTTGCCGAGGATATGTTTCATTGGCAAGCAACAATCATGGGACCTGCAGATAGCCCATATGCTGGAGGTGTCTTTTTGGTTTCCATTCACTTCCCTCCTGATTACCCCTTTAAGCCTCCCAAGGTACTCATTGATTTTATGCATTCTAATTTATATCTGTGATTTTAATGTTGTTTATCAAGTTGCGTTATTGCATTAAGATGAATAGCTGATGGCATCACATGGCAATGAAATGTGATGAAGTATTATTTGTCATAGTTATATTTGTGAGTCTTGTATATCATGGCAATCTTTTTCTTCTGGGTATGAGTGTCCTAATATAGTACAAAGAGACAACAGGGGTTTACAATGAAACTAATGAAAGAGAGTGAGAAAGGTTGGATCGGAACATGCAATAAATATTCCAACGTGATTTATATGGAAATCTTATTCCATCATTCGAAGAAACATTTTGATTTTGATTTTGTGTATTACCAGTTCTTGGTGAAAGACTTGATAGAAAACTATGATACATGTTTCTTTGCAATTCCATAGCGTGCAACATCTTGGTGTATCATTCTTCTGGTAGAATTTTCTTTTTAGCTGTATAGTGTTCATTCTTCTCCATATTTTTAGCTTGTCCAAAATTTTGTTTATCCAATTGAAAGTTGTTTTGCTTTGTAATGTAGTTTACTTGATACTCATTCTGGTGTATATAGTGAAAACGCATCTCCTTTTCTTCTTTTTTGACTGCTCTGTGTTTCTTTGTTTTAGAAGTTTTTACATATTGATTGGATGTGCAAACCAGGTTGCATTCAGAACAAAAGTCTTCCATCCAAATATTAATAGCAACGGTAGCATTTGTTTGGATATTCTCAAAGAACAATGGAGCCCAGCTTTGACTATTTCCAAGGTTTGCTTTGATTTTCCTTCTCTAAACATCATTGAAATGACTGCACTTGATAACAACTAGAAGTCTGTACGTTAAAATTGACTTGTTTACTTGTGCAAATTACAGTTCTAGTCATTTGGTGTATAAAAAGTATGCTTTTCAGTGACGATCTGCTTCTGTGTGCTTCAATCTTTATCATTATTATTGATGCTTAAAATTATACAACGGCAATCAAGTTTCCTATCTAAGGTGTAAAGGGTTGGTGCGGAAGCTGTATAGGAACTGGCAGGGGAACATTATCCCCACATTGTATTCATGTGGATAATTTTGACTAAATTATGGCAGTTTAGCTGTTGTATAAGTTAATAAGATTATATAGTTATGTCAATGCTTTGGGAAGACCAATATGTGACCAAGAGTGCAATTATCTGATGCGACTTCGAAAAGTTTTTGTTAAGAGTTGCACAAATTTGTCAGTCCCTCAATTTTCTGTTAAACTTCCGGACAGTGTTAATGGGCATTACTAAAAGGTTATTCTTGTCACGGAAAAAGGACAGGTGGTACAGTTCATATTATCCGGGGAACCGGGCCACTTGGCTCCTTCTACTTCTCATCTGTAGTGCTGTTTGTCAGGAAGAGTTGGAAGTAATTATTGGCCTCCTATCCTGGTCTTCTTTTCATTCAGATATTTACACAAGAAACAGAACTCTTGTTAGTTACTTGGTCATATAAGTACTTCAGCAGTGAGGTTGAATTTCTGCATCTGTTTTGAAACCTACTAATAAGAAGGATTTGGCTGTATTTTTGTCTTTGAAAATTTCTTAACCTCTTGTCAGTTTTTGAACATGTTGTGACATTATTATACCTTATTTAATGTCAAAAGTTGCTGAAAACTGATTTATGCTCTTGGGAATCTCTCGTAATAACACTTCCTACTTGAATTCTAGGTGCTCTTGTCCATATGTTCTCTATTGACTGACCCAAATCCAGACGACCCACTTGTGCCGGAAATTGCTCACATGTACAAGACCGACAGGACCAAGTATGAGGCCACTGCCCGCAGCTGGACTCAGAAGTATGCCATGGGTTGATCCAAAACATCCATTCACACAAAGGAAAAAGACTTTCTTAACCTCTGGTATTGGTTAGGTAAAGTTATAGAAGCGTTCAAATGTGCTGTTTCCTTTCAGGTGTTTTTATTTTGGACTTGAAGTTGAAGGCCGCCTCCATTAGTCTGTCAATACTTCTTGGAATAACATTTTAGAAAGGAGAATGAACTGTAATGTACGGTTATCTTATTTTTCTGCTAACAGAATGCTTGCTTGCTTTCTGGTTGTAGCATTTACTACTGGTTGACAAGTCATTGGCTCAATGCGTATGAATGTATTCTTCACAAGATTGATACATAGGGATTCTTTAACGTAAGGTTTCGGTTATTTGAGTCGCTGACAATGACCCATATGCGGCTTGCATTGGTTATGGAGGCTGCATATGTAACGATCAGATCCTTATTATTTTCTCGGTAATTATAGTGCGTGAATCATCAAGCATTTAGATTGATTTATGTCACATACCAGATTCTGAGAAGTTGATACGTCAATTGCAGGCCGGCCATTCAAGCAGTGATGTATCGTCTAAGTCTCGTGGCTGTATAACAGCGCTCTATTTTATTAAAGAATTTATAGAATTTCCAGACATATCATGATTAAGACCACAAACGAAGCCTGGTAGTTCCGACAAGTTATTTTTCCTAAACACTATTGTCCCTTAACTGATAAAGGATAAGAGTTCTATTAGAAATCGGGTAGTGACGGTAACTTTGAAGGACAACAAGGCGATCAGACAAAATAAAAATCTCTTGGCTGATATAGGAGCAAAAACAAACGGTAGATTGGACAGAACTTGAAAAAAATCGCATCTTTGAAAGTGAGATTAGATTTAGCAAGGTATAAATCTTCATAATTTTTTTTTGGTAAAAACGACAATATAACAGCTAAGTTAGTTAATGATTTCTTCATAAATCCTATAAATATGCTTTCCGGAATGATTGTAGTTGATGTTGAGAAACACTAGTACGAGTGTGAATGTGCATCTGCCCAACAGAAGTAAATGACATTCAAAGCATTGTTGGATGAAGATCAGAAAAAGGAACGAAGGCACCACAAAGTCTTGGGGACAGAAGTGTTTGAGAAAATAAAGAAAAGGTCAATAATGAAGCTGGTTCTGTAAATTTGGAGGAGGTTGCTATTCAGTTGAAGAAGAGCAATAGCAAATCACAACTAAAAAAGCTGATTGCTGATGATTCAGCTCCTGAGTAGATACTAACAATTCGAAATGAACTTTTCTAATCGAGTAAATGCTGCGTCTATGTTCACATCTAACATATAAATAGTAAATTATAATTATCCTTATCGCTTATTATACAAGCAATGATGGATTATAGAGGGGTGACCACTTTCATCTCCCCTCCAACTATACTACATGATTTGCTAACACATGCAACTTTCCTTGGCCTTTGTCTAATTGCTTCCTCTTGAAGCCATATTATATCCAACCCTACTTTCAACGTCTTCACTTATTCAACTCAGTGGATTATTTTATTTAATAATTTTTATCATATGTTTATGCTTCATTTGTCTACATTCTACATAGAAGTTTCGTTACTGCAATTATATATATATATTCAAAGAGCTGAATGAGTTACAAATCATGAAGATTTTGGCATACTAAAATGTCTATGTACAAGTGACAGTGATGTGGGGCCCTAAAACTGACGCTAGTGAGTGCTACGCCTACTTCAACCAAAAAAAAGAAAAATGTCATTTTGGAAATTAAGTCTCTCTTATCACTTTTTCCATCTAATCTGATCCTGCACTTATGATTGGAAAACAGCATATAATTGTAAGCTTGAGTTTGGTGGAGTGAACGAAAAAGGAGTTCGTGCAGTGAACGAAAAAGGAGTTTACTTGGCTTCAAGATTTGCCTAAAGACATAAATTAGTCAATGACGGACATTGATACATTGATGGTTAATTCAAAGAAAGAAAATATCTATGTCAATGTTGCGCACTGTTGCAGAGTTATGGCGTTGAGTCATATGTCCACTTTGACTCCAAAAATATCGGCTGGTGTAAGTTTTTATGTGGCAAGCACGTAGACACGAGTAAGGGGTAAACTAATTATGGCTAAGGCCTCCAGTACTAATCCAGAAAGCGTGTCTCCTTGCTACATAGTTTTCGACAGATAAAAAAGAAGAAGCACAAGTAGAATGTGGAGGCATGCAAAAGCGACCCGAACAATTTGGAAAGACAGAGGCTTGAAGTACTCAATAAGAACAAGGATTGTTCAACTACTCAGTGAAGCTAAATCATAGATGTATGGGGCACTAGCAGCTATCTTGATGTGGATGCATGTGGTTTGCCTGCTTGTAGAGCTTTTTTCTTTCCATCAGTTGATAAAAATGTGCAAATGAGAAATGGGTTTGGTGTAGTATAATGATTACCAATCAAATTCAAAGTGATGGATCCAAGTTTTGTTTCTGTAAAGTGTAAACGATAGATCATCTAGTGATACATAGTAGTCAGAATAACACTTCCATTAGATCATCTAACATAATGTTGAAATCATGTGCTATTATCAGAATAATACTTCTATTATTGAGCATTGTCAACAAGATACCAATTAAAACATTATGGTATGTTAGATAGGCAGTGTCTAGAAGAAATATAATAGCTGTAGCAGGTATTCCCTTTCTTTCGTAAAGTGTAAGAACAAGATGTATAGCTCTAACATGAAGACGTGTATGATTATGCTCCCTTCAAAGAGAGATCAGGTCCTTAGGGATTTCAAGTTTTAAGTATTGTTATGCAGTTCTAGATCTGAGATCACACTGTTCCAATCTGGAACTTTGAATGATTTCTTTTACTTTTGGTCTAGAGGTAGACAAACAATACTCTACTGATTAACTGGTTCAGGTTTAGTGAACGAAAGTGATGGCTCAGGAACTAGTTCAGGTTTTGAATTTGACTTTGACTTCTTAGGTTTAATTTGAACTGCCTGAGGATGAATTTATTGTCTAATCAAAGGATAGTTGAATTTGAAGACCTTTGACTATTTAGGTTTAGTTTGAACTGCCTGAGGATGAATTTATTGTCTAATTAAAGGATAGTTGAATTTGAAGACCTTTGACTATTTAGCTTCTTTTGGATACGTTTGATACATATGAGACGTGTATACTGGCTGTATGTTTGAAAATACTGTAGAGGATGAACCATATTAGATCGTGTAGATTTCATATTAGCTTCCATTTGTTGCACAATTCCTTGTATCTTCTTGATATCTCTAACTTTGGAATCGAAGTCAGGTCCAATATAATGGGTAGCAATGTAATGTCGAAAATCAACATCAAGTTGTTGAATCTGAGCTTTGTAAGATTGATACATTTGTTAGATTTGCTTAGAGACGACGTCGACTTTATGTTGAGTAACATGAGTCTGTTGACAGATTCCATCCAACTTAAAATCAATTCTTCGAAGAGCTTTATTCTATGCTACTGCATTTGATATTTGCCAGTTAAGTACTTTATCAGAAAGATTTGAGACAATTGTTCCTCGTAAAGTGATTTCTATGGCTCGAATATAAGGGCTAGAGATAACCCTAGTTGTTTCATCAGTACTCCTGTATAAAGAAGGAAAGTATTCCTCATATATCTTAACTATCATGCAAGGTATAGGAGTAGAAGTCATAACAAGAGCTGGTGTCTTAGATTGACAAGTAAAAGAATTTCGCATCTCACATAAAAGAATTCCGCATCTCACAAAGAGATCTGGGTCTGAATCTTTCAGTTTGTAAACTAATAGACTTGCTAGAATCATCTGAATTTGACTTTGACTTCTTAGGTTTAGCTTGAGCTGCCTGAGGATGAATATATTGTCGAATTAAAGGATAGTTAAACTTGATGACCTTTGAACATTCAGCTTCTCTGGATACGTCTGATCTATAGGAGACGTGTATACTAGTTGTATGTTTGGAAATACTGAAGAGAATGAGCCAAATATAGTTTTAGATCGTGTACATTTCATATTAGCTTCCATTTGTTACACAATTCCTTGTATCTTCTTGATATCTCTAACTTTGGCGTCGAAGTCAGGTTCAATATAATGTGTAGCAATGTAATGTCGAAAATCAATATCAAGTTGCCAAATTTGAGCTTTGTAAGACTGATACATTTGTTGGATTTGCTTAGAGACGACGTAGACTTTATGTTGAGTAGCATGAGTTTGTTGACAGATTCTATCCAATTTAGAATCAATTCTTCGAAGAGCTTTGTTCTGTGCTACTGCATTTAATATTTGCCAGTTAAGTACTTCATCAGAAGGATTTGAGACAAGTGCTCCTTGTGAAGTGATTCTTATGACTCGAATATAAGGGCTAGAGATAACCCTAGTTGTTTCATCAGTATTCCTGTATAAAAAAGAAAAGTCTTCCTCATATGGCTTAACCATCATGCAAGGTATAAGAGTAGGAGTCATAATAGGAACTTCTAGCTTAGATTGACAAGTAAACGAATTCAACATCTCACGAGTGATCTGGATCTGAATCTTTCAGTTTGTAGATCAATAGACTTGCTAGAATCATCTGGATCTGGATCTGAATGCTCCTTATGTGGATGATCTTGCTGAGAAGGCATACAACGAAGTTTTGGCTTTTTCTTCTTCCTTCTCCTTTTGGCATATCATTCATCATCTACAGTCCTAATGAAGATGAGTTAAATCAATTCCTGCACAAACACACACATGTGAGCTCAGTCCTAGTAAGCGACAAAAGACATATCAACATGAGACTGATAACTCAAGTAATCCAGATTCTCCATCTTATCTACAATCATGGCACGAACCAATTCGTGACAAATAATTCTTTAGATGCCTTGGATTCCAACACTCATAATGAGACTCATCTTTTTAGGAGTTTACTTTTGAGTCTTTTAATAAAATAAAATATTTGTGGCCCATAAACTATTGTACAAGATTTCATCTTATCATCATACTGTTTGCTTTTTAGAAAGTTGTGATCGAACGACTTTAAGCCCAAATGGCATAACAGTCCATTAGTACTATGCATTGGGAATGTAGAATGTAACCTTGTATCGCTTAGTTAGGTGAATACCCAGTTGCCAAAATCCTGATTTAATATCAAACTTGGAAAAGATAACAGCTTCTTTTAGAAATAGTACTTGAGTATTGATCTTTGGAAGAGGAAACTTGTCATCTTGCAGGAACGTATTCAGAGGCTTGTAGTTAATTACTAATATCTTTTTTCCACACTTTTTCTCTGAATGTTTGTTGACCTAAAGCGCTTGGCAAGCCCAGTCTAATTTTGTGGGCTCAATCAATCTTTGCTTCAGAAGGATAGTACATTCATCTTGTGTAAACTTTAGATCATCAAGGCTAGCATTCGTATCTTGATTGGTGGTAACATTGTCTCTTGATAAGAGTCAGTAGGGAGAGAGCTCATAAGTAATGGAAACACTAACCAATGACCTTGTTGATTTGTCTTCAACTTTGTATATGTTTAGTTTACCTTTTAGTGTAAAGCGTGTGTTATCTACTCCTATAGAAAATCTAGTAGAAATAACCCATGTTCCTATAGAAAATAGTATTTGTGAGTCTTCTTTACCTTTGTTGAGTCTGTACAGTATTTATTCTCGTAATCGTTTTTGGACAAGAAGTATTCGTACTATATTGTCTACATCTCACCTAAAAGTAAAAGAAATCGGCCAGAGTTTTATATTGGAATAGTGTGGCCTCAGATCTACAATCATACACATCTTCATGTTGGAGCTAAAGAGCTGATCTCTCTCTGTAGGGAGCACAATCATACACATCTTCATGTTGGAGCTATACGCCTACGCCTTATTCTCACACTTCGTGGAACAAAGGGAATACCTGCTATAGCCAAGATATCTCTTCTAGATACTACCTATATAACATACCAAAATGTTTTAACTGTGACCATGTTGACAACGCTCAATAATGGAAGTGTCATTCTGATGATAACACCTGATTTTAACATCAGGTTGGATGATCCCACTTTGTCTGAATGTCTGCAAGTTCAGATCCAGCTCACTGGAGCATATTAAGATCCTGCAGCCATCATGGCTACTTTACATCACCAGATAATCTATCGTCTACAGAATCATACTTTGGACCTTAACTTTCCAAATTCTACTTCAGATGCCCTTTACATGGTTGTTGATCATTCCAATGATCAAACTATTATCATCCAGATCCCGAAGCAACTATCAACACAGGAGCTTGAAAAGTTGATGCCTACTGAATGGATCACTAATTATTAAAAGGTGTTTCACGCGCCTCATTTACACTCTTTTCATACAACAACTCCTCTTATTCTGAAGACCTTAAAAGATGGAACGGTGAAGTCTATCTATGCAAAGCCCAATGAGGATCCATCTGGACCCTCTACATCATGATCTGCCTTTATGATCCAGTTATTTTCTTATACGAAAGGTAAATCTGGTCCTCCAATCCATTATTTCAAATATAATGGAGATCCTATTTATGTTAGTCATTATTGTGGACATTTTGTATGGGATGTTGACCCATCTATATTCGAGCCCGATTGTGAAGTCTGCCTCAATCCTGAGCCAGATAGTGATGATGATGATGAACGGTATGCTAGAAGGAGAAGGAAGAAGAAAAAGTCAAAACCTCGTTGTATGTCTTCTCAACAACATCATCCAAACAAGGATGATCCAGATCTAGATGATTCCAGCAAATCCATTGATCTCTGAAAAATTCATACCCAAATCTCTTTGTGAGATGCTAAAATCTTCTCCTATCAACTTAAGCCAGCAATTCTTGTTGTGACTCATACTCCTATGAGGAAGACTTTCCTTTTTTATACAAGAGTATTGACAAAACAATTAGGGTTATCTCTAGCTCTTATATTCAAGCCATAGGAATCACTTCACAAGGAACACCTATCTCAAATCTTTATAATGAAGTTCTTAACTGGAAAACATCAAATGCAGTAGCACAGAACAAAGTTCTTCGAAGAATTAATTATAAGTTGGATGGAATCAGTCAACGTCGTCTCTAAGCAGGTCCAACAAATGTGTCAATCTTACAAACCTTAGATTCAACAACTTGATGCTAATCTTCGACGTTACATTGCTACACATTATATTAGACCTGATTTCGACGCCAAAGTTAGAGAAATCAAGAAGATACAAGGAATTTTGCAACAAATGGAAGCTAATATGCAATCTGCATGATCTAAAACTGTATATGCCTCATCCTCTTCAGTATTTCCAAATATACAACCAGTATACAGTCTCCTCTGTATCAAATGTATCCAGAAGAAGTTAATTATTCAAAGGTCTTCACGTTCAATTATCCTTTGATTATACTGTATATTCATCCTCAGGCAACTTAAGTTAAAACTAAGAAATCAAAGTCAAAGTCAAAGCCTAAACCAACTCCTGAGCCATCACCTTTGTTCACTAAACCTAAACTAGTTAATCAGTGGAGTAAATCGTTATAGATCCATAAACCTACTACTTCTCCACCAAAGTCTCAACCTTCCACTTTATCTAGTGGGAAGGACAAAGCACCTCAGACAGAGTTCATAGCACCTCTTGCATCTACACTTGTTGCAAAAGATTCATCCTCTCAATTAGATAATACAGAAGCTTATTCTAAAGCCTCTATCCCAACATTTGAAGTCTCTGCAATAATCTTTGAGTCATCATATGAACAGATCTCTCAACCAACTTCTAATTTTCAGCCTAACTAGTTGATCTGTCAGAATTATCATAAGTTCTGATCACTATGCGTAAACCTACTAAAGTTAAAACCAGAAATAAGTAAAGTAGAATCCATAGGTACTGAAACTTTTAGACTAAACCAGTACCACAAGCAACACATGCTCAACCAGTTGTTTAAAACAAGCTTACTTCAGGACCTTAGTTCACTTTTGATGATCTACCCCCAAAGAAATGGAGAGATTGTTTGCATGAATTTGGTGCTTAGATAGATCTACAAATGACTCAACCGAATAATCCTTTGTAGGATATTTTGTCTGAGTTTATTTCTCATTTCACTGGTACTTTGTGAGAATGGTGGCAAAGTATTAATGACTATCAAAGACTTCAGTATATCCAAGTCGCTACAGCTGGAGCTCTTCTTGGAATAATTCATAAAGAATTCATTAGTAACTTTCAGCTTATTGATAAGCAGATCTGTCAGGAATCTTTTGTAATGAAATGTTGTTCACTTGACAAGCATGATCTACAGAAGTATTATCAATGAATGACGAAAAGGTACTATCTTCTTAATGGTTGTAATGATGTTAATCTTAGATATACTTTTATCTCATCCTTTCTATATCAACTGCAACTGGAGTTACAATGGACCATTGTTTCTTTACAACGAGATATGGCTAATATATCTCCTGGAAAAATTTACCAGCTTGCTTTAGCCTCTCTTGATAAGTTATGTGATCAACATGCCTTATTCAAGAACATAATTAAGGGTGTTCCAGTTCTCAAATAGGCTCGTAAAAAGCCTTATCTTCAAATCAAGTACAAAAATCAGAAGACTTGTGAATGTAACAACAAGATGAAAGATAATATTAAATAAGTCTATCATAAAAGAAAGTTCCATAGCCAAATGGTAGGCTATAAACCTTTCAGAAAAACATATGTAAGCAAGAATGGCAAGAAGAGAAGAATGGTTCGATTCTTCAAAAAGTCCTCACATTATAAGAAAGCTTATCGATGTTTTCTCTGTGTACAACCAGGACACTTTGCACGTACTTGTCCTCACAAGACTAGGAAGGATGTCAAGTTATTGAAGCAGATGCAATCAATTTTGACCATTCATTCTTCCAATAACTTTGAAGATCTTATTGAAGAACAATCTCATGAAGATGAGGACACAAAGTTTACTGTTTCTATCACGACTTCTAAAGATGAAGAATCATCTAACTCTTCTTCTTCTCTAGAGGACGATTCACTATACATGCTACAGCAGACCTGTATGAAGATAGATCGTACTCCAGTTCGACGACCATATGTCCATATCTAACTCTTCAAATACGATAAATATGATAGACCCATCATATGCATACGCATCGCTAAGAGATAAACTGTTGGATTATTGTCCTGAATCACATGCACAGTTTTCTCACCCGTATCCTCTGTGAAAAATTGCTGACTTTTTCATAAGTCTACTTTTTAAAAAAATGAGGATATCAATCCCACGAAGCCACACATCCAAAGATGAACCCTGATGATCTAAAGTTTGCACAAGTTGAGTGTGCTATCCTTATGAAGCAAAGATGGATTAAACCTACAAAATCAGACTGGGCTTGCCAGACATTTTATGTCAACAAACGTTCAAAGTAAAAACGTGAAAAAAAAGAGATTAGTAATTGACTACAAGCCTCTGAATGCATTCCTGTAAGATGACAAGTTTCCTCTTCCAAAGATCAGTACTTAGGTACTATTTTAAAAGAAATTGTTTTCTTTTCCAAGTTTGATCTTAAAGTAGGATTTTGGCAACTGGGTATTCACCCAACTGAGAGATACAAGGCTGCATTTTGCATTTCCAATTTGTAGTACCAATGGAATGTTATGTCAATCAGGCTTAAAGTTGCCCCATCACTGTTTCAAAAAACAATGACCAAGATCTATGAGCCCATACTCTACAGTGTAATCATTTACATCGATGACATTCTTCTGTCTTCAAAGATCTATGAGGAACATTAGGCCTTACTTTAACAATTCTTGGATCTTACTAAACAGTATGACATTATGCTTTCAGCCTCAAAAAGCATCATTGGCACTAAAGAAATTGAATTTTTAGGAATGCATTTTAATGATGGATTCTACCAGCCTGATCCACATATTGCACAAGAGCTGTTACATTTCTTGATGAACATCTCACTGTGAAGCAGATACAACAATTCCTTACGATTGTTAATTACATCCGTGAGTTCATACCATATTTGGCAGCTCATCTTTCATGTTTATCCAAGCTACTAAGATAGAATCCACCTTGGCCTCCTAATATTTTCCCTTTCTTTTGTCATTATAAATATCCTCTCTAGCTAAGTATCATTGCAACTCTTTTCTCCTTTAAAGTTTTTACTCATCAAATTCTTATAGCTAGTCAACCTCTCTTTGCCTTCACAAAGAAAATTTTTCCTTATATAGCTAGTACACCCACTAGTGTTTTTGAAGTTGCCTCACTTGCTCGTATGAGTTTATTTTATTATTTGCATCAGTTTCTTCTTGAACATAACTTTCTTGGAAGTCCTACAATGTTCAACCTCAAAGAACCTTACCTTAATGTGATTTTTCTCCATGGTCCTCTTTTTGAAAATAGATTATGGTATCTCTAGGCACTCTCTGCCCTTTATACATGTGTTATTACTATATATCCTCTTCAGCTCTATCAAAATCTCTGTGACATAAACAATGGAAGCTCTTTGCTATGGACATTTCTTGAGTGGTTCAAGCACTAGATCAATGAAAGCAACAATGTTCTATGATAATCTCACCACTTTGTCTATGGAAAGCTTATGCTAGATGACAATCTACTCGTTGTTTCTTCATCCTCCATCATTCACATCGAGAAACACATACTGGTGTCCTTTACACTGAACATCGTGTCTAATTTTATCTTGCATCATTATATTGGTCATGACATCAAGAAAATGTGCTTCAATCTCTTAAAGATTTTCTCAAATAGATAAATCATTTTCCTAACAAATCAATCATTTCCACCTCTATTGGACCATATTCCAATGAATTTATTCTTGGTGAATCAGAAGTTGAAATACCAAGTTCTAATAGTCCTCAGTATGACACAGAAGAATCAATCTCAAATATTGCAGGACCTTCTTAGGCTTTTAACTCAGTCTTTCAGGATGCTTAGGGCCCATATAATGATAACTATAGTCCCAATGAAGATGAGTTAAATCAATTCCTGCACAAACTACACATATGTGAGCTGAGTCCTAGTAAGCGACAAAAGACATATCAATATGATACTAAAAGCTCAAGTAATCCAAATTCTCCATCTAATCTACAATCTTGGTGTGAACCAATTCGTGACAAATAATGCTTTAGATGCCTTGGATTCCAACACGCATAATAAGACTCGTATTTTTAGGAGTTTACTTTTGAGTCTTTTGATGAAAAATAATCTTTGTGACCTAAAAATCACTGTACAAGATTCAATCTTATCATCATACTGTTTACTTTTTAAAAAGTTGTTTGTTTTTTCAAAGTAGCTTTGTTAAAGGTGTGATGGTTGTACTTTAAAGTTACTTTCTTTTTTAAAGATGTAATGAATGTGTCCTATAAGTGTTTTACTTTGTTATCCTTGCTTCACCTATAAAAGCAAGGCTCCTCCTCAGTTGTAAGACGACTCAAGTAAGGTTGTAAACATTTAGACAGAAGTTTGAATGAAGTTTGGTTGGAGTGTTTTCTATTCTCTTTAGGTCCTCTCTCTCCTGAAAGCTTAATTCTTGAGTGATGTTACTATTTGTCTTGGTACAGAGACAAGTATGCTCTACACTAGCATCTTCTGATGATCTTATGTATCATAAAGTCTAACACAGTCTGTGACTGCTTTTAAAACAATTCCACTGTGAGATTAAAGTTTAATGGGGAAAAAAGTGTAGGTATTGTTGTAACTATTATTTCAAAAGGGGAAAGAGAGTTGTGAATGGAGTAAGGTTCCTAAGAGAAAAGTTGAGAGTTGTGTGCCCATGGAGAAGAAGGGCTTTGTTGTCTCAACCATCATACTTGAAACTTACCAATAGTCATAAAAGTTCCCATGTTGTTCCATAATAGCCTACTAGACATCTCAGTAGCCTACAATCTGACTTTGGTTAGTCGATGATCCTCTCAAAGGTGTTGTTTTATCTTGTTGGTTGTCGTACTTTTTCTGTGTGCCCTTCGGGGTCCACTGAGCCCCCAAAAGGCCTTGTGAAGGGTTAGCATACCAAATCACTTATACAACCACCACGACTTCCACTTGCGCATACTCTGATGATGCATTGCTTAGTCATGCTGACGTAATGGCCTTTAAGTTGCATCCCATTATCTTTCGAAGATTTGAACTTGGGACGTGGGGCATCCCAG
This sequence comes from Erythroxylum novogranatense, assembly GCA_029891385.1. NCBI lineage: Eukaryota > Viridiplantae > Streptophyta > Magnoliopsida > Malpighiales > Erythroxylaceae > Erythroxylum > Erythroxylum novogranatense. The sequence continues at coordinate 8,773,327 of CM057234.1, forward strand.
GCCGAAACCTGGTGGCTCTAATACTACTGAGCCCCCTAAAAGTCCTTGTGAAGGATTAGCATACCAAATCACTTATACAACTGGTTTGATCTAATAGACATTACCCACATATAATCGAGATTTCATATTTGTGCCTTGATTAGACTAAGGAAGGACCACAAAAAAGACATGAAACAAAGAATTGGAGAAGCAGATAAAAGGCAACTAAGTTTCACCCATATTTCTTTAATGTGATGAACATTTGGGGTGTGTGTGTGTGTGTCGGACAAGAACAGGTGTTAAATCATGCGGCCTTTTCATTCTTTTCTATTTTAGAGTTTGAATTCAACTTTGTAGTTAACATATCCTCAATCATCCACATGCCTCTATAGTTATACACATTAATTATTCTTTGTTTTTTATTTTTCTTAGAGTAGTGCTCTAAATGTTTCACTTTTAGCATTTTTGTACAAACTTTATTTTGATTAATAAAGTGAAAGATAATTTTTCATTAATTTGATGTTCGTTTATTTATGAATTGATGTTAATCTTAAATCGAATTAATGAAATCCATGATACAAAACATAGCATGAAGGAAATCATGATGAGATCATGATAATGAGATTCCTATCATGTGAAATTATGTTAGTATCTAAATTTTTCCTAGTCATAGGATTAATAAGACATGACTTTATTAATCCGAATAGACTAGCACATGTTATACTCATTGGTTTGATCAAGTAGTGGATCTTACAAATTGTAAGCATGAGATATTTAGAGTTAACATGTGTATGCTTACTAAGAGTTGTAAGTACATTGGATAACCTATTAAGAGATTATCATATTGTTGATCTATCAAATGTCAATGATTAATCTCATCATAGCAATGGTACAAATATCCTTAGACTTGAGGTACTCAAGGATCTCTTGAATACTGATCCTGTGTTTTGACATCATTCCTTGTTGCCTAAAGATGAGGTCGCTCATAGGATGATGATTGGGTATATCTATTAGTATTCAAAGGTAATTAGGTAGCCAATAAAATATTCACCACTCCTGATAGAAGAAAATGATAACCACGGCCTCTTGTTAGGGTCATTACTCAGGAATCTATGGCCAGAGCAGTTATGTGTCATAAAGAGAGTCTTGACACATAAAGTAATGAGATCCCATGACAAAAATTAACATCACTTGGATTAATTATGATGTAGTCAGTCTAGTGAGAGTTGAGACATAGCTCATACTCTAAACTAAGTATGGTATAGTATGGTGAAAGGATGGATTGCATGATAATTGTCTATGAAAAGGTTCGTAGGTTGGATAGTTAACTATAGAAGAGTTCTTATATTTTGGTAAATTGGCATCATAAAACCCTTCATGATTTGATTGAATTAATAGTTAATTCAAGTAGCATGAAATCATCCATGATTTATTCAGATTAAGAGTTAATTCAAGTATCCAAAATAACCGAGAACCTAAGGGTCACACACATAAAAGATCGAATGACAAACACAGTGTGTATGGTTGTTTTTAAGTAGGCAACAACCGTGATTAAAGGCGAGGTTGTCAACTAAATAGGCCACAATCGTGACCGAAGGCTTGACAGATGTACATAAGTGAGTTCTTCACTTATATCCAAAAGAGCTAACCAGTCACAAACACCTCTCAAGTTAGAGAATAAGGTGTCTATAAAAGTTCTAGAGTAAGAGAGAAGTGTCTTGAGTTTTGTTACGCAATTGTTGCGTGAATCAAAGTGCATGCAACATAGTCTTTGATCTTTTCCTCTATTAGAGTATCTAGTTGAACTCATCTAGTTTGGTTCTCTAACCACCCTTACATATTGTTTCTTCATCTTTACATGTTCTTGAGTGATCAATAAAGGGTTTGGTGTTTGCAACAACCCAAACAAGGAGAAGAATAAGAAAGGAGGAGAATGGAAAGGTACATGTATTGTTATACTATGTTCATATAATATGTTTGTGTATGCATTTGAGATTCAGACTTTTTGGGAGGTCATGGGGTAGGAATTTAGATTCTGACACTTCCGTTATTTTATCGTGCATATGATGCATAAATTCATGTCTTCCTCTACAATTTTTACCTCAACGTTCCTAAGTCATTGCCAATTTTAACATTTAATACATTTATTTAATATAAATTTAATTCTTCTTTTTAATTATATTTCAAAATTTTAATTTAATTTAATCTTTATGTGATTTTATGACAGTTTAATATCGGTTAAAATTTTTAAACTTTAAACTTCTCATCTATTTTAGTTTTTAAAACATTTGTATATTATAAACTATGATATAATTACGAATTAGTACATTCTTATGATACAAATACAAATGCATATAATATATCTATAATCGCAATAAATTACCACAATGAAACATCCATTGGGGGCTTATTCGGAGTAAGATGAGCAAAGGTGAAGTAACCAACTTTAACCATGAGGGGTCATTTTCCATTTCATACCACACTTCCTCAACTAGAAGGTAATCGACAAACCTCATAATGAACGGAACGAGATTGGATGCATCTCACAGCAGGAAACAGATAGAAGATTGTAGGGTCAGATATATTGTTGAAGAAAACTGACGTCGGTAAACGAATATTTGTAAAGGGTGGGTTGGACATGTCAAAGAGAGGCAGCCGGTAACTCAATACCCCTTTAGTACTGATCACTAAACATGAAGAGGCAGAAGAAGAGTCCCGATTGGAGATGTTACTGTTGTTGTGGTCCGACTACCGACATGGCCCCATTTACCACGGCAGGTCACCCTTGCATATGCATATGTGTTTTAAGCATTTTTCTTCTTTGTTTTTATAAGATTTTCGTGTCCGTGCACTATAAATATATATAGATACACCATATCTACTCACCCACTTGCTCCTTAGTTCTCCAGTTCTCCCCACTCTGTTCTAATAACTAATATACTAAGCCCCTCTCTCGTTCCCTCACACCATAAACACAAATCTTGTCAAGCCAAGGTCTGCAACATCTTTGGTCCCTTCCTTGCCTAATTTCCCGCCAAAATCCCACCTTCCTCGTCTCAGACGACTACTACACAATCATAGGTCACTCGTGAATCATACAGAATACTCCCAACTACTATATTACTTACTACACTTGCTCCACTCTTCAAACCTTTTGCTTTCGTTTGTTTCTCTCTTGCTATAATTACTTATCTCGTTCCTTTTCGCTGGTGAATTTTTTGCAACCACCTAATGTCTTGATCAATCCCGGGTACTGATGTAATCTTAGATCTGCTCTGTTTTGCTCTGTATGTTATTTTCCAAACCAATCATGCCTGGACCATCTAAAGTCAAATTCATTGATCATCATGAGCGTGTCCTCATCGCCACCACCACTACCGCCAAGAAGCTTTCGTACCCAGAGACGCAACCCAGAGTCGTTAGAATCATCTTTACTGACCCTGACGCTACTGACGACTCCTCCAGCGACGAAGATGAACTACTACGACTAAACCAGCAGAAAAAGCGAGTCAAGAGACTGAAGAGGCACGTCAGAAAAATCAGCTTAGATCCACCACCAGTACTAAAGACGAAAAATTTCCCAACAAAGCCACCACAAAACGTTAAAAAGACACCATCTTTAACATCCTCGACCCGCCGGAAGAAATTCAGAGGTGTCAGACAAAGGCCATGGGGCAGGTGGGCGGCAGAGATCCGAGACCCGAACAGAGGAAAGCGGGTCTGGTTAGGGACTTTCGACACTGCAGAAGAAGCAGCGAGCGTGTACGACAGAGCAGCAGTGAAACTAAAAGGAGCAGACGCCGTGACCAACTTCCCAAACCCGGTCAAAGCGGCGGTTGTTGAAACAACCTGCGTGGTGGGAGGTGATCATCAGAAGGACGACGACGAGTACTGTTCATGTGAATCAGGAAGCGTTGTGGTGTCATCTCCGACGTCGGTTTTGGGATACGGCGAAGAGTCGCCGGCTTTCGAAGGGCTGGGATACGGCGACGTGGACGCTTTTGGGTTCCAGATAGAGTTTCCGTTGAGCGTGGCGGACGACATAATGTTGTCGGGTAAGCGTTGGTTTCGGGACGAGGAATTCGTTGACCTTGAAGATTTTTTGGTCGACGTTATTTCCTGAATCGCAGCAAAAATCTAAACGAATTATCTTTTTCTTTCCTGCCAAAGACCAAGTCTCCAGCCTACATGTATTGTGATTTAGATGTGAAGCATTAAGTTAGTAGGCATTGGTTCTAAGGTATTGTATTATGTAAGTATGTGGGCCAAATGTAATTGTACTTTTGTATAAGGTTAGGCCAATTATCATTTTGTCTTGTTGAAAATTACCATTTGGAGGAGTGTAAGATTAAGAAATTACCATTGTGAGGGGGGGAGATAAAGATAAATTTGTCTTTGCCAGAGAATTGTGTTTCGGATTTGTAATGATATTAGTTTTAGAAATTATAATTTTAATGTTTACATAAACATAATCCTGTTAGTCCCAACAATGGTCCCAATCTATAACTCCTTATGCGCACCGAAAATTGAGCCGTCTTTTTGAAAAATTGGTTGGAATTAAACCGTGATTTACCTCTTTTATACAATATCGGGTTGGAATGCGGGAACGCTTAGGATGGGCGTTCCACCTTTTGATTACAAGGGATGCATGAATTTCCCTCTTATTTAAATTGGGAAGACCAAGACCAAAGTCCATTTTGTATTTGTCTTGGTGAAGGTTATCAGGTTATAATGTCTGATTCTTTGAATCTTCCCAGTGAGACAAGGCTTCTTCAGCCTTCCTTCCTTACCATCCTATGCTCTTTCACTTGTAATCATTTCACTTGTTGGCTTTCAACGTTAGACAAGTGTCGTTTTGAAAAGGGTGATAGTCGTTATCCGTTGAACTAAGGTTGATTTTCTTCTTACTTTAATTTATAATATGAGTTATTAAATAATTTATTCAAAATATTTAATGCAAATTTAAAAAGCTGCCGTTTTGCCAGTATCAAACAAAGAAAAGCATGTAGCTAAGCTAAAACGGAAGGATATAAAACGCAACACCTTTAGCCCAAACAAACTGGAATAGGGGCCGGCGGCTAAACCAACATAATTGATGTACCTAAGCTAAGCTTTAATCCTGAGAGGGAAGTGAGTTTATGGCTGATAATAAAGAATGCCCCATCTGTCTCTCCATAAACTAATGTATGCGAATACATACATATTTTAGGGGAACAAATCATATGTTCATATTTCACAATCACTGTATTAAACTTTATCCTTTCATCCAATCATTGACAAAGACTAATATTAATGTCTGAAGTTTGCAACAAGAAATTTAAAGGGTTTCACCCATGTATTAAGAATAAAAGTTGAAAGAGTAATATAGATATGAGAATATTTTCGTATTCTCATGATTTTATAGGAATTGTAATATTCTTTTTATGACTAAATTGATTTTATTGATAAATATATTATATAATTTTTCCTATGGTTCATTTTTAAGTCTCTTTTATACACACTTTGTCATTTCATATTAGAAAATGTCTCTCATTTTAGCTAAATGTAGCAGTAGGTTGATTTTTTTGGTTACTCACAAGGTATTCTAGAAATGTTTCAATTATGAGAAGATATCTTTAAGTTATCCACGCTCAAATCAATCCCTACTTGAGTTGAATAGATTCTTTTGCAAAAAATAAAACCCTAACTTTTAAGTTTTAAACAACTGCATGTATAAAAAAAAAGATAAAATCTGTGACCTTATTTACAGTCGGCAATGTTACCTCTTTGTAATGAATTTGATTTGCATGAAGAAAATAGTTGGAGGGTACTCGAGTGCTACCGGCGGCTAAAGAAGCGGAGGCAATGTCCACTTTAGTTGATTCAAAGTGGGCTTTGGAAAGATATGGTAGGGCCCAAGGTTGGTGACCTAACGGATACGATGCACTACTAAGCGCCACATTACATTACAAGCTCCCGTTGAATAAATACTGATTTAACAAATAGTATCAGCAGGTTTTGTGCTGTGGTCGGTCTAATTCGATTATATATAAACTTAAACTTTTTGCACATGGTGGAAATTGGACATAATGCTCTTCCAAGTAGGGCACCAAATCCATATGTAACCTTGTTCGTATCTGACTATTATCTACGACTTGGTCACAGCTCCTTGCTTCGTAGTATCATCTGAACTAATAGTCAGTAAGAGAAGACACAACAACAACTATGGACGAAACATTAAAAAGATACATCTAAATCTGATTTGGAAACACTTCATCTGTACTAAAAACGTTGCATTTTCTCGTGAAACACGGTGAAGCTACACATGCTAATTGTCAATCGTTGGCTTTGTAATTGCAGAAAGATTTAGATTGTGACATTTTCGCCACATAACATATGGGATTCGACTAGAGTATAACATAAATGTATATACGATCCTTAAATAATTGTTTCCAGAACTCTTCGAAGCCAATAATATATATACATTTGGCCACCAAGAAAGTTAGTTGTATGCGAATCAAATCCATCAAGATGTTACACTTGTAATAATAGCAAGTTTCTGTCCTTTGTGAAACCTTTCTCCTTTCCCATTTTGCATGGCAAAAACTTAACTTCACTTGTGAATCCCAGACTCACCCTCTTGTACTCTAATTAACCATATCAAAATGAACAATTTGGCTGAGACATGAGAACAACATGGTTTTTGTAGTTTGCTGTCCTTTTGCGGGGTCCATAGCTTCGTCTGGACATCGATCGATTATCCACTAATAATACACTTTAAAAAGCACTGCTTCAATCAACGAAAGAGAGAAGGTTATGTTAAAGGCTAATAGGGTACAAGCGGCCCTACAATAATAATAATGCAATCTTAAAGAAAGGTGGCTTCCTCAACAGTCAGCACTCAGCAGTGATTGCCGTCATTAAATGGCAACTGAATAATACTGAGCTTATTTGTAGTATAAGAGGCTATGAGCAGTCTACTAAAAAGTAAGTACTTGTAAATAATAAATAAAAGAGCAGTCTACCTATGCCCTTTTTATTTTTATTTGAGTTTTTTAATTAGTAAAAGATTTATTTGGTTAAAATTGTTATTTTATATTTTTTAGTTTTAATTTTTGTAATTATCATAATTTATGATAATCATAAATTATACAAACTCAGAAGAAGTCAATTTTGTCCCGAGAGAGAAAGTGGAGGGGTTTTCTAAATTCATTGCTTATAATAAGTTATTGAGTTGAAATTATACTAGCCATTATTTGTTGGAGTCCGTATTATTCATAGCCGATTTCTGCATTGGGGAGGGTTAGGGTTAGGCCATCACTGTAGCTTCTCAACGATAACACTATTCGCATTTGACATTCCTTTTATACTGTTTGGTCCTTCAAATTTTAAACTATGATGTTTAAAGAGGGAGAAGATCTCTGTGCCATTCCTGTGTCGTTTGTGATTGAAGGAAAAAGGCTTGATGGCACAAACGATCTCATGGCTTTTAAAGATATGTAAAGGGTAGGAATTGAAAAGGTAAATATTCAATCAAGCTTAATACTCCTGTAACAGTAAGGTCAGCAATTTCTCTTGAGAAATAGCATAACTGAACTTAAAAGGGGCGTCCTCTTCCAATAATGTCAAAAATTAAATAATTTCGGCTCCTCATTTAAGGCTCTTTTTTTATGAAGTTTTAAATTCGAGTCATGCTAAAGGAGAAGAAATAAAAAATATTCCTGTTAATGATCCTGGAACCTCCTGAATAAAGCTCCTTAATCGGATTAATTACGAACGCTTCGATTCTAGTGACAGTATGAGAGTTGGAGCTATTAGAAAATCTGAGGACTGATGGAAACTTGATGCTGAGTAGGAGAAGGCTAGTGATCAATCATTAACTGAACAATTACGTATGTGAAGACTCCTTGTGTTCAGAAATGTACAAGCTACGTAAGAACTTGAGATATCCTGAAGTTTCAAGTTTACATCTTCTAGTACTCTTAAAATGGGATCTTAAAAATTTAAAATTAGTTCGACTAAATTGAGATACATTATGTAATAAAAAAAAATTAAAGACTTTGAAGAGTGAAAACTCACAGGAGACAGGTTCAACAAAATTGGAGAAGTACATGGTCAAAGTTCTGAGCACCTAAAAGATGCCCCTTAAACAAGAATCTTAGAAACTTAAGCTCATTGAACAAACAAGGAACAAGTCCCATCAAGCGTCATTTTCAAAGTCTTGTGCTTGTTATGGTTTTACCGGGGGGACAGGGAAGTCTGTTTTGGTTTCTTTGGAACTTTTTCTTTTGAGACTAATTCTTGGAACAGCTTTCAAAACTTTAAAATTAAAATTTTAAGTTATAGTGAAAAATTATAACTCGCCTTAATTTAAAAATAATTAATTGTAAAGATTAATTTAATAAGATTGGTCATTTATTTATGAGATAATGTTTAAAAATATCAATTAAAATATCCTTCAGTACATCATAATTCAAAACCTTGTATACCATTCTTTGACTGGGACGTTGAGCCCATCAATCAACTCTCCTTCCTCTTCTACACGCATCTTACCTCCTCCACAAAATCTTAATTGCAATCATTAATTAACCCACAGTTCCACAGATTTACAGCTATTCCTCTCATATCTCATATTTGTTTGGTGAATTCAACGTCTTTACGTTCTCTTCTAATTTTTCCTTCTTAAAACCTTGATTAACCTGGTTAACCCGTAAACCATAGCAGCGACTACTCTCGTGTCTGGCCTGGTCCTTCAATTACATTTCGAAAGACGGCTTCTAGCGCATCCTATTATTCCGTTGAACCTACTTCATCGGGAGTGATACAGCGGGTCTCATTGCCGTTTTGACCACAGCAATTCACACGACACTCAAATGACAGATCGGGAAATTGTATGTGTCCCATCTCGCTGCCAGAATACCAAAATGTTTGTCCATCCATTGAGCGTGGAATTAGCTAAAATGCTTTTTAAAAAATTCAAAGTTTAGGATAATCCATGAAATATAATAAATCTATTTTGACCTTTTGACAATAATATAGTTTCAAGGGAAAAAAAACAAATGGCGTCATTGCATGACAAGGAAGTTATCACTTATCACGGAGCAATCCTACGTGGGTCACGAGGGAAAAGTGATGTTTTCCTAATGTTATTCAGACCACAAAATAGCATCACTACACGTTCCAACCCAACCCCAAACCCACCGTGCGGAGGTGCACCATATCTGTAGAAAGAGCAATCACACAAATCAACAGCACGTAAGAACATGCACATCTACTGGGATATGCCTCCATATATCGTACGAACATAAAAATTCAATTCCATGAAACAATCACAAATGCATAGCACAACCTAATTTCTAATATCAGTAGAAGAAGAACCAGATACTGGACAAGGAAATATCCACATATTAAGCGCACATACAGGTGTCAAAAGGCGACATTCAACCCTGCAATTTAGGTGTTTGCCTTCACAGCAAAATTTTTTATACATACAAGACGTAAACTAACAATAATCATGTATCAAGTTTCACAAAAGAGCCATCACATTTCCATCATCTTTAGACTACGGTTATGTTCTAAAGGAGACAAATTGTTAATATCAGCCTTTGATTTTCATTTTGTACGCATTTTACTTAATCCCATATTTACTGACCACAACCTAACAAGTAGGCTTGTGATGATGACAGAATCAGTATAACACCAAGGAAAATGTTGACGAAGAAAAAGGTACCTGAAGGAATCAATGTATGTTGAAATCGTGCTTATATCAATTCCACATTGCTTGGCACGTTCTGTCAAGAAATCTGCATCATGGACACGTTGAGCTCCTGATATTATCTCCTCACCTGAAGAGCAGAAAAGTTATCATTTATCCAATCAAGCATATCAACATAAATTAAAGAAAAGAAAATCATTCATATTGTGACCTAACTGCTGCTATGAAGAAGGAATACGGTCAAGAAGAAAAAATGGAAGTATGAACTAAGAAGCATTCATGAGAAGGTTCAATTCATCCATAAACATACAAATTTATGTAACCCACAATAACTAATCAAAATAATTTGCTATTTACCTCTTATAAAAACATCAAATGAGTTGCTGTACTCTGGATCATCATAGCAAGGCATTGTGTAGAATGGCCTGACAGCCAATGGATAACGATGCAAAATGTAGAACTCAGTGCCATACCTACAGACCATTGTTTTAGTTCAGTAGGAAACGATGCAAAAGAGAGAACAGTACATGATAATATGATCAATGTCCTAAATTGAGAATTATTGAATACTTCTCCAAAACCAGCTGGCCTAGTTTCCTCTCAGACTCTGTATTCAAATCCCCCTTGGGATCAATCTCTACTCCAGCGTCCTGTAAAAGTATGCTAAGTATCAAGCTTATGAGGGTTAAATTTTCAATCAGCAGCAATTCATTTACTTCTTGAAAGGAATGTTGACGGAAATTTACCACACTGTCTAATATCTTAAATCTTTTTGCATGTCAACTGGTTGGTTTAATACTGAATAGTACTACTGCCAAACTAATTTCCGAAACAAGAACCAAGATAGAAAATGGAAACATAATGCACCAGAAAAAAACAATATGAAAGCAAAAGACTTTTTTTTTTTTTTGAAGAGATTGAAAGCAAAAGGCCATGATGAACCAACCAGGTCATGTAATATTGTAGCCAAAGTTTACCCTTTTTTAGCCCTTCGATTCATGAAGATGAAAAATAAATCAACTAAACAGAAAATATTAAGCATAAAAACTGCAAAAGACAAAAATAAAGGTGTTGAAATGTAACCTTGGTCCTTTGGTAACAATGAATATATATAGGAACGCTTACAGAAGTTCCATAAAAGAAGATGCCCACTTTCTTAAGGGAACTAAATTCATAAGTAAAATGTGGCAAATATACAGAAAGAGGGCATTTGCATTCAGATAGCTATGCAACAGATGCCTCAAGAATGAGAGTGGAAGAAACATTTCCCGCCTATTGCTTCTAGCACTCACATATTCCAGGATTAATTCTCAATTGCTGATTTGAACTCACAATTGACCATTGTTAAACAAATATGGATAAGGTTTATACCTTCAGAATTTGGACACCTTCTTCAAATCTAATTCGTAAGGTCTTTCGTAGATACTGCAAATTACAAGATTGCATAATATAAGATTCAACACTTGGATGTCCTAAACTGATTGATCAGAAAGTGTTTTCCCAACTCTTTTCCACAGAAATATTGATTCATAGAAAGTAATGACCTTCAAAGGTTCGAATGGATATTGCCTTCCAACAGCCTCAAGTTCCTTCTTACACTTGTCATTCAAGGTGTCAAAAATGGTGACAAACAAGCGATCTACGACGTCCATTACCTGCATAGATAAAGTTCATTTGTACTTCTGACAACAATAAATGGATCAGGTGCTTGTCCCAAGAAAATCAAATAAATGAACAATTACCTCAGAATAGTGTTTTTCAATCTCCATTTCCACATCAAGACCCGTAAACTCACACAAATGCCTATGAGTGTAGGAGTCCTCAGCCCTGAAAACAGGACCAATTTCAAAAACACGCCCAAAATCACCACATATAGCCATCTGCTTGTGCAACTGGGGCGACTGCGCCAGGCATGCTGGTTGCCCTTTGTAGTCCAGCTTAAAAACGGCAGAACCACCTTCACTACTGCCCCCTATCAACTTAGGGGTGTGAATTTCAACAAAGCCTTCTGATAACAAGAATTGCCTGAAGACCTGCATCCATGGATCAAAATTAATCAATTTCCACAACACTCATTCAACACAAATACCTTTAAACAACTCACAACTCGTTATAACAAAGGCCATCAACAAACACAAGCATATAAGAAACTCACATTGCTGACTTGACACTGAATGCGGAAAATCCCTTGGTTAGCAGGCGTACGCATGTCCAAAACTCTGAAATTGAGTCGGGTATCCTGATTTACACGTACTGCTTGTTCCCCAGCCTATAAAATCATAACATAACTCACCATATCAAAACACCAACACATAAACACAAAATTTCAATGTAAACAGTCAAGAAATTAACCTTCAAAGCTTCTTCAATTTCAATTTCACTTCGGGCAGCATCCTCTATATTAATAGGAAGATTCGCTAAAGCTTTGTTCACGCAGTACAGTTTCCTTACTTGAACTTCAACCTCCAATAAACAAAACAAAGGCAGAGTATAACAACTAAAATTGAAGAAAACAAATAAAAAAAAGAGAAAATAGAAACCTGCTGAGTAGCGGCTTTAATAGCAACAGATGGAACAGAGATGAAGCCTTCAGCAGTGATAATGGACTCGCGGTTCAAGCCAGCCACGAACTTCACCATCTGCCGACTAACTACCTCCGGCTGAGCAGTTACCACGCATTGCACGGTGAATCCCTTCTCTCTCACTACCACAAACGCCATGTTCTTCCCAACCGCGCGCGTCGTTTGAACACGCCCTCGTATCTGCACAACTTTGTCCTTCAACTCCTGTCTCAGCTCGCCAACTGGGAGCCGCAAACTGAGATCGGGCTCCTCTTTGGACTGCAGGTCCGACAACGGCACGTCTCCATAATTAACAGCTAAGGGATCGTCTTCTTCTATGGATAGTGATGAAGCGGCGGCCGCAACGTCGTCCTGGCGGCGGCGCTGCTTCTCCTCCTTAGCTGCCACCTTCTTGGCTGCTTTCTTGCTTAAAGGCTTAGAAGATTCATCGGTGACTTGTTCGGAGGCAGAGGTAGGGACTGGGGGCTCCGATGACATATTTGGAGGACTAACGAGAGTTGGAAATGGCGAATGAGAATAAAGTAAGGTCTAGTAAATTGGCAATGACTAGGTTTTTGTTGAATGGGTTACAGAAGGACATAAGCTAAGCCCACGGGAATTGTTGCTGGTTTTCATTTGTCCGATGCGCTTGAAATTTATTATGCTTTTAGGATATATTTTCAGGCTAAAGCATTCTTTATTTCTCTAACAAATAAATAATATATAAATATATTTTTAAAATGTGGTAACGTTGTATTTAACAAGATTAGTTAATTTAATTTAAATAAAAATTTTAAATTTTATTTAAATTTATAATATATTAATTATAACTAATAATAATAATAATAATAATCTCCATGTGCTGACTTGATAGGTCAAGACAATTTTTAACGATGGTTCATGTTCTTTCTTAAAAGTGTTTAAAACTATTTGAAATTTTTGCATAATTTTACGATGTCTTATTATATTTTATAAATTTTAACTATTTATTTATATAGGTCTTTTATAAATTTTACATAAATAAATATAAATTTAGTATAAATAAATAACTAAAATTTATGAAATAAAATAAAATAGCATGAAATTATGCGGGGAATCTTATCCCGTTTAAAACATGCTTCTCCCCTTTCTCGACACTCAAAAACACATCGCGTAGTTTCAACAGCTTCATGGGATCCTCGTAACATTAGCTCCCAAGTTGACAAAATAAACACTTCCAGATTGGGCAACAATTTCTGCAGAACTATACATCCAAGGTCAGATCCGAATCTCTTGAAAAATACCACTGCACAATTTAAACTCAGCTGCGGAGGCATGCTTCAAAATGCTGAGTTGACGAAAATTAAGAATACCTTCTTTTTGGTTGGCACGTTCGATAGTTTTTGGGATGTGAGGTTCGTTCTTTTACCATTATGAGAAAGAGGTAGGAATTCATAACTAGAAGGAAGGATGCTGCGAGATTTAGGGTTGAAGTAAAATGTTTTTCACTTAGAGAATATATAAAACTAATTGAGTTGATCTTACATAATAATTTAAGCTATTATAATCAAATTATCATTTAATATGGTATCAGAGTCTTTATGACTAAACGGTCATGAGTTTGAATCCTACCACTTATCTGTTTAAATTAAAAAAAAATTAAGCACAAGATAAAGTAAGCTTATGCAAGTTTCAAGCCTAATGGACTTTCACTTGAGAGGGTGTGTTAAAGAATATATAAAACTAATTGAGTTGACCTCACACAATAATTTAAGCTATTGTAGTCAAATGGTCACTTAATAATAGGTTATTGGCTTCTTCAATCTTCCTCCTCTTACGATTATTTTTAATTAATAAATATTCAAACATCAAGAGAATTTACAAGTGATCCATAAATTTAGATGTTTTCACAATATGGACTGCCTCATTGGCATTGCCTTTTCAGTACAAAAAGACAGCGAGATAATTGTATTCCGATCTTTTCTTATTCCAGGACGAATCGATTCCCTCCATGAAAATTCTCACGCTGTGAGGAAAGCTATGAAGATCGCAGTTGCCAGAGATATTACCGAACAAGAGAATATATTCTCCTTGTATCTCTTTATCCCACTGCTTTTGAAGTCTTCCATACTGAAAGCTGAATTCCATAAACCCCACAAAATGAATTTTTTTCAAGTCTCAAGTTTCCTATAATTAGCCACGAGAAAAGATGAGAGTTTTTACCAGTGTTATTGGCGCAATGTTTAGTAATAGTGTCGTTGAGGTCTTTAACAGTGGCCTTGTTTGCGAACCAGAAGTCTCGTTTTGCCCAATGGACACATGTAAGCACATACCTGGTGGTATGCTCTGCACATCCTCTGTTGCAGTATGTTTCGATCTCAGTTTGATTTACGTCCAACTCTCCAGAAAGTGTTATGTCCTTGTTTAAGCAACTATCAGATACCTGATTCAATCAGAATCCATACTGACTCTTAATGTCTGGAAAGAAAAGAAGTTACATGAATTAAAATGGCGAACTTTACATTTAACAGGCACTCGTAGGCGCTCCTCCACTGCAAGAATGGACTTAGATGTAATTCACGTAGAGGTTTTAATGTGTCTGACAAAACAAACAAAGATGAATGTTTAAGAACAGAAATAGATATTCCCAACATTGTTCTTTATGCCTCAGAACGCATAACAGTGAATAAGATCAATCAAATTCACATTAGTGGCAACCTGAAAGAACAAAGATCAATGGGATATAAAAAGGGGAAAGCGAAGAGAATACATTCAGCTTTGGCATAACCAATAACAAGCAAAGTTCCAATGAACATCGAAAGGAGCCTACATCTGCCGCTATATCTCCTCTGGTACTCCATGCTCAATCCCCACCTAGTCGTAGTTCAGTAACAGAACTACTACCTACTTGGCAATGGCGTTCTTAAATATCACAGGCTCGCGGCCTAAGATTGGGCTACAGATCAGATAAAAAGGATTCAACGGGAGCATATTCGTTTTAAGTTGGTAATATCATCATACCAATACAAGTATATGCTCAGGAAATTTACATTACATGGTGTTCCTGGTCGAGAAAACCGAGACCTAGAACGAACCTGGACGAGAAAACCAAGAAATATGAAGGAAGTAGAGACAAAGCAAGTCTCTCATTAGTAGCTCGCTCGAATTAAGAGAAGGAAAACACCCGCTTGTGTTTGTGGCACCAAGTTTTCCAGATGGTTGCTTTGAGGTTTTAAAAAAGAAATTGCCAAATAATAAACTTGAATTTATATGAATTTGATTAAAATTAAATATTTAATTTTAATTTTAATCAAATACATAAAATCTACAATCTCAAATTTTTAATATTTTTGTTCCTCGTCTTCGACTCTTCATCATTTTTTTTCCTTTCTGTTACTATCATAAAATCTACAATCTCAAATGTTTGGTATTAGTTACTATCTCCAAGTGGGAAAGTTAGAAAGCACGAGTGTCTAATATACAGTATCAAGTCACTACAAAATTTTGAAAAGTTTAAGGTTATTCTGACAAAAAAAATTGCAGGAATTTTGTGCAAATAGAGGATTAGTTTGGGATTTTTCTTTCAAAATTCAAGCCCAAAGTAACTTCTTTTTCACCTTTAAGCCCATGAAGCAATCCAAGTTGCGCCATCTTAGGTTGAAAGTATACGACTCCTACTCTTACAATAGCTGATGTATTCCTAGATCACTTATGTTCTATTTTGGTACACACCCTTCTTCAAATTCTAATTCTTGAGTTCGAATTTTTTGTCCAATTTTATGGTATCTTATTCTGTCCGTTATTGATTTATGCGGGTCTTGTATAAGTCTCGCATAAATAAGCACAGAACCCACATAAATAAACGACTGAAATTCATGAAATAGAATAAAATATAATAATATTAGACAGAAGATCCTATCATCCGATTCCTTACATCTCTAACTTAAGTAGTTGAGTAGGTTTCACTTTACTTCTAATTAAATTTCACATCATTCCTACATGCCTGATAAGAAGATGACAAAATTCAAGTCAAGAAATCTGTAATTTGTTGAGATATTATTTCAAGGCATGCAATGCAGTCATTCGGACCGTGACAAAGTAATTTGTGACATAACACAGACAGAAAATATCAGACAGTGTAAATTTTAGTTACACATTGATGGAATCAACTGACTTGAGAATACAATCGAAAAGCAAAGACGGGACAGAGAAAAATGGAGAATGATCACTTTCCAAGTCATAAGTTTGACAAGGCGGCCATCTCCTTATCATAGCCTCTTGTTGGGACTGTTTGATAACATGATCTTTCAATGTCTTCATGTAAACTCGAGGGACCTTATCGGAATCGTCTCCTCCTAAAAATTTGGCACCTTTGAATGCCCACACCGGTGCTCCTCTTAGAAGCATTGATGCCAAGGTGGAGTCCTGCGTTGGTGCCATGTCCAGGGTTCAGAAATTAAAATAACAATACGCAACTCATTAATGCAGTAAATATACTCCCACCTCTTCAGGACTCATATTATACAAAATTTCCCGCTGAAACTCTTTCTTTATCATGACACTGGTTGCAGGTTGATCATGTCCCATCCCATGCTCTAGCTCTTGTACATCCCCATATGCTGATAGATCTGGATGCCCCTGCTCCATTCCACACATGAAAAAGACTTTGTAAGAACAAATTAAATTTAAAAAGGAAGAAAGACACAGACAGTGGACAAGAACAATTTCCCGTTATGAAATTTTTTCATGTCACAACAGTTGGATAAAATCATTACTGTCACCTAGTTGGTCAAAAACTTAATTGCAGGCTCCATTAAATGTTTATACACAGGTTCCAGAAGATCGTACAGATCCAGAAACTAAAAAGACTACTACCCATGTGCCATGATTGGTCATTCGCCAACCATAGGGTAATGATCTATCTCGTTCTTGACGAAGAAACTTAAGTGTTACTTACATCTTTGAAATCCTCTTCTGTAGAGAACCCATGTTTCAACATGTTGGCTGCAATATATATGGCCACATGAATTTTGTTGGGTAATCTGTGGATCGCGTCCGTCAAACTTAAACCTCCAGCGCTATGCCCCACCAGTATCACCTAACCGAAGCAAGTAATCCCCAGAGAAATTAGCCAAAATCCAAAAACCAAAGAGCAAAAAAGCACAAAAGTATAGTATCCAGATCCAGTACCTTTTCGTTGTCCGGTAAGTTGGCCAGGAAGTCGAGGAGGGGCTTGTTGTAGTCTTGAAAAGTGAGGATAGTGTTGGGATTGGAAGTATCAATACCAGCACCTTTGAGGTCCAAGCACGTAACCTTGTACGCAGATGTTTCTAGGAGACGTCTGATCTTGTACCAGCACCAAGCTCCATGCGATGCTCCGTGAATAAGGACAAAGTGTGGATTTGCAGGTACTTGGCTCATCTTAACTCACACAACTGCAACCCTCTTTCAGTCTTAAGCTAAACAGGTAGATGACAACAGCTCTTCAGCTACAGGGAGACCACGAAATTACAGCATTGAGATGAACTGTCGTTGTCTACTTTTGGTCAACTTTCGAACCAAACCAGTTGAATGTTTGGTCCAGATTTAACGATGAGTGCGCTGGACGTGTACGAGCACGACCACGTGCAATTACGTAATAAAGAGTCTGCGTAATTTTTATAAGTTTTAAGTCAATAGATTTAAATTCGTTGAAGATCATAATTGAGCAGCCTGATTTGACTACGAGAAGAGCATTGGGTGAGATCTGCTATGCCTCTCTATCAGCAGATCATAGCAGATCTCATTATGATTTAACAATTTAACAAAAGAATAAAATCTATTAGCACAAAATATAAAAGCATAATTGTCAAGTTTGATTTAATCATAACAACAATGTTTGATTGTTAAACTTTGAACGTAATTTATTTTAATAACGTTTATAATTAAAAATTGGTAAATTTATTAATTAATAAGATAATTTTTATAAATAAAATATATTAATTAATTTTATTTTAATAATTACTTTTTAATTAAAATTTAAAGAACAAAATAAATCTCGTAAAAGATAAATTTTGTAATTTGTTTTCGGCTCCTTTGCATTACCAACTAATATTAAAGATTTGTAGTTTCCACAATAAGCCCAAGTCCTGCTTTTTGCCTTTTACATTTGGCTGGTTCTGGTTAAAAGAAATCGTTTGTCACGAAACATCCAAATCTATAAAGTGAGAGAAAGGGCAAAAAGAGAAAGGAAAGAAGAAAACAGAAAAGACACAGGGGAGCCTGGACGGCACATTTGAATTCTAATTATGATTAGCACTTTTATCATCTTATTTGAATCTTATCCTTTTCTTTTAAGTCCTTAAGGTAATATTTATATTTTAATAATCAAACAAAAATTAAACTAATGAGACAAAATATTTAAGATTTAAAATATTTAATTAGAACGTTATAAAATCAGTTAAAATTAAATAAAATTAAAGAATTTAAAATATGATCGCAAAAATTTATACTTAATTTAAAATTTATTAAAAAATAGAAGCTGTCAACTAAAAATTAATAAATTTATTTTAATTTTTAAAATTAATTAGTTTATAAAATTTGATCGATTAATTAATAAATTAAACGGATTTAAATAACAAAATTATTAAAATAAATCAAACCGAAAAGTTAGCCGATTTAAATTTCTTATAATTAAATCGATCAAATTGGTTTAAATTTTTAATCACATGTTATTATATTTCTAACACAATTATGTCTTTATACTATGGATTGGGTTAATTATCTATTATTTTAATATTTAGTTTGAGTTTATAAAATTTCAATCGATAACAATAACAATAACAACATACAACATAAATCTGAGCAATACGGAAATTTGGAAAGATATAATAATACGTATTCTTATCTCTAACTAATAAAGAAGTCGTCTCCAAAGTTTATAAAAATTTAGCTTATATTAAATTTCAATTTATAATTATTTAGTTTTAATCTTAAATTTGTGGATGCAAACAACTTACTAATTAATATTAAAACTCTATGTTATAATATTACATTTATAAAATTTAATTTTAATTGGTATATTATTTGAGCTCCTTATACCGCGAATAAGTGTTTATAATACTACTTGTCTAATTATGCTCGATTTTTGAGATAGATTAAAATCGACTTGATGCCTTGAGTTACTATTAGACACTTTAAAAAAAGAAGTGTTGATTTGATGCAATGCATGCACATTGGGCATCATGGTCCACAAATTGTAAATGAGTTGAATTGTAAAATAATTGGTCGCCGGCAAATGAGTGTTGACTTTAGAGGAGAAAAAGGGCCTGTTTCCATGTGCGTGGGAACACATGATTTTCAAAAGTGTGTCTTCTTTCTCCCATCTGTCTTTCTCCCATTACCATTCCTTTTTAAAATAAAAAATCTCCCAAATAATAATAATGGAGTTGAGAGTTGAGAGTTGAGAGTGAGACGCGTTAACATTACCACACATTTTCCTCTTTTTTGTTCTCTCAAGCTTCATTCCTTCCTCTTCTTGTTCTTCTTCTGTGTTTGTTTGTTTTTTGATTCTGCTCGTCTGCTGTTTTCATCAAAGAGACGCTCCTCTTCCTCTCATCTTCTACGTTGTGTAAGCAGCTCCTTTTCTCATCTCTCTCCCTCCCTCCTTCTGTTTAATGCAATCCTTTTTCTTTGTGTGTGTGTGTTTTTTTTCCTCTATTTCATTTTCTGACCATTCGCTTATGAGGCCATTTCTAACGTTTTATTCGCTTTTTGTCGATTATGATGATTAAAATCTCGGACGCATCAATTACCTGATACTCACTCTCAAGCGTCTGGATTTTCTTTGATATTTTCATCTTAAATTCTCAATTTCCGTTTAGTTAGCATCTTAAAACTCAGAAATTTGAAATTAAAAAAAAAAACACTCAGAAGACTAATTACTCACTCAAATTTCAATTATTGTTTCTTCTTCCTCTCGAAACTTTGGACGGGTGAACCAGACGATACGCTTGAGTATTGTTTGTTTGGTGGCGCTATTCTCGACTGTGAAAGAAAATGAAAGTTTTTCTACTTTATTTCAATTTTATGACCATTTCTTACTTTTTGTTGGCTTAAAGTTCACGGCTATTAGGAGGAGGAAAAAAAAGGTTTAATCTTAATCTGATATAATTAATTAGTAACTAAGGGGGAGAGGAAGTGCCGTGTGGAAGTAGCTGGATGTATTTGGTCTGACAGCTGTGCTTTCGCTAAGTTTCCCGCCGACTGCTATGATATTTGTGTTTCCGAGGAGTTTGTTTGTTTCGCACTCCTCCGCGCGCTCTTTGGCGCGTGTCTGCCACTCTTCCATCTGTATGATCTTGCCTTAATGACGTCTCATCGTTTATGGGCCTCCATGACCCGATTTTAAGTCGACCATATCGCATCATCGATTTTATCCTTTTTCTTTTGTGCAAGTAACCGAGTGGTTTTGTTATAATTTTAATTTCATTCAATGTAATAATATTCTAACTTAAAATTTAAGAAGAAATAAAATCATTATAAATGTATCCCAATTTCAGATTAGATTTTAAAGGTTAAGTTAGTCATAATATTGGCAAATTTGGAATTTTCATTTTTCGTCGGTCCACGTGCGTCATTAGTTACGTCCATTTGTTATTCTCTAAGATCTAGAAGTGAAGAGAGACAGGGAGTGGCATGTGGTTACATAGTCCCACAGATCACCGCCGGGGAGGGAGCACTTGGGAGTGGTCCTTCTTGTTTTATGGTCAATTCATATAGTCCTGCATTAATTGATATCATGTGGGTCCGTTGTTTTCCTTTGTATCTATGAGTTGGGACTTTTCGATAAATCATGATTTTGATTTTGCAGTTGCAGCTGGTTTTCGTGTCAAATTCGTCGTTTTGAGTATCATCAAGTTACGTAATGGCCTCCTCCATGGTAAGACAAATGGGACCTGACCCTTCCATTATAATTATCAACTAGCAGATCATTTTGGATTAAACTTTATGCTTGGCTTTCATTGCCTATTTTTCTGCTTGTGATGTGAATTTAGAAGTGGCTATTAATTTGGTGGTGGCATGTATGTGTTACAACTACTTTGAATCAAGGACCGGATACAACTTATTCTAATTCTACATGCATGTTAACAAACGTGCTTCCCCTCTCATGTGATTTTCTTTCTTTGTTAATTGGTGGTGGTGGATGTGCACTGTTATGTAAAACAAAAAATGGAGTTAAGAGATGCGGAGGATGTTGTTGTTGTCGGAACATGGTAGCCTAGGACTATGAAACAATTAATTATACATATCCTGAAGGGAATACCCATTTATAAAAGATTGATTTCAATGAAAATGTCTTCTGATGATTCCGAGCTACCAATAAGATTTGAGACGTCCACTCTCATCACCAAGATCCTTTAAGAGCATGCTAATATTTATAACGCATTGATGATGAATATGAGTGACCTTCCAGTTGTTAACATCTGTGTTGGAATGAGAACCTCTTATTTATAATGCTCTTTCGGATTTGTGTTGTTCCAGGTTCAATCTAATAAGAACATAAAGAGAATGCAATCGAGAAAGTCACACTCCTGGTGGTGGGACAGTCATATCAGTCCCAAGAATTCCAGGTGGCTTGCAGAGAATCTCGAGGGTAAGTTTGTATGTTGCACTTACTCTCCGTCTCGAATGTGGTCTGATAGTCTTCTCAATCAAATGATCAGTCTATGACTGTAATAAATATTTATGAAACAATCAAGCAATACACTTATATCTGACTATACGTTTTCATTTTAAGTTTTCTCGACTGATCAAAGCTGAGTTGCTGAGAGGCAGTGTGGAGACTGGAGAAGACTAGGTATTTAAAGCAACTGTCAAGATATGAAAAGATTTTACAGTGCATAGTCGAAGATAGGGTGCACTGTTTTGAGATAAACTTTTACAAGTTGACTCGTCCTAAATCCTGTGCCTAACCTCTGACTTCTTGCCTAAATTTCTGTTAACTGATTACCTATAAATTGCATGCCCTATTCTATTCTTACACCATATTCTAAGAAAGAGTCATGGTCAAAACTGAGTCAAGTAATTAGTGGCTAGATAAGAATAGCATACTTCTGCCCTTGCTAATTTTAGTTTGGATTTTAACTGGAAATTTCTTGAGTTATTGATGTTCTCCCATCCCAACAGCCGGCCTGCTGGGACAAGTGTAATTTCTCCATGTTTCTTCAAAATTCCAGAAGATATTGATGTTATGGTCATCCGAATATACAATGACATACAAAAAAATGACAAAAAAATCTTTGACCTCAGAGATGGATCAAAGCGTCAAGCGGATGCTGAAGCTAATTGAAGAGGATGGAGATTCATTTGCCAAGAAGGCCGAGATGTACTATCAAAGGAGACCAGAACTGATTTCCCATGTTGAGGAGTTCTACCGTATGTATCGTTCTCTAGCTGAACGCTATGATCATGTTACTGGAGAATTAAGAAAGAATATACCATCTGATCTTCAATCCCAGGGCTCATGTGCTTCTGATGTTGCTTCTGAACCATCTTCCGCATTGCTGTCACCCGTGGCTGATCAAAGATTGAGCCGCCGCAAGTCTGGCCCTCGAGCTGCGGGCTTTGAATTCTTTCTCGGGAATAGTGGAAGTGGCTCTGATGCTTATCAAAGGGAAGGAGATGAATCATCAACCTTAACAGATTCTGAGCCAGAATCTGATGATTCTTCTGTCAACAATTATTCAGGTATGTTTGGAACTGGTGGCGATCAAGGGCCGAGCAGAAGGATAATGGAGTTGGAGATTGAACTTCGTGACATGAAGGAAAAGCTCCGGTTTCAAAATGACGAGAATGGAGATGGTTTGCTTAGAGGAGTGAGCAACAAGAATTCTGGGGATCTTCTTGCAAGAATTGCGGAATACGAAGAGGAGCTAAAAGTTGCAAAGGAAAGAATACGGTTGTCAGAAGATGAGGTTGCTAGATTAAATGTTGAACTCCATAAGTATAAATCACCTACATCTACCAATTGTTTGCAGTCTGAGTTGGCAAAATCAAAGGTTGGAAGCGTCAACGCGAAGAAGAGTGATGCAGCATTTGAGATAAATGACACATCCCAACAAAGTGAAAGGAGTTACAGCCAAGATTCTGAAAAGATGGACCCCAATGTTTTGGCAAAAGAACTCAAAATTACAAAGGAGAGGCTTCAGAGTGCTGAGAATGAAATCACTACTTTAAGACGTCAACTTGATAGCAATAGTCCCTCTGAAAAGATCAGTAGTTTGCAGGATCGACTTGCTTTGGCACATAATGACATCAACGCATGGAAAGTGAAGGTCAATGCAGAAAAGAAGGAGGTCTCCAAACTCCAGGAAAGAATTCTTAGATTGAAAACTAGTTTATCAGACCGGGATCATGAGATAAGAGACTTGAAAATAGCAGTCTCTGATGCTGAGCAAAAGATTTTCCCAGAGAAGGCACAGATTAAGGCTGAAATATCGAGATTGTTGGAAGAAAGGACTCACTTGGAGGAACAGCTCAGAGAATGGGAATCACGTACACGTTCCTTAGAAGGTGAAATCAGAATCATACAAAGTGAAAAAGTGGAAATGGAGGGAAAATTCTACTTTGAAATCGACCAATTGAAGAATAACATTTCTGAGCGAGATGAACACATAGGAAAATTAAACAAAAGCATCAGTGATTTAAAGTTCCAAAGGGATGAGCTCGATGCCAAGGTACTTGCACTCAAAGCAGAATTAAATTCTAAAGAAGATCGCGTCGAACAAATGGATAAGCATCTGCGTCAGTTGCACATGGAACATGTTGGGCTCATTGCCGGAGCTGATGAGGCACGTAAACTGGTGGATGAGTTGAAATCAAAAGCTAAGGATCTGGAAGAAGAGGTTGAGAGACAAAAGATTATTATCCTGGAAGGAGGAGAAGAGAAGAGGGAGGCTATAAGGCAACTCTGCTTCTCCCTTGAGCACTACAGAGATGGATACGAGAGGTTACGGCAGGCTTTTAATGGTCACAGGAGATTCCCAGTATTGGCAACTTGAGTTTGTGACATTGCATGGTATGCTCTCTCATATGAGGTGATATAGTTGAAATTGGGAGACTCATGTCTTGTAGGTTTAGTAAAGTCTTCCGATGATTAATTTTCTTGCAAAGCATACGGAGAAGAATATGTGGTGTCTTGGGATGATCTTGGCCAAGTGTGGCCTTGGTTGGACCTGGCAAAAGTCTGGGAATCCTCAGAGATGGAGAAATATTTCATCCTGTAGTCTATCTTTATTTTTTTCCCCTTTCCCATCTAGGGTTTTCGTAGGACTTCTGGTATCGAGTTTGGTTCTGCTCGGCAGAAAAACAAGATGTTTATGCTATTTGCGTCTGTGTTTTGTCTGCATTGAATGTATAACACTATTTGTCATTCAGATACCGTGTCAGCTTGTAATGGCAGTTGAAAGAAGAAATATAAATCTTGTTGAATCAAAACAAAATATCATTAGTAGTACTCGTACGTGTATCATTCTCTGAACTCTGTCAATTCCAAATCGCACTAACTTCCAAGAATGAGAATATAATCATCTTTATTTGTCTGCTTCTGTAATCTAAATTCAGGAATGACCTCCTCTTTGCATGTAGTTCAACGATGGGCGTCAAAGTAGCCTAGCTTACCTGTTCTATATGAATCGCCCCTCTCCGAGCGTTTGGTTTATTAGATAAATTATTGAAAGACGTAGTCCTATCTTTATTTAATAGAGTTTTTGTCTATACACTTTTTTAAAACTGTGAATTAACTATTTGACTGTGATTTTAAAAGTGCTTTATTTGAAAAATCTTTTACTATAAATAATTTGACAATATTAAAATAAAAAATATTTTTAATTTTAAATATATTTTATTTTATAATAAAAATTATTTATGTATATAAATATTATTTAAAGTATATTAAAAATTCTGTAAAGTACAGTATATTAATTATTATATAATTTTAAATCATATGAAAATAAATGATAATATATATAATCAAATCTTTTATATAGGTTATAATATAAATAAACTAATATCGAAAATAAATATTAAACATATAAAAAGTCAAATAATATTATATAAATCTTAAAATAAATATTCAAGTTGAATAAATAGTTAAATACATAATAAACGAAAAGATGAGTTTGTGGGTATTGTGAGAATTATGTATAAAACATAAAGACAAAAGGACTAAAAATAAACTCGTTAATTGATCTAAAATTTACATTAAAAATACTTTTTAAGAAGCTTCAAATTTGAGTTTCTTAAAAACTATATTTTAGCTAAAAAAGTCATATTTATTTAAAAAGTACTTTTTGTTTTACAAACAAATATCTATTTTTCTTTAAAAAGTTTTATAGTAAAAAAATACTTATTAGTTTTTTGAAGTGCATTCAAACAGACACTTACAGATATTCGTTTACTTTACTGTAAGAACCGATTTAACATAAGCAAATTGAATTTTAAATAGCTCTATAAATCCTAACCATTTTTTTGGAATTGCTGATTATATCAAAACCTAATTACCTACATTTTGAAAGTCGATCGACGAAATGGTAACAACATTTAGAATATGGAAGGTCAAGGATTTTCTTAGAGCAACTTGAGTTTTCTTGCATTATGTATAATAAACTCAAGGTTGTTATTTTTATTTGCAATAGCAAAACATAATCTCACATTTGAGAAATATACAATATTGCTACATCGTTGTTTAAAAAGAAAAAAATTATTTAAATATATAAGATAAAAATTGTAATATTTTTAATTAAAAATAATATTAAAGTTTAAGTTAAAAAAATTTAAAGAGTGTAATTTCTAACGTTTAACTCGTTCTAAAACATAAATTAATGTTAGATCACTTCCAATATTGGTCAGGACGCGCCATGTCTGGACCTTGTGCAAGAGCAAGTTTGTGATTCGGCTCCATGGGAGTAAAAGCGGGGCGAGATTCAGAGAAACCGATCTCATTAACAATGTCAAGAGCATATTTGTGTTGAGACAGAAAAACACCACTAGGTCCCCTTGCTACTTCGACACCCAAAAAATATTTCAATTTTCCAAGATCTTTCATGTGAAAACAATTGCTCAGATATGTCTTAAAATCATGAATAGCCATGTCATTATTCCCGGTTATGATGAGATCATCAACATAAACTAAGAGATGAAGGAGTGTATCACCTCGGCGAAGGGAGAAGAGTGAATAATCTTCATAAGACTGCTGAAAACCATAATCAAGAAGAGCCGAAGATAGTTTGGCGAACCAACACTGAGGAGCTTGCTTAAGCCCATACAATGATTTTCGAAGACGACATACATCATCTGGATTAGAAGTGCGAAAACCCGGTGGAAGTCTCATATACACTTCCTCGTCTAGATCCCCATGTAAGAATGCATTGTGGACATCCATTTGATGCAAACCCCAATCCTTTGCAGCAGCCACAACCAACAAGAGACGAATTGTTACCATTTTAGCTACGGGGGCGAAGGTTTCATGATAGTCAATTCCAGCCTTTTGATGATTACCGAGAATTACAAGACGAGCTTTACAACGCTCTACCGACCCGTTAGAATGATATTTTATTTTGTACACCCATTTGCACCCTAGAACTTTTTTTTCAGGGGGAAGAGTGGTGACATCTCAAGTACCATTCCTTTCAAGAGCCGTCATTTCATTTTGCATTGCCTCATGCCAACATTGCTCCTTAATAGCCTGAGCAAAGGTACTTGGTTCTCAGATAGCTACTATGGCGAAGAAAGTGCTTATCTTGAGAATTAAAAGTAGCACTATGGAAAACATTGGGTAAAGGATAAGACTCACCAGGAGGATGTCGTGGTGTGGATGAGCATGAAGATGGACTAAGCTTTTGAACAGTATGAGTGACGAAATCACGCAGAAGGACTGAAGGCTTGTGCTGTCTTTGGCCACGACCGAAAATATTAACACCATCCTCTTGTGCATGAGTCTCTTCATTTCGTGCAACTTCACAGACGTGGGTATCTTCATCCAAATCGGTTGGACCATGTGTAAGATCATTGTCAGTGGAAATAATATTTTCTATTGGCAAGGAATTATCATCATCCATATTGTCAAGCGAGTGTGCAAGTTGTTTAGTTGATAACATTGGGAATTTGGTCTCATAAAATTCCACATCACGAGAAACCAACAATGTATCCGTATCTAAATCATACAATAGCCATCCTTTCTTCCCAGGTGCGTAACCCATAAAAACACACTTCCGAGAACGAGAAGCAAATTTGTCTCCACCCCGAGCTTGGTTGTGTGCATAAGCCAGACATCCAAACACTCTAATTTCATTATAAGAGGGAGGTGATCTATATAACAATTCATAAGGAGTTCGACCATCAAGTAAAGGAGTTGGTGTGCGATTAATTAGATAACAAGCAGCAAGAACGCATTCCCCCCAAAAACGGATCGGTAATCCTCCTTGAAATCGAAGAGCGCGAGCCACATTGAGAATATGACTATGCTTGCGCTCGACTCTTCCGTTCTGCTGAGGCGTCCCGACACAAGAGTTTTGCAAAATAATACCTTGATCAGAAAAATAATTTTTCAGACTGGTAAACTCAGTGTCATTGTCACTACGCACCACCTTGACCTGTTTGTTATACTGTCGTTCAATCATTTTAAAAAACCGAGCAAACATTTATGGTACTTCTTTTTTATCAACCAACAAAAATACCCAAACTCCTCTAGAAAAATCGTCCACAATGGTGAGAAAATATGATGCTCCACATGAAGAGATAGCACGATAAGGACCCCACAAGTCACAATGAATCAAACTAAATAAATCAGAGGCAGTCTTATTATTAATTGAGAACTTTTTTCGAGTTTGTTTTGCTCGATGACAGATTTCACAATCTGTACTAACATCAACATTCTTAGAGGAAGTAATAACAGGTAACTGTTTAACAACTTGAAACGAAGGATGACCCATACGCCAATGCCATAATTCTAAAGACGATGTTTCTGTCACCTTGTAAGCCTTCAAGGACGCCATGCCCCGGAAATAATATAGTCCATCTTTTCGCTCACCCGCACCAATCAGCATCCTTGAAGTGCGGTCCTGTATGGCACACAAAGTAGAGGTAAAGTGAATCAGACAATCTTTTTCATCAAGCAACTGAGAGACGGATAAAAGATTGCAACATAGCCCAGGAACAAATAAGACATGTTTTAACATCAAATTTTTGTCCAATATCACAGTTCCTTTTTTCGCTATCATGGAAGTCGTGCCATTGGGCATTCCAATGGGACTTCCAGAAATGTCTCGAACATCTTGCAATAATTTCACATTACCAGTCATATGATTTGATGCACCAGTGTCGATAATCCAGGTAGAGTCCTTACCAGTTATACGCCTACTATCTCCCACCTTTTGATTCTGTAACAATGATATAAGTGCCTCCCATTGTTCATTTGTGATAGTAGCTGGTTTTTCTTTCATATTTTCACCAGATACATTATGTGTCGTCATGGCCTCATCAGAGGCCAAGCCATGCACTGCGTTTGCACGAAAAACAGTGCCTTTGCCATGACCTCCACGGCTACTACTTGCTCGACCACCACCTCGTCCTCCTTGTTGTCTTTCGGTCCACCATTCCGAATAACCGATAATTTTAAAACAGCCACTCACTTCATGCCCGGACTTATTACAATGAGTGCAAAACAAGTCTCGGTTTGACTCTCGGCTTCTTGGATCACCTCTTCCACGACCTCGGCTTCCGGTTGGTGTTGCCAGAGCCAGAATTTCCTTGCGCTCCTCAGAGGACCTAACAACATTCTTCATTCGCTCTTCCTATATAATGGTAGAGTATACTCTGTTTAATGTCGGCAAAGGATCAGTAGCCAACAAATTTGAACGAGTTGTTCCATAGATTGAATCATCTAGCCCCATGAGAAACTCATGAACATGTTCCTCATCCCTTTTCTGTTGCAGGTGCTTGTTCACATCACATGAGCACTCTCCACAAATGCAGATTATACTTTGATCATAACTTGCCATGTCATCCCAAAGTTTCTTTATTTTTGCATAATAATCAACAATGGCCATTCCCCGTTGTTTGCAATCAGAAAGCTCACTCTTGATTTGTTGAATTCGTGGTCCATTCGAAACTGCAAATCGCCCCCTTAAATCATCCCAAAGACCTTTTGCCGTTTCTGAATACGATACAGTAGATCGTAGCGTTGGCTCGATGGTGTTCATAAGCCACGTAACGACCATGGACTGAACTATCCACCACTCCTCTTGATCGTCTGCCGTTTTCTCGACGGTTTCGTCAATGAATCCCCATTTTTGTCGGGCTCGTAAAGCCGTTTTGATAGCTCGTGCCCACTCATCGTAATTCACCTCACCCTTTAGTTGCACTTGGGTGATAATAGTTCCTGTTGTATCAGCTGTAATTAGATCAAAGGGGCTGGGTTTTGGTTTTGAGGGAGGCATGGCTCTGATACCTTGAGAAAATTTGTGAATGGATTCAACTGATAATCACTTCTTCTGTCAATCTTTATTTCTTGCCTCAGTTTATATACAACGCTTGCTAACAGAGCTACCAAGAAAATCTCCTATAAACTAGCAACCAAAAAATACTATCCAGATTATTGCCCCTAAAATAGGAAGATAATCAAGAATACAAGTCAACATTAATAGAATATTAAGGAGCGATAAGGTAGATTATTCTAGAGATTATTCTAGAAATCCCCAAGGCAGCCGATTTGAATAAATAATGGAGAGATAAGGCTGATTTGTAGGAGTGATAAGGTAGATTATTCTAGAAATCCTCAAGGCAACCGATTTGAGTAAATAATGGAGAGATAAGGCTGATTTGTAGGAGTGATAAGGTTTAATAATTAAGGAATATGTGTTGTAATAGGAGTCCTAGAATAGCTTAATTCCTAACAGAATATTAGTTTAAATAGACAATTGTTTCTGTATTTTTTGGAGTACATACAATAATATTTACAATGTTTTTCATTCATATTTTCTCTCTAAATTCTGTTTTTTATCTTGGTATCAGAGCATTAGTGCTTCTGTTTTCGCACCCTCATCATGACTACCTCTTCCCTAAACGTAAGCAACTTTGTTACCTTGAAGCTTTCGCAAACGAATTACCTGTTATGGAGGGAGCAGGTCATTGGTTTAGCTGAAAGCCAAGAAATTTATGATCATTTAACCACCAAACCCCAACTGCTATCGTTGGAACAACCAATTCTGAGGAAACAAAACAATACCAAGCTTGGCAAAAATATGACAGGCTACTTCGAGGGTGGATTGTTGGAACGCTCTCTGAAGAGTCCTTGGGGTTAGTCATAGGTCTCGATACTGCTTATGCAGTTTGGGAGGCACTCAAGGAAGCCTATGCCAAAGATTCACAAGAACGTGAATTTACTTTGAGGCAGTAACTTACGTATCTACGTAAGGATGACAACGTCTCAATTGGCGATCATATTCGGAAATTCAATTCATTATGTGATAATTTGGCTGCAATCGGTAAGCCAATGGCTGATCAGGAGAAGGTCTACTGTCTTCTAACTAGTCTTGGGCCAGATTATGAAACTTTCACCACAACTATGTTGAAGCCGCCCAGACCATCGTATACGGAGATGATCTCGCAACTCCAGAATCTTGATCAACGGTGAACGTGGTTCAGTTCTTCCCAGCCGACGCACCTGGCATTTTACAACACTTCTTCTCGCAACAATAATCAAGGGCGTAGTCGAAGCAACATGAATTTCTCTTCAGCCGGTAGAGGTTTTCAGGCGCAGCAATGTGGGAGCAAGGCTGATGGAGGTGCACCTGAGTCACAGCAAACACAGCGGAGGACGTTACCACCTAGTCTTCGTCGTATGACACCCAAAGAAAGGGAACTGTATCGCAATGAAATCTGTCAGGTATGTAATAAACAGGGACACATTGCAAAGATCTGTTGGTGGGTAATTAGTGCTGCTGATCAGTCGGCAAAGCTTCCACAAGCCTTGGCAACCCTGACCTTGGATAACACAATTACGGACACCGATTGGATTGCTGACTCAGCAGCTACTGACCATATGGCTGCAAATCAAGGTATGTTCTCTACCTTAAATCAATATAATGATTCAGTAATAATTGGTAATGGTACCATGATTCCTATCACTGGAATTGGTGATTCATGTGTGGAAAACAATAGGAATAATATAAAGTTAAATAATGTTCTGTTTGTTCCACAATTGAAGAAGAATTTGTTATCTGTGGGAAAATTGACAAGTGATTATCCTGTGAACTGCGAGTTTACTAATAGTAATGTTTTCTTAAAGGATCGAAAGACAGGGAAGGTAATTTTGGAGGGCCCAAAGAAGGATGATCTATATATACTTCCTAATCGGCGTGCAACGACGAATTTCTCTTAACGATTTCGATCGTGCAGTGCTGATATATGGCATCAGAGGCTTGGACACTCTCAAGCTTCGTCTATTGTTAGGTTATCCAATAAGGGCCTTATTAGTGTTGATGGTCCACTTAAAATTAATAAGATTTGTGATAATTGCCAATTAGGCAAATTTAACAAGTTCCCTTTTACTACAAGTACAATTTCTACTACTTCTATGTTTGAACGGGTTCATTGTGATTTATGGGATCCTGCACCACTTTTGTCTATTGCTCGATATCGGTATTATGCTTTTCTTGTGGATGATTATACGAGATTCATGTGGTTGTTACCTTTACGCGCAAAATCTGATTTCTTTACTGCTTTTGTTGCATTTGAGAATTATATTAAGCGTCAATTTGGCGCTGAAATAAAAATTCTCCAAACCGATGGTGGAGGTGAATTCGTTAATAAACAAATGGCTGAACATTGTTTAAAAACAAGTCTTGTTCATCGACTTTCTTGTCCACATACACCCGAACAATCAGGAGTTGTGGAAAGACGACATCGCATGATTCGGGAACTTGGAATGTTAATGATGTTTCAAAGCCGAGTACCCTTATTTCTTTGGGTTGAGGCTTTCACATCCGCTGTTTATTTGATTAATCACTTACCATCATCTGCTTTAAATTTTGAATCTTCATTTTTCCGATTATTCAAAAAACATCCTGACTATTCAATGTTGCAGGTGTTTGGTTGCAAATGATTTCCATACACCTGGGACAACAAAACAAACAAATTTGATCCTAAATCTTCTCTTTGTGTGTTTGCAGGATATACAGAGCAGTACAAGGGTTATAAATGCTATGACCCAAAACAGCGGAAGTTCATAATTTCTCGACATGTCACATTTGATGAAACTGACTTTCCGTATAAATCAAAAGAAACTCCAGATTCTCAGCTTGTTCTTAATCTAATTGATTCATGGATTATGTTGTTGAAAACTGTCACTAATTCTGTGTGCAATTTTATTCCAACGATTTCAGGAGAGACTGCTCAAAATCCTCAAGTCGCAGCTGATTTAACTGTCATGCAAACTCACTCGGTTGATGCGTCTGGCGGAACGAAGGCTTTACAAAATAATGAAGAAACTCGAGTTGAACAGGAGCGGCAAACCTCTTTCGACGAATATACTGCACAACCACCGACGAAAAATCAGTTCGATGGGAACAATACAGACGTCCAAGGTGATTTGAATACTGAGGGTGAGTTGAATTCTGAGTCCAGTACTGATAACGATGCATAAAACATCGGAAATACATCTCCGATTGAATCGCGACAGACAATCACCGATGAGACTACAAAGAACTATGAGGAGGCTGCACAATCTGAACCTCAGCAATCTTCAAAAAATAACACAGTCTCTGTTTCAACTGAAGGAAGTCATGTTAATGCGAGAACTGAAATTTCAGCAGCTGCTATAGATATTGGTGTAACAGAATCGGATGCATCAGCTCAACAGGCACCTCGACAGCATACTATGGTAACTCGATCTCAGCGTGGAATAGTGAAACCCAATCCGAAGTATGCCTTGCTTGTTACAACGACATATTCAATTCCAGCAGAACCCAGAACAATAAAAGAAGCAATTGCACATACAGGATGGAAGAAGGCAATGGAGGAAGAGATTTCAGCCTTGGAACAAAATTGTACATGCGATCTTGTGCCAAGAACAAAAGATATGAACGTTATAGGAGTGAAATGGGTTTTTAAAGCAAAGCTTATGCCTGATGGTACTCTGGAACGCTTGAAAGCTCGCCTGGTAGCAAAAGGATACAATTAAGTAGATGGCATTGATTTTCTTGAAACTTTTTCTCCTGTTGTGCGACCAGGTACAATTCGCCTTGTACTTTCTATTGCTGTTGTTAAAAATTGGCAGGTATGACAGTTGGATGTCAAGAATGCATTTCTTCATGGCTATGTGAACGAAGATCTTTACATGTCTCAGCCTCCTGGATTTGTTGATTCATCAAAGGCGTCATATGTCTGCAAACTAAAAAAGGCGTTGTACGAATTGAAGCAAGCGCCACGGGCCTGGTTTGATCGCTTGAGTAAATTTTTACATTCTCATGGTTTTATTTGTAGTTTAGTTGATCCATCACTTTTCATTTGCCATTACGGTTCAGAAACATTAGCTTTATTGGTTTATGTGGATGACATGTTATTAACTGGGTCTAGTGATCAATTAATCAAATCTTTTCTGGAGCTTTTATGCAGTGAATTTAACATGAAAGATCTTGGTCCTATTAATCATTTTTTGGGAATGGAAGTCATAACAACGACAGATGGGTTACATCTTTCACAAACTCACTTTGCTCTTTCTATTTTAAAGAAGTTTCAAATGCAGGATTGTAAGTCAATGCCAAGCCCACAATACACGAAGCATGATTTCAACGAAGCCAAACCACTGGCCGATCCTTTTGTCTACAGAAGTGCCATTGGAGCACTGCAGTATCTCACTCTAACGCGGCCAGATATTGCCTTCAGTGTCAACTATGCGTCACAATTTATGCAAGCTCCTACAACCTCACACATGAAACTCATTCATAGAATCCTACGCTACATCAAAGGATCGCTCGAGCTTGGAATCAAAATAACAAAGGATTCGACGCTTGAGCTTAAGGCTTATTCCGATGCTGATTGGGCAGGTTGTCCCGCAACATGCCGTTCAACAACTGGGTATTGTACCTTCCTCGGCAAGAATATCATTTCTTGGTGTGTCAAAAAACAAAGTACCGTATCTCGTTCAAGTACGGAAGCTGAGTATAGAGCTATGGCACATACAGCAGCTGAACTCACCTGGCTCACATTTTTACTTCAAGAACTTCGGGTTCCTAGTTCAGTTCCAGTTTTATATTGTGATAACTTGAGTTCATTGTATCTTTCTGTAAATCCAGTTCTGCATGCTCGAAGCAAGCACATCAAGTTAGACTATCATTTTGTTCGGGAAAGAGTTGCTCAAGGACTCCTCATTACAAAATATGTTCCATCCGCACAACAACTCGCGGACATATTTACCAAATCTGTCTCCAAGTCTGCCATTCGATCTGTCATCACCAAACTATGTCTCAGCCCTCGCCATAGTTTGAGGGGGGATAATAGAATATTAAGGAGCCATAAGGTAGATTATTCTAGAGATTATTCTAGAAATCCCCAAGGCAGTCGATTTGAACAAATAATGGAGAGATAAGGCTGATTTGTAGGAGTGATAAGGTAGATTATTCTAGAAATCCTTAAGGCAACCGATTTGAGTTAATAATGGAGAGATAAGGCTGATTTGTAGGAATGATAAGGTTTAATAATTAAGGAATATGTGTTGTAATAGGAGTCCTAGAATAGCTTAATTCCTAACAGAATATTAGTTTAAATAGACAATTGCTTCTGTATTTTTTGGAGTACATACAATAATATTTACAACATTTTTCGTTCATATTTTCTCTCCAAATTTTATTTTTTATCTAACATGATATATTTGGAAGATACGTGGGGAGATATTAAGATCTGTGATCTTATCCGACTATCAAGTGGTAAACAATTGTAAATCAAACTATAACGTACGAGAATCATAGACACGGTCATCAATTATACACAGTTTTCAAATACGAAGAGGTGAACAACTGTAAATTGCTAACAGAAGTAAAGAGAAGTTCAAAGATTCCAAACCTAACCAGAATACAAGTTGGAGTTTATTTAAAGAAGATTGCAATTCACTTAAAACTATTAAAAGGAATAAGTCGAGGATATTATTTAATTTGTAATTTTAATTTATTTCAAATACCATATTTATATGTTACTTATCCATTTATCTAGTACATATTTAAAAAAATAATGATCACACCGTCTTCCATTATTATATATATATCTAAGAGCAAGTGGAGAATTAGGCAGTGGAGAGAGTTAGGTGAGTTAATTGTCAACTTTGGTAGTAGGTGAGGGCATTTTGCATTTCAGAAACAGTCTGGTCTTTGATGTGATTTATTTTTTCTACGTATGTCTTTTTTTTTAATTGCCCACTAAACATTTCAAAAGGATCCTAATTATAGAAATAAATTTTTAAATCATTCACTCTTAAATTAATCCTTGCTAGAATCGAGTAGGTTCTTTACAAGAGACAAAGCTCTAGTCCTAAATTTTAAACAACTATATACATAAGAATAATTCAAACTTACGACCTCACTTAAATTAGAAGAGCTCCTTATCAACTCATCGGTACTTTGAGTTTGTCTGTATGTATTTTTGATTACTTATTCAATGACGAATGCAGTGATGGCATATGTTTGTAGTACAACTAGATCAAGGTTAAGTACCCTTTGAACATCATTTTTTGTCTAGTTATGCATATGTTTGTGGACAAAGTCGTATGCCATTATGTAATTAACACAACTTGTCCGCAAAAGTCAATTCATTGGATGTCACAAAAACAGAAGCGTGGTTTGGACTTTATATGAATTAATTACTTTATCAAAAACTTGAATTATTGGATGAGAGTAAATTGATAGGTTAACTAAATCCTGTGGTAGGTTGCAAATCCTTGTTGAACTTTTCAAAACTTTTCTTTCTGTGTGAGAAAAAAGAGGGTACTTCTTTATCATTCATTCAGTAATCTAAGATCTGACGTTGTTTCTTATTCAAGCTTTCTGGTGATGAAGATTGCAATTAAATGGTATTTCTAGGGCTGAGGTGATGAAACGACTTAGTTGAAAGGCAGCCTCACGTCGACTTTGGTGGAGGGCAGATAGGCATGTGCCAGG
Source organism: Erythroxylum novogranatense (assembly GCA_029891385.1). Lineage (NCBI taxonomy): Eukaryota > Viridiplantae > Streptophyta > Magnoliopsida > Malpighiales > Erythroxylaceae > Erythroxylum > Erythroxylum novogranatense. The sequence continues at coordinate 8,809,728 of CM057234.1, forward strand.
GTCAATATCAGGTCCCTCACTGGCCTCTCAACCCTAAACTTACTAGATCGTAACTAATGACAGATCATTAACATAATAATAATAATAATAATAATAATAATAATAAACTTAAAAGTTCGTTGATATTAAATTATTATAAATTTAGTAACAATTTAATTAATTAAAAGCTTAAAATATTATTAAAAGATTATTCCTTCCTATTAAAGAATTTAAAGTCTAACTAAAAAGAAATTATTAAATGATAATTAATTGATAAATTTTAATTCATAAAATTTATTAACTAATAAAATTGAAGAATTGATTAATAAATTGATCGATTTTAATAACAAAAGTTGTTAAAATAAATTAAACTTAAAATTAAAAATTAAACTAAAAACTAGATAATTTAAATTTTTACTATTAAACCAGTTAAATCAATTAAATTTTTAATCTAATTGATAAATAAGTTAGAGTAAAATCTTCTATGTGAATAATATTTATCATATAATAAATACACACCAATATTTTTAAAATATATAATTAAATTTTAATGAATTTAATGACTAAGTATAATAAGATTTTGTTATTCTACTTTTTTATTTCAATTCTCATATTTTGAATATCCTTTATTTCTTATGGTGTTTAAATTTTAATACGATATATAAATAAATAGAAAATTGATAAAAGATTTTTAAAATAGTGTAATAACTACACAAAAAAATAAGTTATAATTTTTAAATCACCAAAAACAAAATAAAAAAGTCAAAATTCACTTTCTGTTTTACTTCAAAGCCTAAGCTTTATAGCCGAGGAGTTAATCTTGACATTGAGGAGAACCGGAACGTGTTCTAGTTTTCGTATGTACATCGTCCGATAGTGAGGAACGCAAGATCTTCTGTTCTTAATTTCGTGTGCCAGTTAAAACAGAGTCATATACTTTTAAATTTTAAGTAACATCAACCATTTTTGTTTTACTAAAGATTTTGGTAAACTAAGCCAAAGACACAGTCGATTGATAAGGAATTTTTTTAATTTAAGTGAAGTTGCGAGTTCGAACCTTATTTATATATATAATTATTTAAAACTTAAAATTAGAACTTTACTTTTTACAAAGGATCTATCCAGTTCAACCGAAAATTAATGATGACTTAAAGTTAGGATCCTCCTAAAATTTTTGTTGAAAAAATTATTTTTTGCTAAACGTCTAAACCTATAGTATATTTGTATATATTTATGCGCAATGCTGACGCAATCACTCTCTTTGCAATATATGGATAGTCCACTTGGTTTGAGTTTCCCACGTGTGATTTTTCATTGTCAATGTTGTTGGAATTTATAACCAATGCCAACTTAACCATATAATCCACAAACCTATCATTCGGAATGTGCGAATCTAAAATTGTGTTAAAATTGGAAAACATGAATACTTTATGCTTTCTTATTTTATCACTCTAGTTTTGTTAGTTTCTTAATCATATGGATTTGTTTAGTTAATTTACTTGATCGGCTCGGTCGTGCTGAGCCCGCACTCAGTCATAATGACTCGTAAACCGATCGATTCATTCTTCAAAGATCAATCTTATACCTATGTCAGGCCCAGATTCAATCCACGATCTCCTTGGACCATTCGTATGTGATAGTCTCTTATGCATACGTAAAGATTTAGACCTAATTATTGCTCCATATATAAGGTATAATTCTACCATAACAGAGGTACGTAATTATAACCTAGTTTTCTCTGCATACAGCAACCTCACCTCTATTAAAAAAGACTGACTTGAGCGTTGAAGGGGCTTATCGAGAGACAACCCCCGACGCGCCTTCCTTATTTTGCAGGAATCTTCAAACCGGAGCTCTCGCAAGAATCAACCAACTTTATGAATCCAAACGGCAACGTACAGCCTCATCAAAACTTGGCTGAACTACTACTTAATTTGATTGTCTATTGTATTAATTAGGCAATTAAAAGGTTTAATTTCTTTTCCGAATTAATAGATTAATTTGAACATAAAAAATGATTATTTAAGTTCCGTTTACTTTTCTTCCTTTTTTTGTTATCCTGCTTTTTCTTTTTATAATTTTTTTAATAGAAAATTTCTCTTTTCTCTCTTCTTTTACGTCTCAAATTCATATCTTTTCTGTCTTATTTCTTTATTCTTCTTCTTCTCTCTTACCTCTCTAACTTATCCTTCTATCTCTTTTCAACCATGTAGAAAACGAAAGCTTGGCTTTTTTCTTTTTTTTTTTGTATAAAGGTAAAAGGAGTTCACAATTTACAAAACAAGCCTTGATACTAAATCATCCGGTAAGTGGAGAAATTAATTAGGTGATACTAATGTTAGAGTGTCCAGCCTGAGTGGCAAGTCAGTCTGCGTTTCTATTACTCTCTTGATATATGTAACAATGAAGAACAGTCCAATTTGGATTTCAGAATTTCAGAATACCCGTGACGAAAGCTTGGCTTTTAATCAGATGAGTTTTTGACACTGAAGAAATCAGAGATGTTTGGGAAGAAGTTCTTGTCGGCGTACGATAATTCATGCCCCAGAAAAGGAATCTTACACCGTTGGAAATCCAGAAAATCTGGCTAAACTAGGAAAACCAAATATACACGATAGTCTAATCTCCTAATTATTCACAATCATTTCCTAAATAGATACAACTTCTTAATAAAAATTAATTTAATATTTTTCTAATGATATTGTATTATTATTTTTCTAATTTTTTATTTTGTAGAATTTTTCTGCATTTATAATTTTCCTAATTTTATTTCTTCATTTCTACATTTCTAGTTTTCCTATTTATCATTTATTTCCATTTTGACATTTCCAATTATTTATTATTTTGCATTTTTTGTTTATTTTAGCTTTTATTTATTTTAGTTTTTTATTTCTATATTTTCACATTATTGCCTATATCGTTTATATGTGTTTTATATTTTTAATTATTTGTTATTCTGCATTTTGGTTTATTTTAACTTTTACGTTTTTGTAATTCGCGTTTTTAATTTTTTGTTTTTAATTTTTATTTATGCATTTTTAAATTACTAGTTTTGTTATTTATCATTTATTAATAGCATGCATTGCAACTATGATTTTTATTTTAGCTTTTATGACAAATCTCAATCTTGTTATCAGTTTTGTTACAAATATCAATTAAATAGAATTTTACTTTTTATAAAAACAAATAAAAATAACAACAAAGTAGAAGGAAAGGACCTTAACTCACTTTCACTGATATTTAAAACAAATAAAAATCGAATCAACTATTTTGTAAACGGAAGTTAACACGGAAGAGTTTGGATAAAATTAGGTAGGTTAGTGTTAGTATTTCAACACTCTCATTTTTAATCAGAGGTCTTGAGTTTGAGTTCTGAGAATAAAAAAATCTGATTGACTAGTACTTTATTTCTTACGGGCTGACCTAATATAAATAGAGATTAATCTAAGAGTGAATAGTTTAAAAGTATCTTTTTATAATTAAAACCCTCTTAAAATAACTCTATGAGTTAACCAAATAAAAAAATGGAGTGGATGGACGGCTCCATCCACCAACCCCCGTCACCTAACCCCAAGTGCCTATCTATGCTCTCCTACCACGCCCACCACAACACAACCGTCAAAACACTAACGACGTCAACTACGACTAGTTGGCTGCTATTCGTTCCTCGTTCCTAGTGTTCCTAACGTGCCTAAACGACCACTTCACTTTAATTTCAAAGCACGGCCACACGCCCCACCTAACGTCGAACTCTTGCGTACTCAAGCTTAGCTCTCGAGTTCTATATAAGCTCCCCTAAACTTGGGCTTATATTAGCTCTACCAGGGCACCAACACCAAATTGTCCATCGTTCGTCTCTCCCTTTCCTTTGTATTGTCTCTGTGGTGATAGCCATTTATTTTGGTACTAGGAGTAATTATGGATCTCCTCCTCTTGGAGAAGACCCTTTTGGGACTCTTCCTCGCTACTATTGTGGCTATTGTTGTTTCCAAACTACGTGGCAAGCGTTTCAGGCTCCCTCCTGGACCTCTTCCTGTTCCTGTCTTCGGTAACTGGCTTCAGGTTGGCGATGACTTGAACCACCGCAACCTCACTGACCTTGCCAAGAAGTTTGGCGACATTTTCCTTCTCCGTATGGGACAACGGAACCTCGTCGTCGTCTCCTCGCCGGAGCTCGCCAAAGAGGTGCTGCATACACAGGGAGTTGAGTTCGGGTCTCGCACCCGCAACGTGGTGTTCGATATCTTCACTGGAAAAGGACAGGACATGGTCTTCACAGTCTACGGCGAGCACTGGAGGAAGATGAGGAGAATCATGACGGTCCCTTTCTTTACTAACAAAGTTGTCCAACAGTACAGAACAGGTTGGGAATTCGAGGCCGCGAGTGTTGTGGAAGATGTTAAGAAGAACCCTGAAGCGGCTACAAATGGGATTGTACTGAGGAGGAGATTGCAGCTCCTGATGTACAATAACATGTACAGGATCATGTTTGATAGGAGATTCGACAGCGAGGATGACCCTTTGTTCGTAAAGCTCAAAGCTTTGAATGGTGAGAGGAGTAGGTTGGCACAGAGCTTTGAGTATAACTATGGTGATTTCATCCCTATTCTTAGACCATTCCTGAGAGGTTACTTGAAGATCTGTAAAGAAGTCAAAGAAAGAAGGCTTCAGCTCTTCAAGGACTATTTCGTTGATGAAAGGAAGTAAGTAATTCGTCGTTTTCATTAATCTTTTTTCATTAAAGCTTCCACTTTGGTGTGGTTCAAGCTTCATTCGTCGTTTTCATTCATCTTTTTTCATTAAAGCTTCCACTTTGGTGTGGTTTAAGCTTCAGGTTCCTTCAACAGTCCTGGTTCTCTCTTGGTTTCATAAGCTTTGAATAGCTTCGAAAATCCCAAGAAATTCCTTTTTCTTTTGGCTTCTAAAGTTTCGGTTATCCCAATGACTAATTAATGTTTCCTTCCTTTTAATGACTTTTGCTATAATTAAATGGAAGTACGGCCAAAAGTTATATTTTTATATTTGTAATCGGTAAAAACAATTGCTCTTGATCGTGAAAATGGTTGCTGCCTTTACCTTTGTATTGGTAATAATAATCATGAATTTATTCGTGTAGGAAACTGGCAAGCACAAAGAGCATGAGCAACGAAGGGTTGAAATGCGCAATTGATCACATACTGGACGCTCAGCAGAAGGGAGAGATCAACGACGATAACGTTCTTTACATTGTTGAGAACATCAACGTTGCCGGTAATAATCAATATTTATTCTGCACAGCCTTTTCCTTTCTTATCAGATTTAAACAGTTCCTTATTTTGGTTGCTATTGAATGAATTTGGTAGTTTGGTGGTACCCTCTAGATTTTAATTGCGTCTCCGAAACGGTTTAAAAGGTTTTAGAGACTATTGTTACTTTAGATAATGACAAGTGCACGAGAGGTCTCAATAAGACACACACACACACATTATTGACGTGAAGTAGGTTAGGTGTTTCTTCAAAAAAAAAAAAAAAAGGTTAGGTGTCAGTAGACATTTACTCCAGCGATACGAAATTAAATAGAGGTCGTCATCAGGAGCATTATCTGGTAAACGAAAAACATATGGCGAACTGTTCACATAAGCGCCTTGGGGGGTACGAGTGAGGTGAGAATCTATTAGTGTAAAGTTTGATTACCAGCTGACAAAATTATAGTAGCTAATCGTAATTGAAGTAGGAATCGTTATATGATGAGGTGATTAAGCTTGACCAATCAGAGTAAATAATTTATGAAAAGATAGGAAGGTAATCCTGAATCCGATTTCGAGTTCTTGCCTGATTAAACTTAGAGCGTTGAGTGTCTCAGTGTGGAAAGTTTTCTGTTTGATTAGTTGTTTTCAAGGTTGTAACTCTTCAGGGTTCTTAGAAAACGATTCTTCAAAAGAAGGGGAGATATTTGGGACATTTTTGCCCCTTTGTACTAGAAAAGTGACTTTGTGGTAGGTAGGCTTGAGAATGGTTTAGAATGGAATTTCCTAAATCCTAATTTTTTTTTTCCTGATTTGTTATTGTTGTAACTTTAACAATAGGTCAAGTTGGGCTTGGCCTACCTCGGCCTGAACCTGGCCTAGCAACTTTTGCCGGGTTTGAGATTGAGACAGTCGAGCACTAATTAATTCGAGCCGGAGCGACTTAGGAAACCCGAAGTCTAAGTTGGCCTAGTCCAGCCAGAATTTTTTTAAAATTAAAAAAGAAAAGTAATGTATTTTTTCTTATAATTATCGATGGGGTTTGCCAAGCCTAGTGGTCGGTTGGTACAGCAATTGTTGTAGGTAAACCATCTAAAATAATAAACATTGCAATTAAAGTAATAAAAAGTTGTATAGATAAATCTGTATACATCATTGGTAGGTAGTAGGTGGTAGAAAATGCTTTTCTCACCTACTTTGTGTTGGAAGTACTTTCATCATTATGAAGGAGCTTGATATTATACGCTTCGCAGGTAGATAGATGTACCTACCAAATAGTTTACTTAATTCTCTATGTTCTTGTGGACAGCAATTGAGACAACGCTATGGTCAATCGAATGGGCGATAGCAGAGCTTGTGAACCACCCTGAAATCCAGAGGAAGCTGAGGATTGAACTTGACACTGTGCTTGGACCTGCTCACCAAATCACCGAACCCGACATTCAAAATCTCCCTTACCTCCAGGCTGTGATCAAGGAGACTCTCCGTCTTAGAATGGCAATCCCTTTACTTGTGCCCCACATGAACCTTCATGATGCTAAGCTTGGTGGGTATGACATCCCTGCAGAGAGTAAAATCTTGGTGAACGCATGGTGGCTAGCAAACAACCCTGCAAACTGGAAGAACCCTGAAGAGTACAGGCCGGAGAGGTTCTTGGAAGAAGAATCTAAGGTTGAGGCCAATGGCAATGACTTCAGGTACCTTCCATTTGGAGTTGGTAGAAGAAGCTGCCCTGGAATTATTCTTGCGTTGCCAATTCTTGGTATCACAGTGGGACGCTTGGTACAGAACTTTGAGCTTTTGCCTCCTCCTGGCCAGTCGAAGATTGATACCACCGAGAAAGGTGGGCAGTTCAGTTTGCACATATTGAAGCATTCCACCATCGTGGCAAAGCCAAGGTCGTTTTAGTTAAGCTTTACATCATGTTTTATTGTGTTAATGACGATGGAATGTTGAAACTTGGAAAGTTGGGGAATCATTTGGAATGCTGCTTTGGAATGAGCATTTCATTGTTTTCGTTATATATATGTGTTGTGGCAATGGAAATCTAAGAACTTCAAGGTACTTGAGGACTTTTCAGTAAGTTTTTTCTTGTAATCATTTGCTGTGATTTCTTCAGCAATCTATCTTCCGTTTCCATCATCCGTAATGTGACAAATTACAATACTGACTTAAAAATGAATCAAGCTAACTTTTTTTATTCATTCAATGAATTCATATTTGTTATTCCAAAAAAAAACAGAGAGAGGGAAGGTATTAGTGTTCGAAACTAAATTTTTTGATTATTGTAGTCATTTTATAAGTTTAGGAGAAATTTTGGTGAACTCTCACTGGCATCTTTGAGCTAAGGGTCAATAACTCAGAAAGAAGTCAAAAATGGGTAGATAGATTTATCTTCGGACATTCACTCATTTTTTATAATCCGCATGACTTGGGAATTGGGATACTTACTTTTAATAACTAAAAGGTACACGTTGATTGACAAAGTTTGTCTTTAAAGAGAAACCTTAAACTTGTTAATGAACATTTTGTATTAATTTTTGATACATAATTTGCTAAACAATTAAGAGTTATTTGTTTTAATTCTAGGTATATATTAAATTTGGGACACAATTCAACTCAAAGAAAAGAAAAGATAGCATCTGCGTTGGAGTAAAAAAACATTAGAGAAAAGACATGAGAATGGACATTGAATAGAAAGAGAACAAAGAAGCATACAACATTCTAGCTGGTGGATAAGAGAACGACATGAGAATGGACATTGAATAGAAAGAGAACAAAGAAGCATACAACATTCTAGCTGGTGGATAAGAGAACGTGGAAGCTTGACCTAGTAAGGACATAAAAAATATAATAAAGCAGGAGCGTCAACATGGGAACAGAACCACATCATTGTAAAAAAAAAAAACAGAAAACAGCTAGTGACAAAGAAGTATGGGCTTCCTCTAAAAACTTGATTTATTAACCCACTCACACATCTTAAAAACATGGAAGCTGGTGCATAACATTTATCCAAATAACATTTTACTATATTACATTATGAATCCTTACATCCTTTCCAAACAACAATTTTTTAATATTACGTTTATTTACATTTCATTTTATTATACATCATTACATGTCATTCTATTATAGCCTTAAGGAAATGATAATAAGAGTTATAATGAACAAAGCGGGAATAAAATATAGATGACTTCCATTTCTTATTATATTAGAGGTATATAGTATTGCCCCAAAAGATGATACAAAATACTACTCATCCAATCATAATATATTATCAACAATCTTTTTGTTTTTATCCATTCCTTTCTTTCTGTACCAACTAACCAAACACCCTGCAAATTTATAATTTCGAGTTAGCTATTTTATTACAAAAATATCCCATAATTTCTTCCAATTAAAAAGAAATTATAGGTTTATACTAGGAATTTTTAGGTCTATATTTTTTATACTTAAATAACAACACTCAATAAGCGTCTCACTGAAACGCGATGCTTGGAAATGTTCAGTAGTACGCATCTTTATCTCTACTTGATAGAGAAGTGTTTTTAACTTTTAATACCTGAATAAATACGTTAAATAATTTATTCAAAGTACGTAATTTATAAATTATTATGTGCATTTAACAATTTAACTAATAATTACATTTTTAAGTTTTAAAATTTTCAATTTGATACTAAAATCTTTTTAGAATTTCTTTAAAAATAATAATGAAGCACACATGAAATAAACATTAATCACAAATTGATAAAATGCTATTTATATAATGATTAAAGTCAACACTTAAATTTGTATAAAACTAATTAAATTTTAAAATTTAATTAAAATTAATAATTTGATAAGTATTTAAATTTATTAAGATTTAAGAATAAAGTTAAGTTACCAATTTAATTAGTTCATATATGATGCTATATTTATTGTTATTTTTAATAAAATATAATAACAGAAATTTTATAATATAAAATATAAAAAATTCAAAGAATATTTAAAAAAATTAAAAATTCTTAATATAGCTTTTATCATATAGAATATGACAAGAATATCAAGGAATTCAGGTAGTAAAGAACCAAACGAAGCGCTCAGTTCATATGTTGAATGAGCAAGAGACATTAAAGAAGCTTGTGAAGACAATTACACAGTAGCAAGAAAAGCACACTTTGCGCATTGCAGGTCAGGTCAGGAGGATTCCAATGTCATAATCATACATCAGGCTCGCACAGGCTCATCTCCTCCTTTACCATACTCCCAAGTACTAAAACCACCGATCACTGCTCGTAACCCGTGATTTTGATTGTCCCATTCTGCCAATCTTTGTCACGAAGGCTGAAACAGCCCATCTTGCTTTCCTTTTCATGATGTGACCTTACAAATGCTCCTAATAATTCATAAATTATGTATTCAAATTGAGTTATTTGTGTAAATTTTAAAATTTTAGATCCAATTCGACCTCCCCTTTTCTGCAATTTCTTCAGGTCTGATGTTTGTTCTCCCTTGTCAATCTTGACAGCCTCTTAAGCCTCTCATGTTGCTTCTTCTCTCAAGTGTCATTGTAGATGAAGATTCCGACGATTCCTCCTTCAATCCTTCGTTATGATTGTTCAGTTTTGTGAGAAAGTTCATAGATTGATGATTATTCTGAAACTAAGCAGAGAAGGGGCCAAATTTGGGAGAGGGTTGATGACAAAGATGGAGAGAGAAGTTGCTGGTTCAAGTCTGGTCAAGCGACGGCTCAAAACCATATCAAGTTCGAGCAACATAAGTCAGGTCCGATTGAGTTTTGGACTTAGTTTGGGTGAGTTCGTACCATTGAGGTTTTGTCCCCTTTGGTCTCCATGCTTCCTTATTCATTTCCTTCCTTGGAGGATTCGGAGTTGAGCAGGGGCGCCGGGGTTTTGTTGTTAAGACGCTTGCCACCACCTGCCATGAAATGGGCTATGTAGCTCGGTGGAGGCAAGCACTTTAAATCAATAAAAACCCCGGCCACATGTGCTCAAGTTGACGAGATCCGCGCTGGCTCACACCAAAGAGGACAATACTAATTTGCTTGGTTGAGGTTCAGCAGACAAGATCCTCTAGCCCAACCAAACCAAAGTGGTGAGAGGCGTGCACTTAAGTGCAACAAAACCCTGAGGTCACAGGTTCAAGGAACGAGATTCGCGCCTGACGACTAAAGGGGACAATACTAATTTGTTTGGTTGAGGTTCAGCAGACAAGATCCTTTAGCCCAGCCAAACCAAAAATACGTAGCCCAATGGTGAGAGGCGTGCACTTAAGTGCAACAAAACCTTGAGGTCACAGGTTCAAGCGACGAGATCCACGTCTGACGACCAAAGGGGACAACACTAATTTGCTTGGTTGAGGTTCAGCAGACAAGATCCTCTAACCCAACCAAACCACCCTTTATCATCGGATTGGACTGTGCTAGATTATAGAATTCCATTTACTTTAAGAAATCCTTATTTATATGGATTATGTGCCTGCATATATATACAACATGTATAATGTATAGTATTGCTCACAGTTAATTGTTTGTTTTTCATTTTTCATAGACAAAAAATAGTATATTGACGGGGAGGAGAAGAACGATGTTGACTCTGAAAAATTTTAAAAATAGGAGGGAGGGTATAGAGAGGAGAGGCAGAGGAATACCAGATTCTTTGATAGGCCTTTTTTATTTAACAGAGGTTGTCGCCGTTGCTGCCGAGAAGTTGATCAAAGAAAATAACAATGGCACCAGAAATGCTATTTCATCATTCGAGTCTTCAAAGTTGAGACGTAAAAGATCTCTTATAACTCAGCTTGGTATATCCATGACTAAGTTCAATGTCAGAGACGCAAGGAAAAGGTCTAAGACTACCCCTGTTGCAACAAGCCATGGAAACTAGGGGTGAGCATTCGGGTAATTCGGGCCGAATTTTCACTGATCGGGCTCGGCCCGAATTACCCGAATTATTTATATGTTACCCGGCCCGAACCCAAAAATTTAGTAACCCGAAATTTGTCGGCCCGAACTAAGATTGAAGTAACCCGACCCGAACCCAAGTTGTCAATACGAATTTTCATTGAACCCAAAATCGAACTAACTTACCGAACCCGAATTTTAATAACCCAAATTTTGGCCCGAACTGAAATTTTAGTAACCCGAACGTATCTAGCCCGAAAATTTTTGAGTTACCCGAAATAATATAAAAATAAAGAGTCCAAATGCAAATATTACAATTAAATAGCATAATTTGATTGTTAATTCTACAAGAAAAAACAATCATGAAAAGTAGCTCAGTAAATTAAACCGGAGTGTTTGTTGTCGACTTGTTCCGCTGTCGATGGAGTCAGTAAATTATGAAAGTCATCAAACTTCGTGTAATCCAGATCCACGAAATTTGTGACAATTCTACATTAAAAGAACATAAATCGAGAATCAATCAATCATGCAAAATATCACAATGTATAACAAATTGAAATATTAAATAATAAAGCTATAAAAAATTACCATTTTCCAAACGTTCTAAGTCCTCCAAATCCTCCTCAATTTTGATCTCGTGACGAGTCACCAAGCTCTAATCCAATCTCGTCCACATATGAGTGCTTGAACAATTTTAGAGTCAATGAGCTCCTAAATGTATCAAGAACCTCCCTCTGTGCTAAAAGCACTCTCCAAGACACGGTTGAGATAGGGATTGCTAGAACATCACGAGCCATGATAGCAAGTGTAGGAAACCTTGCTCCATTAATTTTCCACCATCCAAGTATATCAAAGTTTTCACAATCCGCTTCGCCCTTCACCCAAATACTTATCTAATTTCGATCGTATCCCAACCTCCGTTGCACTCTTGAATTTCTTAAATTTGGATTCCATAGTCTCAAATGGTTCACTATCCTTATCTAAATTGCTTCAAGATTGCCTCTCTCAAATGATTGGCTAGTTTCAGTGACAACATGCATTTATACTCATTAAACATGGCAAACAAAGTATCTCTCACCTTATGACACATACGTGAAATATCCTCCCCATTATAAAGTTGATGAAAAGCAAATTCCACATACTCTAATTTAGATCGAGGATCAAGAATAGCAGAATATAAAAGAACATATTGGCCTTCTCAATATTTCCCCAATACTTGTCAAATTTCCTTTTCATATTGCTTGCCATCAAACTCAATTCAAGATCATTGTTGTTTACCATTTGATCTAAATTACTAGCCACTGTACTTATTTCACTAAAATAAGTATTTGAAGTCACATAATAAGAGCCCGAAACTCTCAAAGTCAACTCATAAAATTGCTTCAAGAATAATGTTAATCTTCTAGCAACCTCCCAATCATTACAAGTGGGAACCCCTATATCACCCTCCATCTCACTCTTAAAACTAGGATCAAGAATTTCAAATCTCTCAAAAGCTTTTTCAAATTTTTGGGCAACATCAAGCATCAAATAAGTCGAATTCCATCTAGTTGAAACATCTAAACACAACGACTTTTTACAATTAATCATCTCCATCACAATTGCCTCGTTAAACCTTTTCAACCTAGCAGGGGATTGTCTAACAAACCTAATAAAGAATTCAATTCGCATAATTGAGCTAGAAACTTCACTTAAACCATCACCAACCACCAAATTAATTATATGAGCAACACACCTAACATGAAAGTGTTCACATCAAATAACACTATTTTTCCTAGTGCTAAACCTTTTTTTCAAATATGCAATGGCAGTATCATTCGAGCTAGCATTGTCAACAGTCATCGTTAACACGTTATCAATGCCCCATTCAATCAAACACCTCTCAACTGCCATACCAATGGCCTCACCCTTATGACTATCAATAGGGCAAAAGTTAATGATCCTCTTGTTCAATTTCTAATCATTATCAATAAAATGTACAGTTAAACACATATAATTGATTCTTTGCAAAGAAGTCCATGTATCCGTTGTCAGACAAACCCTAGGGGTGGAGTTCCTTAACAATTGCTTCAACTTATTCCTCTCATTTGTGTAGAGTTGGAAGTCGTCCCTAGACACGAAGAATCGGGATGGAAAACGAACTTTGGTTGAACTTTAGACATAAAATGTCTAAAGCCTTGTTCTCTACAAATTTGAAAGGAGTTCGTCTAATACAATCATATACGCCAAAGCCTCCTAGCTACATTTTGATCAAACTTCCAAGCTGTCATAATATTTTGACTACCCCCCTCACCCTTAACTACATTAACTTCACGTTGACTAGGATCTAAGAAAGGGGTCATTGTGCAATGATTCATGTGATAAATAAGTGGACGAGTACCTATAGTTTTTGAATCAGCAGCATACTCTTTACCACAATAATTGCATCTACCTTTTCTACGTCCATCTTCACCACAAATGCAAGAAATGATGCCATACCTCGGATCTTTTGTTATAGCCTTTCGCTTTGGTGCTAGTGGAACTGGAGGCATCTCTTTCCGAGGCGTCTCTAGCCTCTTCATTCGAGACTCGACGTTGATTGGAATCACTGGATTATCCGACCCTCCTTGTTCCATCTAAAAACAAGAAAAAACAAACCCAACATTCAAGATCGAAGTCAATTTATAATTAACTCACTTCAAAGATGAATCTCAAAAGTTTATTTAAGGGATTGAGGAAAGAATCTAAGATAAAAGAAAAGCCATATCACATCATTGGTTAATCAAGAGGAAGCAAATCGAATCAAAGCATATCTTCAATTAGAATCAAAACATCTATAAAGTGTAGACTTAATTAGCTTACATGTTGTTGTAATTAAAAACTGTCATTTATAATCTTTTGAACAACAATGTGAATCTAAAGTTTAGACTTCAATATCTCATTTTAAGTTAATGATAAAATGTATAATACCTTTTAAATGAAATAGAAAAGTGATCTTAATTTTGTTATCTGAAATTTGTTACAAATGTTTTAAAACTTGAAAAGTTTATGCATAACATGATAACAATTTTAAAATATAAGCCACTTACTTATCATGCATTAATCTTTTAACTCATAAGTTCCTAGCCATTTACATTACTAATACATTATAACTAATTAACAACTCACCCTAAACTAATTTATTAAGAAAATTTATTTTCTCACCCATACATATTAGTCTACCTATTGCACTTATTAAATGGATCCATTTGTCCTAAGACTAAAAAATTTGTCACCCATACATAATGGATCCATTTGTCCTAAGACTAAAAAATCCTTAGGTGAGTGTAAACAACTTGTTAGCAATTGGTTTTATATTTAATGGTGGAAGACTTTTAAAGTAAAGCTATTTAGAAATTGGTTTTATATTTAATGGTGGTTGTTAGCAATTGGAATTTAAGTGTCCTTGTCTACATTGTTATAGAGCTATTTAGAAGAGAGTTCAAATTTCATGTAAAAGATGCAAATATATATTGGTACAATATAAGAACATGTTCCAATAGAATAAATGCTAATGCCTAATAAATCTAAAGTAGACAAAGATTGTAAGTTTTATTTTAATCCCTAAATGTTTAGAATAAAACACTTACATCTATCAATTATAATCCATAAACATCAGCAGTTACATTTAATGGAAATGGAGCAAAAACATCAGCAGTCTAATCTCTAATGTCTATAAACATCAACAGCCTAATGTCCTAACATACGCTTAACATATTAAGATCAACTATATTGTGAATTATGATTCTCTCATGAATCATTTTCATCTAAAGGAAATGGACCAAAAACTCTACTTCTTATGTCAACCCCAATTTCAATTTTAGGAAGTTGCTATACTTCCTGTCAGCTTCCCTCAACAAATACATAAATGCAATCCATTTTGAAAGGCAAATGTTTCATATAGAAATGTGCCAGAAAATCAGATATAACCCAATGTAACATAGAAACCAAACAAAGCAGTGTCCACAGAGCATTTGAGACTTGAGAGCCAAAAACGCAATCTGTCAAGAAGATTAGATTTTCTAGCATTCAACGTTAGGCCAAGTTCAATCCAAATTCCAAAAGCCTTCACAAATCACAACAAGCAAAATGCAAGTGGACCGTAGACAGTAAGCACAGAGCATTTGAGAGAACAGTTAGAGAAAATGACTCCTTACCGTGAGCAGTAGCAGTGAGCACTCTCAAACGTGTATGATGTTTCGCTTTTACCGTGAGCAAGGCAGAGAACGGAGAAGTGAGAAGTGAGAAGAACAGAAGTTAGAAGAAAAATACCCAAATGTAAACCCTAGAAATCGCAGAGAACCAGGAACGAGGGTCAACCCTCAAGCGTGTTGTCGTGTTGATTTGAGAATTGAGAGAACAGAGAAGAACAAGAAGTTAGAGACTTAGATTAATTGGAGAACACGACAAGAACGTGTTCTTCTTAACGCATGAACACGAGTACACTGTACACGACAAATGAAACAGAGAAGAACGCATGAAGACGACAAGAGTAGAGAACAGAGAAGAAGTCCTTAGTCCTTACCGTGAGCTGCCAGCTGTCGACTGGGGACTACTCACTACCGTGCGGTGCGGACTGGGGACTGGGAACGCATGAAGACGACTGCGATAGGGTTAGTGTGTGTTAGTCTGTTAGAGAGTTAGAGTGCTGCTGAGTGTTAGATAGGGTTAGTAATACCTAATTCGGGTTAGGGGAGAGAAGAGTTAATGGTAGGATATTTCGGGTAATCGGGCCGACCCCATTTGTTTTGGAGTAACCCGGACCGGCCCGAACAAAATTCGGGTAATAAACGGATCGGCCCGATTTACCCGAATTTCCATATTTCCTTACCCGAATTTTTTCGGGCCGGGCCGGGTAATCGGGCCGGCCCGATCAATGCTCACCCCTAATGGAAACAAGAAGGAACGTGTGAAGCTACAAAAAGGAAGAGCTTCGGGCGCCAACCTACCTCCAGACATGCCTCAGGAGTTCAAAAATCGTATTCAAGAAATGGGAGGCACAGAAGTTGAGTTGATCATACAGAAGCCATTGTTCGAGACAGACTTGAAGAAGGGTGAGGGGCGCATGTCCGTTCCCGCCAACCAAATACAGTGCCATGACTTTCTGACCGATGAAGAGAAAGAATTGCTGAACATGTTGGATGAACGTGAAAAGCTGAAGGCTATAGAGACTAAAGTAATCGGACCCAATGCAACTGAAGAGACCACCAATATGAACTTTAAAAAATGGAACATGAAGAAATCAAACGGGAGTGGTAGCAGTTCATATGTATTAACGACAAAGTGGAACAGTATTGTAGCGAATAACCCTTCAACCTTAAAAGTGGGCAATAACATTCAGTTATAGTCTTTCAGACAAGAAGGACAACTCTGTTTTGCACTGATTGTTTTGGATCCAACACGAGTTGCTGGAGACGATTCATAATTTTTTTTGTACTGTATACGGACGCCATTATTTTTATTCCACTGTTGTTTCATGGTTCCCATAAGTTATAGCAATAACTGTCTTTAACTATACCTACAGCAGATAATATTTACTAATAATATTGTCTGAAAAAAAAAAATTGTCGTCATGTTCAAATTCTAGTCGACTCTGCGACCACTTTGATTCTGCAGCAATGTAACTTGGAGGCTCTTTTACTCTCATCGCCAAGAAAGTTATCATCACGTGAAGAAGAAAAGAACTGGTTTGGCGATACGTAGTGTACGGACTGATATGGATCGATGGGAAAGCACTCCAACTGATATCCTTTCCAATCCTGTCTGTTCGTTTCACTACGTAAAGTGTCCGCCCGATCCGAAGCCGGAGGTACTGTTTTTCTTTGTAATCTCTGATTGATGATTCCTTTGATGAGTGATAGTTTAGGAAGTTTTGATGCTCACGGCCAATACGAGGAATATATATTTAGGAGACAAGGCTAGGAACTTATAATATACTTACGAGATTGGCTATTCTTACTCATAAAAGGTCTTCTATCCAATATTACTCATTCTTATTCTGTTTTATAAAATCTCAACTATTTATTTTGCGAGATTCATGCGAAACTCACATAAATGAATTGCTGAGATTCATTGAACACAATAAGACACCATAATATTAGACAGAAAATTTGGACTCATTTTGTTGCTGGCCACAAGTTAATTGTTCACACGTACGAATTTGTTGTTGACAGTTCACCTTGGCGAAGTCTTGAGAATTGGCTAGTGAATTCTTAGTTTGTTGTCATCTGGCTTCGGAATTTAGAATTTACGGTGCTTTTTTTCTTGCGGGGTGTAAGGGTTGGAGTTGTTGTATCTCGTTCTTCTTGCAATTGAAGTTTTGAGGGTTTTCAGGATCAGAAGAAACTGATGCGAATCCACCTAAAAATATTGCATAGAGAACTCATGAACTATCGATACAAGGACAGATTTCCTTGCTAATGGTGCTGTTTTAGTGATCGAAAAAACGTGAGGTGTTGCGAAATGATGAGATGGCGCAGTTACTGTGGCATGTAGCTGAGAGCCTGAGGAGAGAATTATTACGGAGTTGTGTGTGGAATAAAATAGATTGGAGGAAGCTGTTTCTTGTAGCTGCGACATTGACATTAGTTGGAATTTTGGTTCCTAATCAGCTGACAACATGGTTCCTTTCTTCCCATCCCCCAGCTTATTCCTCCATATCCCTGAATGGTAGCATGCATTTAGAGCAGAGTTTTACAGAGGCAAAAGTTGAAGAGTTTAGTCAGGTTTCAACTACTCCTGGCATTCCACTTAATGGTTGCATGCATTTAGAGAAGAGTTCTACCGAGACAAAAGTTGAAGAGTTCAGTCAGGTTTCAATTACACCTGGCATTCCTCTTAATTCTACAGTTCTTTCTGGGGACAAAAATGTTTCCATCTCTGAACAAGGAAATTCTGTATCTAGAAGGAGAAGGAAACAGAGCATTGGAAATGATGAGTGGAATAAGTTGTTTCCTCCTCTCAGTCCTCATATTGAGGAAGAATTGTTGAGGATTTATGTATACTTGGTTTCTTGTAAATGAACATTGTACAGATAGTTTTAATCACTGAACATGTTTCTTCATGATACACAATTCAGAGAAACATGCCGTCCTTATCACCTAATGCTGCTTTGGCGTATGCTAAAAAGGAGATTGAGCATACCACCATTGTTACTCATGATCCTTATCTATATTTTGGAATGTTTCCTTTTTCAAGAGGTAAATTGTTAACACTTCTTTCCTTGCTTCATCGTACTTATTGATGAACTCTATTTTCATAAAATTTCAAGTGTAACTATCAATAAGTTGAAAAATGATTATGGTATTGGCTACACATTTGGGGTTAAAATGAACACGACGAACTGGAGCTGATTTTGGGAAAGAATATTCTGAAAGAAATTAGATAATGCATCTATATTAAGGTTTCTGGTAGTTCCATATGTGGACCAAGTAAGAAAAAGTTACATACAAAGGTTCTATGCAGATCAGATGAATAGGCTAGTGTTATAGAAGACTCATCTCTTGAATAAGAAAGATAGCTAGAGTATGGTTAGGTGAAAGGGAATAAAAATGAGTAGAAAATTAAAGTAGCGGATAGAATTTAAGAAAAGGTACTACACTCTGAACTGATTGGTTTCACATAATCTGGTTGTTCTTTTACATGTATTTCAAAGATTATATCAAACTTTATAATAAAAATTTGCAGTTAAATTTGAGAAAGAATAACCACATTGAGATTCCATGTAGTTGACATTCCCAATCCAATCATCAAGTAACAGTTGATGATTCATGATTACTTATTCTCTTAATAATTAGGTAGCTGGAGGTTCTCTTTCCCTGGTACTTATTGAGAATTAAACATCACTTGATTTATTACTTCTTGCAGAAGATTTAATGCACCTAGTGGCTTACAGTAATGTAGCAAAAAGCTGGAGAGTACTCTATAAGCATGTTAATAGTCTCTAAATATTAGCTTATTCATCCCTTATGGGGATCAAGGGTCATTGGTTTAATTGTGGTGCTAATCATAAATGATTTAGCATGTCTTTTGGATCACATCCTACTTGAATTTCAGGAGCTATGAGTTGATGGAAACGATTCTTAAAGTCTACATCTATAGGGATGGACGTAGGCCCATCTTTCATAAACCTCATCTCAATGGAATTTATGCTTCTGAAGGATGGTTTATGAAGTTTATGGAGGCAAACAAGAAGTTTGTCACAAAGAATCCGGAGAAGGCACATTTGTTTTACCTTCCATACAGTTTATGTGCCAAATTCACATGATCTGAGACCACTATCAATCTTCATAAAAGACTATGTGAACATAATTGCTGGAAAATATCCTTTCTGGAACCGAACACATGGGAGAGACCATTTTCTTGTTGCTTGCCATGATTGGGTGTGTTAACTTTTTTTGTTTTTGGATAGGTAACTTTTTTTCATGCCAGGTTGTTTGGATAAACCCAGTTTAATTTTTTAATTTAAAACTTTCTAGATTCAGAAGAAACAATGTTAGATGTGCATATGGTGTTGTTGGTCTTGAATACTTTATGCAGAAACAAGCACACACAATTACCTTTTATGCGTGATCGTCTGTACAGGAGCCCCAACCATTATCTGCGTAAGCTCCAATGCATGTCTTGGGTTATGATGATCATCTTTGAGTTGTAATTTTACATGTGAGATCAAAACTGTTCTAAGGAAATACTTAAAATATCTGTGACAACAAATCTTGACAATAGATTCCGGCTACCTCAGCTGCTTGGCTAACAATTCTGATTGGAGTGGGTTTGTTGCTGATTCCCTTCAAACTACTTTTATGATGTTCATCTAGAATTGTCTAATTGTAAAAAAACACATGGATTTTCACACATCCAAGCAACGATCTTGTCAAAGTTCAGGTTTTGTTCGCTTTGTCAAGTTATTTTTTAAAAAAATTTGTACTTAGATTCTTTTATCTATTTTCTAATCTATGAATCATTCGAAGAAGTATATTAATATTTTTGTAAGTATTATAAACTTATGATGCAATTGATGTTGTCTAATCAAGTTACTTTGTATTAGTCGGATCTTTTGTAGTTATGATGTAAACAATGTTTGTAGTATTAACCTGGTTATTTTGCATCAATTAAAGGCCTTTGGTTAAGGTATTGTATATATTACAGATATTTTACATCATTTTTATTATCTCGAGGAATATAAATTGTATTAAACTATATTATTTGAATTTACTATAACAATATAATGATGGATATTATGGTTATGTTGATGAATTGTACAATATTTTTATTATTAAACTATATTTTGAGGATATTATGTAATTAATAATATGTTGATGCAAGAAAATACTCGAGTATTTTTTTTGAGATCTATTGAAAATGAAATACCACAATATACTTGATTTTAAATATTCTATCATTATAAATGTGATGCATAAAATATATTTAATTAAATTATATTTAAAATTTAGAATAAAATAAAAATTTAATAAATTTTATTACTCAAGATTTTAACCAATCGACAATTATCAAAAGTAACAGTAATCATTCATTTATCTTAATCAACCATCATAATTATAATGATTATATCAATTTTCATTCTTTATTATATTCATTCGTATTATCATTTATATTATCTTATGTAAACCAAAGACTTTAGTAGTCCTGCAGGTTGTGGGGGTTTGAACTCACGCAGACTTGTGTGGAAAATTTAAGTCTTCCTGCTTAAAACTCTTGGGCAAACCTTCCTGGTTTGTCTACTGTATTTACTATAACGAAAAATAAATAATAAAACTGTAATTCTTAGGCTTGTTCTGAATTAGCATACACGGACCTTAGTTCTGAACAAGTTAGCTTATTTACGTTTGAACTTCAAATCCAAAGCACCTCCGGAAGTAATTTGATAGAATGGAAAGGACCAAAGTTGAGAGTGGGACGAGATGAAAGATGTAATATACCAAAATTTATGTAGAGAACCGCCAGAGATTGAGGGGCGTGATATTAAATATGTTGTACTGAAAATGTTATTATACTAAAATTTGTTAAATGTTCTTATGTAAACATAGATGAGTAGTACATTGTGTCTGTCCAACATCACCTTAGTGGTTTCTTAGGATAGATTACGTAAATAACACTTAAAATTAAAGTAGTTGAATTCACGTGAAAAATGTTGGTGAATTTTCATGGTAGGAGGTTTGCGATCTCATTTGGCTCAAAATCATCCAGTCTCTTCTTTTGCTTGGTTGATAGGATTCTTTACTTTAAAGATTCTCCAGTAGCTAATGAAAGGAATGCCCACTGTGGTCTTACAAAAGATGATATTGTTCCATTTGAGTATTAAAGGGTAAAGATACAAATAATAAGAAAACTTTCATTTTGAATATGTATAATGTAAAGAATTTTGTTAAATAATTATTTCATTGAACTACAACCAAATAGTCGTAAGAAATAAATTAACAATTATAACATCACAAATTTTTGTTAAAAGAAAATATGCAAATAAAATTACGATCATATCGTAATTAAGAGGCTCATATTATATTTATATATTATTGTTAAATTATTTTTTATTTAATACCACAACGCCAAAATAGAGCATGCAATACAAGGTCATCTAATCACCTACATAACAGTAGAAAGATATATCCACATACCAAAAAAGAAAACGCAAGTAACGTCGCAGATATTTGAAGAAATCACAAAAACAAAAGACGAATAACAAGTAGATAGAAAAGCGCACACAAATACCAAATACGTAGAAAAATCATAGAAACAAAATAATAAAGCACAAACTTGGAATCGCCAGAAAAATCACAACAAGCCCTGAAGATGAAAATGCTAAAGTCGGCGCAAAGAGAAAAAATTGTTTTAAAGTAGAAGAAAACCTATTGCGAAATATTAGGGGAACATATTTTTCTTGTTTTTGAAAAATAGTTGTAGTTTTTTATTTTTTAAAATACCATAATACAATAATAACGAACCAGATAAGTTTTAATAGGAAGTTTCATTTTTAATAAAAACTGACAAACCGAAGGGGGTTAAATAGTTTCCCAAACTTTCCGATCTGTTCCTAGCAAACAAATAAAATCAGAAAAATTAAAAGAACCAAAAATAAATCAACACCAAAAATTTGGTAAAGAATCAGCAAGACTGTTTACGCTGCATGGTCCTCACCCAAATTTTAATCACTTTCACCAAGACAATAGTTTTACCAAGGCTTTCTTGGACACCACTCAACCCTTAACACTATCTCTCAACCTCACTTCCCGTAAAAGAATTTCACACCCAATAGTACGACCGTCTCGTACTAACTTCAACAGAAGATTTGTCTAACTATTTTCACTCAAAAACAATAATAAATAAACAGCTCAAGTATTTAACCAACTAAAAATTAAATAACAAGAAATACTTGAGACAAATAAGACTTCCTTGTGAATTTATCTTCTCAAAATAATCCTGCAGAAAATCTTATCCATG
The DNA here is from genome assembly GCA_029891385.1 of Erythroxylum novogranatense. Lineage (NCBI taxonomy): Eukaryota > Viridiplantae > Streptophyta > Magnoliopsida > Malpighiales > Erythroxylaceae > Erythroxylum > Erythroxylum novogranatense. The sequence goes on from CM057234.1 coordinate 8,832,309, forward strand.
GCTGATTTGTTCTTCACTGCAGATAATATTCACTTTCCTCACAAAACAATTTTTCAAAAACACATGCTTAGTGGATTGCTTTTTATGCATTAATTGTGAGACAAAGTGCAGTACTAACAATCATGCACAGCCAGCCAAAACTCCTTATTTCACATGTAACCAACGCAACATCAACAATACATCAAGGATGTGCCCAAGATTCACCTCCTATGCTCACAAGGAATTCATGTAGACCACCTTTTTACAAGATCTCTCAGGTGCAGTATATCCAGAATTTTTTAAGGGCAAAAAAACAATCAGCTCAAAAGAAAGGTTGCGCAGCTCCACACCATCTCACGTGATCAACACACCTTGAACAACCACACTTTTTCAGATTTTTTGCCGCAACACCTTCTAGGTTTTTTTTTACTTGCGTTAATACATAGGCTTTTACCAAAACAAGGAGATATGCACATCTATTAGAAGATTTCAAAGAATCCACTAAATATAGGAAGTATATTCACTGTCCATCATCAAGGTGTCACACCATTACAGAATCATACCCATCATCACTGTGCCACACTCACACAATAACCAAAGAACTGTAGATGGGATTTTTTTAGGATTTCATCCTTATCACGTCTCATAGAATCCCTTTTAAAATCAAATAAGGAGGCAATAACTACATAGACTTCTAATAAAAAACAAACTGTATCTTTTATATGTCCAATTTAAAAATGCCAAAATCAAATAAAGAATATATAAAATATATTCTAACAAAAACTACAACAAAAAATGGGAAAAAATGAAAACAAATACCCCTAACTTTGTTAAGAAGAAAATCATAATTGGAGGGAATTTTTTTATCTCGGAATGAATAAATTCAATAAAATTTGAAAAAGTTTGAAAGATTTTTTTTCTTGGATCTGCAGTTAAATTTGAGTTTTGGAAGAGTGATTTTGAATCATATTTGTTAACTGCCCTCACAACTCTCCCATGGCTAGGTAAGTAACTCTATTATTCGTTTTCCAGCTTTATTGGATCACCTTGGAGATCACATTGACTTTGTTTTGTTGGGGTTTACTTGGATTTGTTTCGATTGCAGTAAAGATTGAACCTTTTTACTTACTCGTCTGATTTTAAGCTATTTTCATTATATTTTTAAGTAATTCCATCGATTTCATCATCTGGGTAATTGTTAATATGATAATATGCCTGTTTTTGTGAAGTATTTACCTTGGTTTGTTAGTGCTATTGAGTGTATCTTGGAAATAGTGTTTTGATTTCTTTTCTGGGTTAGGTTGGGTATTGGAGATGGTGAAGTATTCCGATCAGTGTTAAATAGGCGAGAAAAGGGAACCGGCTTGAGGTATTGATTTTCGTATGAGAACTTGTATTTGGAAAAGAGATACAATTTTTTAACAAATGGCAGATAAAAAGTTGTTTATTTAGTTAGTTTAGTGCCATCTAAGGCACTATGTTGTGATGTTTATTTAAAAAGTGACATGGGGAAGACTGGAAGTAATAGTAGAAGGCTTGTCTTTCGTATATATATGTTTGATGTTCATTTAAAACTCTAATTGTGAAGCGTTGTAGGAAATTTGTTAGGAATTTATGGCTAAACGGCTATAAATTCTTTCATCTTTTGTTCTGTTTTGCCCTTACCTTTATCTTATGTGAATGCTTTAGTATCAAGGATTTTTACATAATGAGGATAACCAAATGCTAAGTTTTAGATGTTGACTTCTCAAGTAATATATTTCAACAAAATCTGTTTTTTTGTGAATGCTTGAAAGGGAAAATCAATTTGGTCGCTTTAAATTATGCAGCTTTGTTTTAGTCCATAGTGTGTGAAGTAAGAACTACAAAATAGGTACTGAAACTAAAGTTTATTAAAAGTTGAGAAATCTTATCAGTGTGTTGGTTGATTTTTTTTTCCTTTTTCTACTTTTATCTTTTTCATACTAGATGTTGGGCTTTAATTGTTTACAAATTATTTTTTCCTTAATTGGATTGCTTTCTTTTAAATGGTTACTCAGAACTTTTGAATGTGAAAACTATAGCTTGAAAATTTGAAAACCATGTATTTTCCCATGACTAATCTTTCTTGTGTCGTTTATGAGGAGACTAATCTATGTTGAACATAGCATAGCTTTATTTATGCTTGACCAGTTTTTTACCTTAATAAGCTTCAAATCTCACTCACTTCGTAAAAACAACATAATAACATATTTCGCATTCTACATTGTGCTTCCATAAATATATAAAATTAAAGAGGGGTGTTGTACGATTTGATGAGTCCACTGATGATGGGTCTGATCTTTAATATTTTCTAGATGTGGATAGTTTAAGTGACACTTGTGATCTCATAGATTATAACAGAAGTGAAGGAGAACCACCTAACATTGAGTTAGGAGATTATACTGAATATGCAAGTCTCATAGTTGATGATTATGCTAATTTTACAACAAAAAAGAGAGATGGTCACTTTATGGAGTTTGATTACATTAGTGATCGTGAAAGGTTAAAAGAAGCAGTTGAGTCTTCAAATGAGGAAAATGTTATTTCTTTTAATGATTTTAATGAGTACATTGATAATCTTAAGATTTTTACAGGGTTAATTTTCTCAAATGCAACTATTTACAAGAAGGCACTTAGAATGTACTCAATCAGGAAGGGTTTTGAGCTAAAATTAAAAAAGAATGAAAACGATAAGATTAGCGCAATATATAAAAAGATGTGTGGATGGAGGATATATGTAAGCTATTATCAAAAAACTACAATCATGCAAGTTAAATCCATAAAAGATAATCCTCACAGGTGTAAAATGGTTTTATAGAAACAAAACTGCAAATTCCATATGATTCGTGATCCAGTTCATCACAGAGTTAACTGACGACCCAAAGTGAAATGTGATTGGAATTAGGAACGTTGTGAAACGAAAATTCAGGATTCATATTTTTCCATAGTAAGCTCATAGAGTAAAACGACAAGCATTTAAATTGATCCAAGGTGAGCATAAAGATCAATATTTTAGGTTGAGAGATTATTGTGCTATAATAGTAGAGAGGAATCCTGGATCACTTGCTCTTGTACAATCTAAAATCCTTTTAATAAATAGAAATCCAATTTTTAAAAGACTATTTATTATATTTTATGCACAAAAACATGGATTTATGGAGGGTTGTGGACTTGTGATAGGTTTAGATGGGTGTCATCTGAAAGGAGTTTTTGGGATCATTTATTGCATGTAGTTGCAATAGATTCAAACGACCAAATGTACCCTTTAGCTATAATTGTGTGGAATCAGAATGCAAGGATAGTTGGTTTTGGTTTTTAGACCTATTAACTCAACAAATTGGCTCTCCAATGGAGAAAAGGGTTGTCTTTATTTCAGATAGGCAAAAGGTATGCATTTGCACTGTTCATTCCATTTACATTATTCATTTAAATTGTTCTACGTAATAATGTGTGTAATTGTCTTTTCTAGGGAATTGTTGAAACATTTAAGAATATGTTTCCAGGGGTTGAACACAGATTCTGTGTAAGACATCTCTTTGTTAATTTTAAGCTCAGATTCAAAGACAAGATACTTAAAGACATCCTTTGAGTTGTTGTTGTTAGGTATTACATTGAAGATGGATTCAATATGAAAATGCTAGAAATACAAGCTGTTGATATTGAGGCATATAAGTGGCTTTCTAATATTCCATCTTCTCTGTGGGCAAGGTGTTTCTTTGGCACTCATAGTAAGTGTGGATCTCTCAAGTAATAACATTAGCAAGTGCTTCAATAAGTATATAACTGCTACAAGAGATGAACCAATTTTAACTATGATGGAGAGCATTAGAAGGATGATTATGTGTAGATACCAAGAAAAAAAAGAATGGATTAGTAAGGTGAAGGGAAAGATTTGTCCTGGAATTAGTGAAAAGTTAGAGGAAAACTATAAACAAAATTAGTGGATTATGATGCTTTGTATACTGGGCAAAGGGATTTAGGATGTCACAATTTATGATCACAACCATGTGGTTAACTTACGTGGCAAGACATGTACCTGTAGGGAGTGAGATATCACTAGAGTTCCTTGTCCACGTACGTGTTTGGCATTACTTCATTCAAATAATGTTAAAGCAAATGATTTGGTGGATCCTTACTACAGTGTTTCAAGTTATAAGATAACATATAAGCATATAATTATGCCAATTCTATATCAAAATATGTAGGTACAATTAGGTTCAGAACCAATTGACCCACTACATGTTAGAAGATGACCTAAGAAGGCTAGGAAGAAAAGTGCTAATGAGTAGAGAGAAAAGATTGCAGACATTGAAAGGGTAACCAAAAAATTGATGGCGTGTCAAACCAGCAAAAATAAATTCCTACTCTAGAACACTTAAACGAGTAAAGTGGTGAATAGGGTCGAACCACAGAGACCAGTGAAGTAATTATTTATTTGTACGAAATCAAAAACAGAATAAAAATAAAATAAATAATAATAATAACGAAAACAATTAAAATGGGAATGATTGATTTTAGAAACACGAAATCACAAAAGAAGAAAATAAAATAAAATATAAAATAAAAATATAAAGAAAGTTGATTTGGGGATGATTAATTTTAAAACACGAAATTAGCACGAAATCACGTCGAAGGAAATTAAAAATAAGACTGAAAATAATATGAATAAAAGCCTAGCCAAGGTACTCTCTCATTTGATACTGTAATTCGATCATAGACTCAAAAATATAAATTTCGTTCATTCCTATGGACAAAGTTATAGCAGACAGTGAACAGCACAAATCTACCAATCCATTCGTAATTATTCGATAATCCCGAGTAAAGCTCCGCAGAATATAATCTATGGCAGCAATAAATTCTAATGGACCCTCGTCTTAGCCAACAGAATCGGACACCCGCAATCTATTTAGGCTAAATTATTTAATCCCATTAACCTCTTAATTGAAATTAATTCGCCACTTTGATAGACAGCAATCACGGATTAACTAATCTATTCGGCAATTTATCATCAAGTCAATTAATTAACTGGCCACATTAATCAACAAACTCAACAATAATTAATCGATCAAGCACAGAGATTAAACAAACATAAGAAATTCACGAAAACAATTAAACCACGAAAGTCTCACGAACTACATGTATCAAACATCAAGTACCTTGTCTAGATTAAAAATTAGCCACAAATAATACTAGTCTCTATCTAATAAAGCTGAAATTATCAAACTAAAAACGAAATTAAACCTTCCCTAAAGTGTCATTGTTGTCGTTTTCTCTCAAGTTGTTGCAATTCCACGTTAATATATCATGCCTAAAGCTCTCCTCGAAATTGCCGCTCTCCTTGCATTTTGTTTTGCCTTTTCTTCTTCTTTGCCGTCACCTCCTGCGTTATTGCTCCGGCGCGCAGACCGCTCTTCTCACTATTTCTTCTATTGTTGTTTAATTCTCTTCCTCCCTCGTCAATCGTGCCCTCACTTCTCAAAGTTGCCGTGCCTTTCCTCTATATCTTTCAACAAAAAATGTATATTCTCCCTGGAGTCTTGTCACACCCTTTTGTCCCTAGGTCATTCGTTTCTTTTCTTAAATGGTATGGGCCCTTCCTCAAAGTTGCCGTCACCATCCTCTTTGATTCCCCAATCCTAGGTTTTGTCTCTTTTCATTAATTACGTGGGCCCCTCAGCCTTTTTAATGCTCTTAGGTCCAGCCATCCCCTTTAATTATTTCTCTTGTGTGTTAATGCTTGGGCCCAAAAAGATAGGTCTCCTCCAACGTGCGTGGGTGCTGCTTTGTGTCTCCAAAATGCTGCATGTTATTCCTCTCCTATGTGTTGCTCAATGCTCATTTGGTTACATAATCAAAATCTCTCTTTTGTTTCAAAAATAAACCAGCATATCCAACACTTAGCTCTTGCTTTCATTTTGTCAATTTCAATCCAAATTGCATCAACTTGTATTTCGTCACTTAGAACATGCAAAGACACAATTTATCATAGAAACATAAACAAAATATCACAAAAGTCTACCAGAAAAACATGAAACAAAAAGGAATTAATGTGACAAAAATGCAAGTTATCAAACTCCCCCACACTTAACTCTTGCTCGTCCTCGAGGAAGGTTAAAAACATAAAATTTGAAAGCCTAAGAAAACCAAGAATGCAAAAACTAAGTATGGATGCAAAAACAAAAAGAAATAAATGTGCAAATGCAAAGGACATTTCTTTAAGTGTCAAAGTTTTTCTCCCAACCTCCCAACAACATCAAAGACATACAAGGATTATAAACAAGAGAGAACCCGCGACATTTAATCCATAAAAATAATGAACTCACTTTAAATGTAAGAGCCAAGCAAGATAGCATAATAGTCTTTAGAGGAAATCTACACCATGTCAAAATAATAGGTCCTCTCATTGTCATTCACTCCAACACTCAAGTGTTTATGGCTCAAATGTGTTTTAACTCTCATAAATTCAAACAATGCAATGCTCTACCATAAGCTTGCTCTTCAATCTTGAATACACTACTAAGTATTACATGCACAACATAAATCAAGAGGTCTTAAACAAGGATGCAACTTGGCTGGGTTAGGGGGTATGGTAAAAGAAAGGTAAGAAAAGGCTAAATATCAGAGTGAGTAGAGCATAACGGATAATCAATAACACATATATGCGCGTCGTGCATATAATCAAACAATTAAGCACATCTCTCTCTTTTTTTTTTCTTTGAACTTTCATTCCCCAAACATTTATCAATCAAGAACATGGGGAATCCTTTTCTTTCTTTTCTTTTTTCGCCTCAAACTTTTTTTAGTTTCTTTTCTTTGTTTTTCGATTCCTTCCCCATTGACAACAAGTACAATACAAGTCATATGCCGCTGATATTCCTATATGCGCAACCTTCACAAGTTTAACTCAACAAGCATGCTCTACTAACCATGATAAGGGTTAGAAAGATAAATCAATTAAGAAAATGTTAAGTTAAACATGGTAAAGCAAAGAACGGATAATAAGCTCAAATAGGCTCACTAGTGGACAACATGCTTTGGGTTGGTTTTTTTTTGTCTAGTGGTTAAAATCCTAAATGCCTTTATCATCTTTATGCATGCATGTAAAAGTGTAGTCTCAACAAGATATAAAGCAAGTTCTAGAGATACAAAACATTGAATGAACACACATCAAAGAATTATGTTGAAGGTTCAAAAACTCACATGGGACAATCATCTATTAAGTTAACACAATGTAGTTTCAAAATCAATCCAAAAGCTATCAAGCTTAAAACTCACATAAAAACTCATTCACCAAGTTCATGATTCAAATATCAAAGATTAACTCTCACCTATAATACTCATATTCTTATCAATCATTGGGAGATCAAAAGACAAAACTAAACACTTAAGGTGCAAAAGCATGCAAAAATGAAAAATCTTTTTGTGTTTTTCAAAAGTTTTTTTTTTGAAATTTTTAAACTAAAACATGCAATTACAAGTAAAAAATTTCAAGTTCAAGCAAGAGTAAAGGTGTGACACTTTGAAGCACAAAAACCAAGAAAAATATGAACCATTCATCTACTAAAACCTGAAAATTTCATGCAAAATTTAACATAAATCCTTCCCCCACACTTTAGACCAAACATTGTCCTCAATGTTAGCAAAGAAAGACAAAAACAGTAAAATAAAAGGAAAGAGTAAGAGAAAGCTTCTCTAAGGTGATTCGCAAAGGTGATGGTGGAGCTACGAGCTAGGTGATGCGCCCATATTATCCTGCAAAACAATAAAAACCTTCCAACCAAGTGACATTCAACAACAACACAAAATATTGGAAGACAGTTCAAAAAGAGAATGCCAAAAAAACAGGAACCTGACAGAATTATAAACAACTAGAAATTAAATTTCGAAGAACAAAATGAAAGCAAACCTTGGGTTGCCTCCCAAGAAGCGCCTTTGTTTAGAGTCGCTGGCTCGACTCCTTCTTCTTCTCACGTGACAAAATTGTGATCTTCGGGTATCACATGTGGCTCCTCCACGTGAGGTAGTTCCGGATAGGGCCTTAGTCGATCATCCTCTTCCTCCAGTATCTTCCCTATCTTCAGCTTCTCAATTTTGACTGAGTCCATACATTCCGGAAATATTTCAAACGTCTCCTCACCTTTTTCTTCTTCAGTTAACTCCTCCAATCTGTAATGTAAAGGTAAAGAATTAGTTTCAAAAATAATTATGGACTCAGTACTTACCTCCGAGCTAAAAGATGTGTTCTTTTCGACTTCAAGCTCCTTCTCCACTTCATCGACACAAACGATTCGTTGATAGTTGACCTCAAAATTCCCAAGCTCCTCATCACTTTGCAATTTCTTATTCTTAGCCAACCTGTGTGGGAATGGTGGCCCTTCTGCCTTGGCTGTCACAATTTCCTCGATTTTAGCTTCTTTTTCTAGCTCAACAGTTTCAACATGGTCATCTTGAAGTTTCTGCGATCCTCTAGCACTTTCAATTTCTTTTCTACTATGCAAGGTAATGGCACTGATATTCTGCCTAGGATTGATAGTAGGCTAAGAAGGCAATTTTTTGATTCTGCAGTGCCAATTGGTGATTTGCTCCTTCTTGAAAATTTTTATTCGTCGAGCTCGAATTGAGTGAATCGTCTAAAATCGAACCAAACTCGCAGTTGTGTATTGGTCGTCATTTGGGCGTAGTCAATCGTGAGATGAGATCCTCCAAGGTTGAAAGTCGGTCATCATAATTAGGCCTCGAATATTGTCGATCTTCTGCCGCGATCGACCTTGCCGCCCATTCCATATCTCAAATCGATGCTCCCTCCATCCTGGGTTGTAAGTATTCGAATAGGATCATATTTTCTTTCAAACCGATAATCATCATTAATCACCATAACTTCACCTCCACAATATCATCTTGCATAATCGGACAAGCATCAAGAAATGACCCGAAATCCACAAATGTAACAAATAGGGACTTGTGGTCCTCATGGACATCTCGAATGTGTGTCCAAACGATACCGATCATCTGCGAAACACAATGTTGCATGCAAACAACTAGAAAAAAGATTAGCAACATAAATAAACAAAACTTAAGCACCGGTCCCTAGAACGGCGCTAAAATTTGATGGCGTGTCAAACCAAAGAAAATAAATTCCTACTCTAGAACACTTAAACGAGTAAAGTGGTGAATAGGTCGAACCACAGAGACCATGAAGTAATTATTTATTTATGCGAAATAAAAACAGAATAAAATAAAATAAATAATAATAATAACGAAAACAATTAAAATGGGAATGATTGATTTTAGAAACACGAAATCACACAAGAAGAAAATAAAAATAAAATAAAAAATAAAAATATAAAGAAAGTTGATTTGGGGATGATTAATTTTAAAACACGAAATCACGTCGAAGGAAATTAAAAATAAGACTGAAAATAATATGAATAAAAGCCTAGCTATGGTACTCTCTCATTTGATACTGTAATTCGATCATAGACTCAAAAATATAAATTTCGTTCATTCCTATGGACAAAGTTATAGCAGAGCAATGAACAAAGACAAATCTACCAATCCATTCGTAATTATTCGATAATCCCGAGTAAAGCTCTGCAGATTATTTCCTAACCAATTAGACTATTCTAGTAAAGCTCGCAGAATATAATCTATGGCAAAGAACAAATTCTAATGGACCTCGCCTTAGCCAATGTAATCGGACACCGCAATCTATTTAGACTAAATTATTTAATCCCATTAACCTCTTAATTGAAATTAATTCGCCACTTTGATAGACAGCAATCACGGATTAACTAATCTATTCGGCAATTTATCATCAAGTCAATTAATTAACTGGCCACATTAATCAACAAACTCAACAATAATTAATCGATCAAGCACAGAGATTAAACAAACATAAGAAATTCACGAAAACAATTAAACCACGAAAGTCTCACGAACTACATGTATCAAACATCAAGTACCTTGTCTAGATTAAAAATTAGCCACAAATAATACTAGTCTCTATCTAATAAAGCTGAAATTATCAAACTAAAAACGAAATTAAACCTTCCCTAAAGTGCTGCTGTTGTCGTTCTCTCTCAAGTTGTTGCAATTCCACGTTAATATATCATGCCTAAAGCTCTCCTCGAAATTGCCGCTCTCCTTAGCTGTTTCAGTGCCTTTTTCTTCTTGCTGCCGTCACCTCCTGCGTTATTGCTCCAGCGCCGCACCTGCTCTTCTCAACTATTTCTTCTATTGTTGTTTAATTCTCTTCCTCCCTCGTCAATCGTGCCCTCACTTCTCAAAGTTGCCGTGCCTTTCCTCTATATCTTTCAACAAAAAATGTATATTCTCCCTAGGAGTTGCCGTCAGCCCTTTTTGTCCCTAGGTCATTCGTTTCTTTTCTTAAAATGGTATGGGCCCCTTCCTCAAAGTTGCCGTCAGCCATCCTCTTTGATTCCCCAATCCCTAGGTTTTGTCTCTTTTTCATTAATTACGTGGGCCCCTCAGCCTTTTTAATGCTCTTAGGTCCAGCCATCCCCTTTAATTATTTCTCTTGTGTGTTAATGCTTGGGCCCAAAAAGATAGGTCTCCTCCAACGTGCGTGGGTGCTGCTTTGTGTCTCCAAAATGCTGCATGTTATTCCTCTCCTATGTGTTGCTCAATGCTCATTTGGTTACATAATCAAAATCTCTCTTTTGTTTCAAAAATAAACCAGCATATCCAACACTTAGCTCTTGCTTTCATTTTGTCAATTTCAATCCAAATTGCATCAACTTGTATTTCGTCACCTAGAACATGCAAAGACACAATTTATCATAGAAACATAAACAAAATATCACAAAAGTCTACCAGAAAAACATGAAACAAAAAGGAATTAATGTGACAAAAATGCAAGTTATCAAACTCCCCCACACTTAACTCTTGCTCGTCCTCGAGGAAGGTTAAAAACATAAAATTTGAAAGCCTAAGAAAACCAAGAATGCAAAAACTAAGTATGGATGCAAAAACAAAAAGAAATAAATGTGCAAATGCAAAGGACATTTCTTTAAGTGTCAAAGTTTTCTCCCAACCTCCCAACAACATCAAAGACATACAAGGATTATAAACAAGAGAGAACCCGCGACATTTAATCCATAAAAATAATGAACTCACTTTAAATGTAAGAGCCAAGCAAGATAGCATAATAGTCTTTAGAGGAAATCTACACCATGTCAAAATAATAGGTCCTCTCATTGTCATTCACTCCAACACTCAAGTGTTTATGGCTCAAATGTGTTTTAACTCTCATAAATTCAAACAATGCAATGCTCTACCATAAGCTTGCTCTTCAATCTTGAATACACTACTAAGTATTACATGCACAACATAAATCAAGAGGTCTTAAACAAGGATGCAACTTGGCTGGGTTAGGGGGTATGGTAAAAGAAAGGTAAGAAAAGGCTAAATATCAGAGTGAGTAGAGCATAACGGATAATCAATAACACATATATGCGCGTCGTGCATATAATCAAACAATTAAGCACATCTCTCTCTTTTTTTTTTCTTTGAACTTTCATTCCCCAAACATTTATCAATCAAGAACATGGGGAATCCTTTTCTTTCTTTTCTTTTCTTGGCCTCAAACTTTTTTTTTTAGTTTCTTTTTCTTTGTTTTTCGATTCCTTCCCCATTGACAACAAGTACAATACAAGTCATATGCCGCTGATATTCCTATATGCGCAACCTTCACAAGTTTAACTCAACAAGCATGCTCTACTAACCATGATAAGGGTTAGAAAGATAAATCAATTAAGAAAATGTTAAGTTAAACATGGTAAAGCAAAGAACGGATAATAAGCTCAAATAGGCTCACTAGTGGACAACATGCTTTGGGTTGGCTTTTTTTTGTCTAGTGGTTAAAATCCTAAATGCCTTTATCATCTTTATGCATGCATGTAAAAGTGTAGTCTCAACAAGATATAAAGCAAGTTCTAGAGATACAAAACATTGAATGAACACACATCAAAGAATTATGTTGAAGGTTCAAAAACTCACATGGGACAATCATCTATTAAGTTAACACAATGTAGTTTCAAAATCAATCCAAAAGCTATCAAGCTTAAAACTCACATAAAAACTCATTCACCAAGTTCATGATTCAAATATCAAAGATTAACTCTCACCTATAATACTCATATTCTTATCAATCATTGGGAGATCAAAAGACAAAACTAAACACTTAAGGTGCAAAAGCATGCAAAAACGAAAAATCTTTTTGTGTTTTTCAAAAGTTTTTTTTTTTGAATTTTTTAAACTAAAACATGCAATTACAAGTAAAAAATTTCAAGTTCAAGCAAGAGTAAAGGTGTGACACTTTGAAGCACAAAAACCAAGAAAAATATGAACCATTCATCTACTAAAACCTGAAAATTTCATGCAAAATTTAACATAAATCCTTCCCCCACACTTTAAACCAAACATTGTCCTCAATGTTAGCAAAGAAAGACAAAAACAGTAAAATAAAAGGAAAGAGTAAGAGAAAGCTTCTCTAAGGTGATTCGCAAAGGTGATGGTGGAGCTACGAGCTAGGTGATGCGCCCATATTATCCTGCAAAACAATAAAAACCTTCCAACCAAGTGACATTCAACAACAGCACAAAATATTGGAAGACAGTTCAAAAAGAGAATGCCAAAAAAACAGGAACCTGACTGAATTATAAACAACTAGAAATTAAATTTCAAGAACAAAATGAAAGCAAACCTGGGTTGCCTCCCAAGAAGCGCTTTGTTTAGAGTCGTTGGCTCGACTCCTTCTTCTTCTCACGTGACAAAATTGTGATCTTCGGGTATCACATGTGGCTCCTCCACGTGAGGTAGTTCCGGATAGGGCCTTAGTCGATCATCCTCTTCCTCCAAAGATCTTCCTATCTTGACTTCTCAATTTTGGTGAGTCCATACATTAGGAAATATTTCAAACGTCTCCTCACCTTTTTCTTCTTCAGTTAACTCCTCCAATCTGTAATGTAAAGGTAAAGAATTAGTTTCAAAAATAATTATGGACTCAGTACTTACCTCCGAGCTAAAAGATGTGTTCTTTTCGACTTCAAGCTCCTTCTCCACTTCATCGACACAAACGATTCGTTGATAGTTGACCTCAAAATTCCCAAGCTCCTCATCACTTTGCAATTTCTTATTCTTAGCCAACCTGTGTGGGAATGGTGGCCCTTCTGCCTTGGCTGTCACAATTTCCTCGATTTTAGCTTCTTTTTCTAGCTCAACAGTTTCAACATGGTCATCTTGAAGTTTCTGCGATCCTCTAGCACTTTCAATTTCTTTTCTACTATGCAAGGTAATGGCACTGATATTCTGCCTAGGATTGATAGTAGGCTAAGAAGGCAATTTTTTTATTCTCGTGCAATGCCAATTGGTGATTTGCTCCTCGGTTCTTGAAAATTTTTATTAAATCGAGCTCGAAATTGAGTCAATCGCCTAAAATCAACCAAACTCTGCAGTTGTGTATTGGTCGTCATTTGGGCCGTAGTCAACTGTGAGATGAGATCCTCCAAGGTTGAAAGTCGGTCATCATAATTAGGCCTCGAATATTGCTGATGCTGCTGCGACTGACCTTGCTGCCCATTCCCATATCTCAAATTGGGATGATCCCTCCATCCTGGGTTGTAAGTATTCGAATAGGGATCATATTTTCTTTGAAACTGATAATCATCATTAATCACCATAACTTCAGCCTCCACAATATCATCTTGCATAATCGGACAAGCATCAGTAAAATGACCCTGAAATCCACAAATGTGACAAATAGGGACTTGTGGTCCCTCATGGACATCTCGAATGTGTGTGTCCAAACGATACCCGATCATCTGCAGAAACACAATGTTGCATGCAAACAACTAGAAAAAAAGATTAGCAACACAAATAAACAAAAACTTAAGCACCGGTCCCCGGTAACGGCGCCAAAATTTGATGGCGTGTCAAACCAGCAAAAATAAATTCCTACTCTAGAACACTTAAACGAGTAAAGTGGTGAATAGGGTCGAACCACAGAGACCAGTGAAGTAATTATTTATTTGTGCGAAATCAAAAACAGAATAAAAATAAAATAAATAATAATAATAACGAAAACAATTAAAATGGGAATGATTGATTTTAGAAACACGAAATCACACAAGAAGAAAATAAAATAAAATAAAAATAAAAATATAAAGAAAGTTGATTTGGGGATGATTAATTTTAAAACACGAAATTAGCACGAAATCACGTCGAAGGAAATTAAAAATAAGACTGAAAATAATATGAATAAAAGCCTAGCCAAGGTACTCTCTCATTTGATCAGTAATTCGATCATAGACTCAAAATATAAATTTCGTTCATTCCTATGGACAAAGTTATAGCAGAAGTGAAACAAAGACAAATCTACCAATCCATTCGTAATTATTCGATAATCCCGAGTAAAGCTCCAGAATATAATCTATGGCGAATAAATTCTAATGGACCTCGCCTTAGCCAATGAATCGGACACCCGCAATCTATTTAGGCTAAATTATTTAATCCCATTAACCTCTTAATTGAAATTAATTCGCCACTTTGATAGACAAAGAATCACGGATTAACTAATCTATTCGCAATTTATCATCAAGTCAATTAATTAATCGGCCACATTAATCAACAAACTCAACAATAATTAATCGATCAAGCACGTAGATTAAACAAACATAAGAAATTCACGAAAACAATTAAACCACTTAAAGTCTCACTAACTACATGTATCAAACATCAAGTACCTTGTCAGATTAAAATTAGCCACAAATAATACTAGTCTCTATCTAATAAAGCTGAAATTATCAAACTAAAACGAAATTAAACCTTCCCTAAAGTGTCATTGTTGTCGTTTCTCTCAAGTTGTTGCAATTCCACGTTAATATATCATGCCTAAAGCTCTCCTCGAAATTGCCGCTCTCCTTGCACTGCTTCATTGCCTTTTTTTCTTCTTGCCGTCACCTCCTGCGTTATTGCTCCAACAAGACCGCTTCTTCTCACTATTTCTTCTATTGTTGTTTAATTCTCTTCCTCCTCGTCAATCGTGCCTCACTTCTCAAAGTTGCCGTGCCTTTCCTCTATATCTTTCAACAAAATGTATATTCTCCCTGGAGTTCTTGTCACACCCTTTTTGTCCCTAGGTCATTCGTTTCTTTTCTTAAATGGTATGGGCCCTTCCTCAAAGTTCTTGCCACCATCCTCTTTGATTCCCCAATCCCTAGGTTTTGTCTCTTTTCATTAATTACGTGGGCCCTCACCTTTTTAATGCTCTTAGGTCCACCATCCCTTTAATTATTTCTCTTGTGTGTTAATGCTTGGGCCCAAAAAGATAGGTCTCCTCCAACGTGCGTGGGTGCTGCTTTGTGTCTCCAAAACGCTGCATGTTATTCCTCTCCTATGTGTTGCTCAATGCTCATTTGGTTACATAATCAAAATCTCTCTTTTGTTTCAAAAATAAACCAGCATATCCAACACTTAGCTCTTGCTTTCATTTTGTCAATTTCAATCCAAATTGCATCAACTTGTATTTCGTCACCTAGAGCATGCAAAGACACAATTTATCATAGAAACATAAACAAAATATCACAAAAGTCTACCAGAAAAAACATGAAACAAAAAGGAATTAACGTGACAAAAATGCAAGTTATCAAAAGGATATAGCAAGACATGCAGTAACTATTTACAACAAGGTCATAATTTAAAGATTTGAAAAAATCCCCTTCATCCTAATAGAAAGCTTAAAAAATATGTTGTAGAACAGGTATTTTGTTCTGTAATGATTGTTGGACCTATTTTTACTGAACATGTGTATTATAAAATTTTTAATTTACTTTGCTTTTACTTTATCTATGCAGGATGCTCCAAGTGCTAAAAATTTAATGTCTTAGTTTGTGTATAATGAAAATGTTAAACTTGTGCATGCTAATCATGAAAATACTGGTTCAATTAACCCCTTGAATCCATCGCATAGTTTTGATAATATAGTAGCAAGTGAAAGAGCGAGGTGTGGAAGGGGAAAAGGGTAGAGGAAATGGTGCTACAAATAATGGTCAATGTTTTGGGACAAGTGTGGCTAGTTCTAGCAGGAAAGAAAAGGGCAGGGGAAATGGTGATAGAGAAAATGTTGTGGAAATGTGATGTGAGCAAGAGCAAGGATCACTATGGAGACGGTATGCATGATAGGGGCGAGTTTGTCATTTCAGTTGGTCCTTTGTCCAAAGCTAGGATCGAGAGATTTAAGAAGGCTCTCTATGCACATATCGACCGATTTATGAAGAGAATGGAGTGCACCAAGCCTATTGGAGAAGAGCTATCTGAATCACAGCCCAAATTGATTCATTTATCTCAAATCCTTAGATTGGACTCACTTGGGACTTGAAGACCATTGTATTAAGCTGCATATCTTCACTGAAGCCCAAGAGGAGAGGGGCGTCTATGATTTGACTTGGAAGCACGTTAGGCCAGGCTTAGATGTGTTTTTATTATTCTATTTTAGACTTATTTTAAGTTAAAATTATATTTTAGGCTTCCATGTATTTTAAGCCCAAGTCTTTTAGCATTAAGCCTAGGTATAAATACTTATATTTTAGAGTTTTTGGAATACAACTTTGATCATATTGTTTTCTGTGAGCCATCGACTGTATTGAGAGAAGAAAACCCTCTTGTTCTTTTCAACTTAGGAATTAAACTTCACTTATCAATTGAATCAAATTGTGGCGCGATTTTGATCCTACCAACTTCTTGGTTTGTTCTTTACCCATTATCTAGGTTACTTGAGATAAGTTCTTCATGAATTCGAATCTATCCTCTTTTTCCTTCTTTGAATTTAAACTTTTACATCTTTCAATTCCGTGGAACGCGTTAAAATGACAAAGGACAAAGTGGAGGTGCAAACTGTTGGTTTATGCCCTTGCAGCTAATTATGGTTGTACATTTGATTGTATAAATTTTGTTTTATTTAATAAAAGGCATTCTTTATCTTTGTGTATTTTAATTATTAATCATAAAGATAAAATCCTTGGAATAATTGTTATGCAATTAGAAAATTATAATGTGATTATAATTATGAGATTCAAATTGCATTTTTGTATTATTTCTAAAATGTTCCTAGTCATAGTTTCATCAAGACGAGATATTGATGAAATTGTTAGACTAGTATATATTTGTTTCTTTCTTATGAAGAAAGTAATCGATATCATAGATTAAAGAATGAAGATATTTAAACAAACTTGTGGGTGCCTATTAGAGAATAAATTCACTGAACAGACCCAATTATGAGAATCCCGAATGGAACATTACTTGTGTGTCTGTGGATTATCTCATTATGATAGTTGTATAATTGATCATTAGACTTGAGATTACCAAAGTTATCTCATGTAGGAATTACTATGTTTTGATGCTACTTATGTTCTATTCTTGGAGTAGTACAATTCGGTAGTTATTGGATATAGTATGAACTATGTGCAGATAGTTGAGTAAATCAATAAAGAATTCGTTGTCTTAAAGTAATTAGGAAGAATATTCTGTTGTTCTTAATTAGTAATGATTTTGGAAATCTCTGGCCAGAGCAAATTGAAATTTGAAAAGGTTGTTTTCAAATATCAATTAGAAATCATTTACTAATTAGCAAGAATAAATATGATTGGATTATTTAGAGTAGACACGAATTCCATACTCTAATTCCAACTGGAATATTAGATGATAAAATGATTAATTTATACCAGATAACCATGCATAGACAGGTTAAGTCAAACCACTTTGAAGTTCCTAATATTTGGGTGGTCATGGCATGTTGCTAGACGTCAATCATGATCTATGATTATAAATTGTTTAATTAGGGAATTAAAGATAAATTAAAAGGAGTTTTAATTTATTTGATTCTAATTATGAATTAGAATTATAATTTATAATCATTGTCAACATATTAGGAACATAATGGGTCACACATAAAAGGTATATAAAGGAGATAGTAAAATTTGAATTAAGTTGGACTTAATTGAAAAGTTTTAAAAACTTTAAGGGTCAATATGTGATATTTGATCTTATAAGGATTAATTAATAATTATAATTAAAGTTTGAATTTAGTTGTAATTTTAATAAAATCCAAGGACATGAAAAATAAGATTTTTCATATAAAAAGGAAAAATTAGAAAATGGAAACTAACACTTCTAATTTTTCTCTGAAAAAGATCTGTAGATACCGTTAGAGGTCGGGCGATTGAACGAATCGTGGAATTGACAGTTTTAGAGAAGCAGGAAATTGTATCGGAAAATCAGAATAGGTTTGTATAGCTTTGTCTATTTCTTGTTTTATGTTTCTAATTTAATGTTGTTAAAGTTGATTCCGTGGAAAAAAAATTTTAAATTTATTTCACTGCGCTTAGATTCGATCTTGCATATTTTTCCAACACAAACAAGGGTTGGGTAAAGAAAAATGGGCCTTTCTGTGGAACAGGAGTGTGGAATGGCATTGGGTTTTCAAACATACATTTATTTGTTCCTTTTAACAAGCTCTACTTCACTTACTTAACCTTTGGTATTGTACGATTTAATATATATTCTCTTTTAATATATGTGTGCTTTTTAGGAATTTGATAATTTGCAAAGATGTGTTGTTACTAGTGGAACAAGTGAACAATGAAAACCAACACTTAGGGTATGCTTTTTTCTAACAACCTATACTAAAGTATGTTCTCTACTCTACTATTCGATTCCTACCAGCAATAGAGTATTTTTTATTATTTGTATTTGATTATTTTTATAGTTATTTCACATTTTTTTTAACACTTGTACACTTAATTTATTTCACATTTTTTCACATTTGTACACTTAATTTTGGTAGATTGAGATGTGTCAATCTATGCGCGGTGAATACTTGTTGTCCAATCAACATTATTCTATTGGAGTGCTTGTTTGTAGGAATAATGGTTTAGAAAGTAGGGAACACCACTGACTCTTTGATTTGGAAGAGTCCAACTTTTAAGTAATAATAATTTACTGTTGTTTTAATATTATGGATTGTCTTTTGTTTAGATATTTAAGTTATTATTCATATGTTAATGCTGGGAAAAATGAAATATAGATAGCACTTTGGTAACTTTTGAAGTTGAACCCGTGAAATAATAATAACCCTTTTGTAATTATCAGAGATTAGCTTTGATATTTCTATTTGGATCAAAGCAAAAACAAGTTAATGTTTGCTTTTCTTCTGAATAATTGCTGAGTTAATGATATTATTAAGATTGCTATTATGTTGTTCTTTAATTTGGCAATATTTATTTCATCATGCTTCAAGGTGTTTTTATTTTAAAGAGCTATAATCGAGTTTTGCATTTTTTCTTTGCACTGAAAATTAGTACTTACTTTCAAATCTTTTTAAGGATAGAAGTATCTCAGGTGATACAATTTTAAAGAAAATGACATTTTCAATTGTTTTTTGTGAAGTAATTATAAAATGGTAGCCCACAAATAAAGATTTGTAATTTTTGTCAATTAACAGTTAGAACGTACAATTATGAAAATGACACCTTCAATAATTTTTTAATTTTTTAATTTTTCATAAATAAATTTTCTTTTTTATTTTTCCATAAATTAACAGTCATAAAGTACAATTGTGAAGTCAATGGTATTTTAGTAATTTTTCCTTTGTATTTATTAACTTTCAAAATGTATTTCATGCTTAAAATAATTTTATTTTGAAATAAAGAGTATAACGAAATAAAGCAAAAATATAGGGTTTTAATGTATTTTAATCAACAAAAGACTAAAAGGGTTTTTTTGTCCAAAAAAATGCAACATGTAAAGTTGTGGTTATGTGGTCATACTACAGGGGTAAAAAAAAGTCTTTTTGAATTATAAACTCCTTTGAGTGATGGTCAAAGGGAATAATAAGTCTATTTTTTAAATAAAGGGAACATAACAAACCAATGGATAAAACACAAAGAAGCTAAATGTATTTTAGCCAAATTTTTATGAATATTTAACTTTTGTGCAATGACATCAAATAATTGTTCTTTTCCTATCTCTATTTTCAACGGAAAAATTATCATTTATGGGCCATCAAAATGAAGAATTTGTTGAAGGTTGTCGAGAATGATTTTAATCATATCCTACTTTTTCAAAATTCAACACTAAATCAAATATAAAAAAAAAACATGATGAAGAAGTGACAAAGAAACCAAAAACTCTCTTTTATGTACATTTGGCAATTGTAAGAATCTTGATCATGAAGAGAAAGATTGTTGACATAAGAAAAAAGCTTAAATATTACAAGTGTTAGAGATTTGAGCATTTGCAAAAGAATGTAAATTTGAAAATAAAGAACAAATAAATATGGTGCAAGTTACAAAAGAAGAAAGTCTTTTTTTTAGAGTAGTTGGTTAGATATGCATTACGGAGAGATGTGCTTTAAAAATTGAAAGTTGGTGACAAAGTGCTTCTACAAATTTAGTTATGGTAACAAACGGTGCATCATATTGAAGATAAGTACTTAACAAGTTGGATAAAAGTGTTCAATAAAGTTTGAAGCGAGGGAGAGTATTGATTAAAGTGCCTCAAACTACTATTTGGTTGTTTCCTGTTTTTAAGAGTAGTGGATACTAATGCTTTGTTATTTAAGTATGTTTTTATTAATAAGTTTTTTTAGAGTTGTATTTAGGTTAATGATTGTCCATTTATTTAGTTGCTTGATTTTAGGAATTTTTAGTTTAAGGGTTTACGGTTTACCTATTTATTCAGGCCTAATGTTATGTTTTGTTGAGTTAAGCCAATAATAAAGTCCTTTATTTGTCCAGAAAAATTTGCCCCTTCTTGATTATTATATTTTCCAGCAAGATTCACTTAGTTATATTAGCTTTGCACAAAATTTGAAGTCAAAGCTTATTAACATGAATGATAATATAAGAGAGTGTTAATCAAATGTAAATGAAGATGTTGAGTTAATTAATATTAAGAAATAAATCAGGGTATTTTTTTGACCTTTTAGATTTTAACACATTATACAAAACAAATTAATAGATAATGAGTTGATTCATATAAGTATTATGTGTCTTAAAATACAGAAAATGTATTTATGCATATATAAAAGCATGAAACTAATTAAAAGAAAATAAGAAAGAACTTAATAAGGAAGAACCTTATTAGTGTCTAAATATGTTTGTATTAATTGTGATATTATTATTATTATTATTATTATTATTATTATTATTATTATTATTATTATTATTATTATTATTATTAACCCTCCCAAACACAAAATGGTAGAGAAATACACTGTTAGAGTTCATAAACAAGATGGCAAAATCAAGGAGAAGAGTGAACTTTGGTAAACATATTAGCCATCTAGTCTCGAGAGAAGATGTTAAAAAAACCATATTATAATGAAAATGATTATGGACAAAGTGACAATCGATCTCAACGTGTTTTTTGTGTTCATGCAAATCATCATTATGGGCAATCTACATATCACTTCGATTATCTCAATAAAGGGAAGTAGCAAATAGAGATGGAATGCCCATATTCTAAAATAATTAGCAAAGCCATAGAAACTCAAAAGTAGTATCAACAAAAAGATGGATATTTAATGTTATTATTGGATCAAAAGACAATGGTTTGCTTTTTATTGTGCTAAGAAATAAGTGCATCACCAAATAAAAAGGAGTAAGAAATTATAAACTGATAGTTTATGGAATTACCAGTCTAATCAACATCTGGATAACCTCGCAACTAAAGAGAAGATGAGTTGGAGTAATGAAGACCATGAAATAAAGGTGCCTTTGGTGTAATAAAGAACATAAAAAATAATCGAATATGAGTGGTTGCAAGAAGCTATCATGAAATTGTGATGTAGATTACTGTCCAACTAGGCGGTCTCACTTTCCACAGATGAGCCCTCTTGGATGGTCACATTTTCAAGGGCATCGACAGCAAATCATTGCCTATGGCAGCTGCTGCGGGAATTAACTGCGACAATGAATACAAATTAGCAGGATTTGATGATGTCGTGATTGTCTACGTGATTGGTCTGTGATCTAGCTGGTGTATTTTGGGCATATGCTGATATAATGCGGTAGTTGATGGTGGTTTATTGCTTGGTGTATAACTGGGCTTTTGTGGTAATTTGGTTTGAGCTTGATCTTGTCACTTTCTATTCTGGCAGGATATGGATCAAGTCCTTCTTGCAAGACTTAGTAGGGACAATTGATGGTAGGGCAGTTAGCTGCATGCCTTTTTGTTTTTCCGTGCCAAGATCTAAGAAATAGCTCAAATTCCCAAGATCTTTCATCTCAAATGGGTAGTTAAGAAAGTTCTTAAGATCATGAATTTCTTGTGTATCATCACCAATAATGATCATGTCATCAATACATAATCATAACAGAATAATACCTCACTTTGTCTTTTGAAAAAATAATCATAATTATGAGAATTTGATTAAAAACAAAAATGATAAATGATGAAACTAAATTTAGTAAACCAACCACAAAGAGCTTGTTTAAGACCATCCAAAGCTTTTCGAAAAAGATAGAGTTTATCCAGAGGAGAAGATAGATTTTATCTAGAGGATGGTCATTGCTTAGAGAAGGTTACATACAAACCTTTTCAATGAGATCTCCATTTAAGAAGACATTATTGACATCTATCTAAGATAAAGTCTAATGCTTATTAACAGTAATGATAATAAAGGTATGAATAGAAGTGATATAACCTGCAGGAGCAAAAATCTTCTTATAATCTATCTCATATTTTAAAGTGATACATTTAGCTGCAGGCTGTCTTGTATCATTCTACTGAACCATTAGCCTTGATCTTGATTTTATAGGCTCGTTTATAGCTAACCATATATTTATCTGTAAGTAAATCAACCAAGTCCCATAGAAGACTATTAGTGTAACGATTTCTTCTTCTATTGCTTTTTGTCGTAAAGGATTAGTATTAGCCTCACAATAAGTGTGAGATTTATAAAGAGAAATAAGAGTATGATAATTATGAAGAGTGACATTGGATTGACTTACATAACGAAAATGACAAAATGGAAGAAGACTGAATAATAGAAAAAGAAGGTTGAGGATCTATAAGAGGAAGATCATTTGGTGCAGGTAGAGGTGGATTAAAACCACTTGAGTAATCTGGACCTATAGAAGAGTCATCAAGAAATAAAGTAATAGTAGGATCAATAAGGGTAGTAGGGATTGGAGTGACTTTAAAGGCAGATAAGGAATGTTCTAAAAAAGTGAAATGACAAGAAATAAAAAGAAACTAAGAAAGAGAAGTTTATCAATATTATCATTCAGTGTGTGACTACGGTTTCTATGTAAGTTGCTTGACAAGGCAGTTGGACTTCTCCCTTTAAACCCTCCCGAGGTATATGCTAAGGCGATCCGCTCTCGTCCTACCTTTTTGTCATGTACATGAAAAGGCTGGGCCACATGATTTCCCAAGCGATGGACCGAGGACTCTGGAAACCAATTAGGATGAGTATTAATGGGGCCCCCATATCCCATCTGTTTTTTGCAGATGATCTAATCCTCTTTGTTGAAGCTACAAAAGCGCAAGCTAAGTTAATTGCCAACACACTGGAGGTGTTTTATGAAACTTCTGGTCAGAATGTTAATGTAGATAAAACTAGGATCTATTTCTCCTAGAATGTTGTTCCTACTATTGCACGAAGTCTCAGTCAACTATTACGCATAACCTGTATGAGCAATCTTGGGAAGTACTTAGGAGTCCCGTTGTTTCATGAGCATACCACAAGGCGTACTTATCAACAGATTTTGGATACGACTCAAAAGAAGCTTTCTGGCTGGAAGGCCAAGACCTTATCTTTAGTAGGGCGAGTTACACTAGCACAATTCGTCCTATCTGCCCGTCTCATTTACTCTATGCAAACTGTGAAACTCCCGAGGCAGCTTTACGACGATCTTGAGCGTACCATGAGCCAGTTTATTTGGGGAGCCATCGCTGAGCATCAAAAAATGCATCTTGTTAAATGGGAGACGTGTATAAGCCCAGATAAGCAGGGGGTCTTGGACTCAAACGTATCCGAGCTTTTAACGATGTTCTATTGGCAAAGTTTGGATGGGTATTAATTAACCAACCCTCCGCACTATGAGTCAGACTTTTAAAAGCTAAATATCAGTTGGAGCTGGACCATATTCTCCTCACTATCATTACAACAGGGGTCTGCTACCTAGAGAGGTATAACAGCTACTTGGCCTATTGTGTGTCAAGGTTTACAGTGAAAATTGGGAACCGGGTGAAAAATCTTATTCTGGCTGGATAATTGGATGTTTGATTAGGGACCATTAGTTTCTATGGTGAGCTTCTCAATTCCAGACCATGATTTAAATGCCACAGTGTCGGACTATACCACTGAGGATGGCATCTGGCAGTGGCACATGTTCCAGTAGTAACTCCCCTCTGCTGTCTGTCTTGATCTTGTTGCGATCCAACCAACTCTGACAACCACAGTGGAGGATATCCACGTTTGGGGGCCAACTACTCATGGGTGATTTACAACGTCGTTCGCTTATGATCTTATAGCGGGCAATCTCTCGATTGAGGACAGCTGATTGTGGGACTTAATCTAGAAATAGACTGGACCCCAAAGAATTCGGGCTTTTCTTTGGTTACTGCAAAAGCAAAAGCTTACGACCAACCACCAGTGAGTAGCTCGTCATCTCACCCTAGACAACAAGTGTCCCTTTTGTGGTCACGGCGAGACCATCTTACATGACTTTCGCAATTGTTCACAAGTCAAAAACTTCTGGTGTATTTTTTCCCCCGAAGTGATTACTCCTGACTTTTTCCTGCGCGATGTGGAGATATGGGTGACTGCAAATCTCACGACTCACACTCAAGTGCAACAGCCTCCGTGGGCTACTATTTATGGGATAGCATGCTGGTTCCTGTGAAAATGGCATAATCATATCATTTTTTAAGAGGAATTTAATTAGTCCGACGATGGTCACCACACAGTTATGGACTACGTTAACTGGATCCATAGGGCGAGAATAGTGGAACATAGTGTATTTGGAGACCCCGAGTTAGCAGCGGGCCAATCTATTGGGTGAACCAAACCACTGGGGAGCTGGGTCAAGCTTAATACGAATGGAGTCGTTAAGTATGGTCAACAACTTGCTACTGTCGGAGGGTTGATAAGAGATTGTCATAGTCAATGGTATGGTGGATTTATTCACCAGATTAGAAGAGGCTTGCCTCTTGAAGCAGAACTTTGGAATGTCCAATCGGGTCTCCAACTGGCTTGAGTTCTCGTTTATTGACACATCATCATTGAAGTCGATTCCCTAGAGGTGATCAATATTCTCTCCTCTTCTAATCTTCTAAGGACTGATCAGTACTGTTTGGTGGTAGGTATCCAGGATCTCTTGCGCCAACCTTGGGAAGTGAAGCTTCAACACGTGTATCGAGAATGCAACCAAACTGCAGATAACCTGGCCTGTCTTGCAACAATAGCCAGTCCTGGCCTACATTTTCTTCAGGAACCTCCAACGTTAGTCTGCGCCCACATGCACTGTGATCAACATAGATTTTTGTACCGCAGACACTGCGATAACTAGGACGACATGTAATTTTCGTTTTTTTCCCTTGTAAAAAAAACATTGATAATCCTTATGTTCAATATTCCATATGAAACAACGCAATCATGCTTAAAGTTTTAATTTAATGCATTCATGTGATTGAAGATACACAAAATAATTAGAGCTAAAAACTAAAAAATTGTGATAATCATGACAACGAATGTAAAGACAATTATAAGGGAAAATATTTTTGATAACGAAAGAGGGGATATGTTAATTTTATAAATTATTGTTAGAGAGTCTTCATCCTAGAATGATGCTAAGACAAGAATTTGACAAAGGTTAGTATCTTGATACTCTATAGTATTATTTGTGGGAGAATTTTGACACTACAATCAAATTAAGTTTTAATCATATTAGTAAATTAAATAGGAATTGAAGCCAACTCAAACAAGATTTTTATAACATAAATTTATATACACCGCAATAATTATTAATAAAGATAACAAAATATCAAGAATTTGAGGTAAGTTGGGAGAAATAAAAGTTTGAGTAGACCTGAAAAGTCTTAGTAGGTCGAAATCGTCAAATAAAAATAGTCGGGTTGTGGCCCCTAACTACTCCCTTCAAGTCGTAGGGGTGAGCATTATTCGGGCCCAGCCGGGTAATCCCGAATTAATTCGGGTAAGAAAATGTTAAATTTCGGGTAATTCGGATCGGGTCGGGTATTACCCGAATTATTTTCAGGCAGAGACGGGTAACTCCAAAAAAAATCGAGCCTGCCCGATTAACCGAATTATGTTTAAAAAAATTATGAAAATACATTTCGTTATTTTTCTTGTAGAATTAACAGATTAATTATGCTATTTAATTGAAATATTTGGTTATATTATTAGTGAATTCAACTATTTGTTAAGATATGAAAATGTAATTCAAGTATTTAGTTATTTTGTGTAATTTTTGAAAGAGAACCAAACAAAATTTCGGGTAATTTGAACTTGACCCGAACAAAATTTCAGGTAATTCAAGTCGGGTAAGTTCGGGTAATGAAATTTTGGGTTCGGACTGGGTAAGATGAAAAAAATTTCAGATAATTCAATCCAAACCTAAACAGTAAAAATTAGGTCTGAATTACCTGAATGTTTACCCATATCAAGTCGATGTTTGTTCTTGGGCTAAGATATCTACCTCAACCACTGGAGAACGATTCTTGATGAAGGTATAGTTGGGTTTTGAGGATAAAAGGGTAATTAGCATAATATATCTTCTTGTAGTTAGAATTTCATTTTTACATTTTAATATAAAATTTAAGATTTAAAAACGCTTAAAGATTGAATAAAATAACATTTTTAAAAAATAATTAAAGAAAAATATTTTTACTCATGAAAAATTTTAAAATCTAATTAAAATAAAATTTTAAATAAATATTAATCGATTTATTTTAAATTATAAAATATATTAAATTTTAATAAATAACTAATTAATTAATTAATTTTAACAATAAAAATTATTAAAATAAATTAAATCAAAAATTAAAAGTTGAATAAAAAACTTAAGTTATTGAGTTTTCAGTTTAATTTTTAAACCATTGCTTTATTTATTTTTTTTAGGGGGGAAAAAACCCATGTCACTAACTCAAAAACAGTAGGCAATACAAGACGGAGGGGAATCGAAAAACATAAAATCAGAAAAGGAAAAAGAACTACGAGCTAACTTATGGGCTAAGACATTAGATTGACGACTTAGCCAAGCGACTTGGATATCTTACCTTTGTGCTAACAGCAACTTGCAATCATGAATAATCGAACCATACTCAGACCAGTCCGGATCAATACTACGAATGGAGAAGACTAAACTCTGAGCATCAGTGTAGACAACACCGCTGCCCAAACAACACATGCTCACTTGTTCCAAAGCAGTCCGTAACGCCAACGCTTCAGCCACTCGTGAAGAGTAGAAGCCTGGTCGCACGGAAGAAAAAGTATGAAGAAACGTGCCGTCCGTAGAACAAGTAACAGAACCAGTCCCCATGCAATGAGAAGCATCGAAAATCGCAGCATCAATAATGCACTTCCAACTATGGAGAACCAGTCCCCATTGCTTTATTGTTTATGGAATAATTTACCAATTGACTTTTCTTTTTTTCATTTAGGATATTTTCCAATAATTTTTACAAATAAGTTTTTTTTTTCTTTTTTCGCGCTGGAAGCATTTAATGGATAAGTTGACCAGCATGGGGATTATGAGTTTTCAGATTCTGTCTTCTTGTTAGGTACAACATCACATCGTTTTAAAATATCTTAGTGTGGTTTTCTTATATGGATGGTGTGTTTTTTTTTTTCTATTTTTAATTTTTGTATATTAATATTCACTAATATTCTCCTTTTCTTTTTGAACACTTCAAGGCAATCCTCCAGCTCAATTTAGGAGTTGATGATATTATATTAATCGAATTGTCCGTGACTCTATTTGGCAATTTACATATTAGATTAGTAGATAATAATAACTATTAATTTAAAAATATTTGATAAAATTAAGTGTTTAGTATTAATAGATTACGTGTAAAATAACTTACGAAGATATGACTTTAAAAGAATTTATAAAGATATAAATATTATATCTTAGTATTTATTTGCTTTAGTTAATAAGTCAAAATTAAATAAATTAAAACCCATTTGTCTATTTTCAAAATAAAAATTATTTAAATTAATGTTAGAAACTAAATTGAAAAATATAGCAGTTAATGAGCATAAAAGTTTTTAATTATATGAAAATGTAATTCCTTAATAAAATTAGTCTTATCTTATAACTAAAATTAAAAAAGATTTTTAATAATTTTATCTATTAAAATTATCATTTAAATAATTTTAAACATAATGACTATTTTAGAAACATTTGTATTTTAAAATATTTAAATATAAAATATATTTTAAATTTAATGATTAAATTTTTAATTACAAAATTTAATCCAAATATTAATAAATACAATGAATATAACTTGAAACTTTCTGGTCAAATTAATAATTTAGTAGTCATTGGACCAATGGTGGTCGACAAATAAAAATCCCTTTATGTTTTGATAATTATAATATATATAGAATTGATTAAAAATTATTTCGTGTTTTTAATTAAAGGATCAATGCAAATTTTCAAGTGATAAATTCCAAGGATGCAAGTGAAAAACAATGTTCAAAATTCAATCTACAAATGTCAAGGGATAAAATATCATGAAGTCAGACTATTCAGATTGTATACAACGTGCAAAATGAGATCTTAGTCAAGATTATGGATAGAGATCTTCAAAGATTGAAGATTATCTGAAGATTTATCCGTTGGAGAAATTCCAGTCGACTACAAACATTTTTAGTCGACTAAAAATTACATATCTGGAAAGTGGGGCTCATTCCAATGATTACAAACATTTCGAAGAGACTAAAATTACATATCCGAAAGTGGGGCTCATTCCAATGACTACAAACATTTCCAATGACTATAAATCATTCCAATGATCGATCAAGAGCGGAGAAGCAAAAGCGTTTGTTCGGTCGACTAGCACTTGTCCCAATGACTAGCTTCGTCCCAATCGATCAAGATCCCTCGACCAATGATTAGCACTCGTCGGTCAATGATCAAAGACCGTCCCAATCGACTAGGATTATACAAGATCTGATTCTGAAGAAGTCAATTGATATCAAAAGGTAACGAAATATTTTTATAACGTTAAGGAGTAATCTACAACGGCTAGTAGATGATCTACAACGGCTATATTGATCAAGAAGTCTGCAAATAAAAAGAAGAACATCAAGATATCAATTACTGCACTTTTTGAAAAATATACTGATCATTGATTACTATTTTGGAGCTCTCAAATTATCTTTAGCTCATTCAATCCTATCTAGCTGTGCTGAGCTTTATCTATTTTCATTTTCAATCATTGTTATTGTGAGTTGAGTTATTAGAGGAAAAATCACTGGTGTGGTTAGATTTGTGCCGGAAATCAAATCGGATTGTAAGGTTTACTTGAGCCGGAATTCAAGTGGTTGTAAAAGTTCGCACTGAACTAAAAAGTGTATAATATAGTGGTTGGCCAAATCCTAAGTGTGAGCTTAGGTAGAGGACATAGGTCTTAGCACCGAACCTCTATAAAAATAGTGTTTGCTTTCTTCCCTACTCTTTTTCATTTGTTTAAATTTGATTGTTTATTGTGTATTAATTCCGTGTTTTTTGTAGAACTCTGCGAAAAAAGTTTAGACGATCTATTCAACCCCCCTTCTAGATCGCTTTCAATTGGTATAAGAGCATATTCATCCAGGGATGGCGTTCAGTACGACACATAACAATCTGACGGAAGAAGGTAACACTAATAACCGTCCTCCTCTGTTTAATGGTTCTAACTATTCTTCGTGAAAAAATCATATGAAGTATCATATCATAAGCGAGGGAGTAGAGTACTAGAAGATCATCATCTTCGGCCCACATGTTCCATTGAACGAAAACGGTCAGGTAAAGACAGAGCTGGAGTATGACGACAATGATTGGAAGCAAGCCTACATCAATGCCAAAGCAATGAAGTTAATCTATTGCGCTCTTACTGTTGAGGAGAGAAATAAAGTGCATTCTTGCACAAGTGCTCAAGAAATGTGGGAGAGGCTTCGGATCACTCACGAAGGAACCAACCAAGTTCGAGAAACCAAAATCAACATGCTACTTCATGATTACGAAATGTTTGTCATGAAGGAAGGTGAGTCTATGTCTACTATGCTTGATCGATTTGCAGAAATTATTAATGGTTTAGGGAATCTCGGAAAGCACATGACGGATAGCGAGAAGGTGAAGAAGATCCTTCGGTCACTACCAAAAGAATGGGACTCTCAAGTCACAGCAATTATGGAGTCTAAAGATCTCAATAGCTTGGAATTCAATGCGTTGGTAGGATCACTCATAAATTATGAGATAATCCTCAAATCAAGAGGAGGTAGAGGTAAGCCACAAAAATCTATTGCTTTTAAAGCTAACACTTCTTCTGTGGATGAAAGTGATGAAGAATTAGATGAGGAGGAAGAAGATGAAGAGCTAGCAATGTATGCTAGAAACTTGAGGAAATTCAAGGGATTACTCAAAAATAGAAACAGAGAATTACGTGGTGGAAGAAATGATGATAAAAAGAAGTACACCATGGAAAAAAAGACCAAAAGTTATGAGGAAAAGAAGAGAAATGAAGAATGCTGGAAATGTGGAAAGAAAGGACATCATGCTAGAGAATGCAAAAGTTCTTTCGTTTTTCAGAGAAATGATAAGTATGACAAAGGTAAAAAGAAAGCTAGTCTTGTAGCTACTTGGAGCGATGATGAGGAAGCTTATTAAAGCAACGATGAAAACAATTTAGCTCTAATGGCAAGAAGCTCCATGACAAGTGATGATGAGGATGAGGTAATGATTATTGATCAAGATCTTAGAGATTCTTTTACTGCTTTGCAAATTGATTTTGAAGAAGCTATTGATATTAACAAGAAATTGAGAAAAATGATAAGAGAACTTGTTGATGAAAATAGTATTCTGCATGAAACTATTGATGATTTAGATTGTACTAAGATAGACCACTTTGCATGCCTTGCTGAAAAGGAAAATTTATCTTGTGAACTTGATAGAATTAGAAAAGAGTTTTTTTATGTTGTTGGAAAATTTGTTAATGGAAATGAGAAGTTTGAAAAGATGTTGTCTTTAAAAAGATACTATATTTCTAAACATGGTTTAGGTTATGATCCTTTTGATAGAGATTACTCTTTGATTTCTAAATTCACAAAAGATTGTAAAGTTGCTAAATGTGATAGATGTTTGAGAGATGGTCATAATGAGATTGCATGTAAAAGTATTAGGAGATGTATTAATGTGAAGAAAATATGGGTAGTAAAAGGAACAAAGTCATCAAATGTAGGTACAAGCAAGGAATGATAATCCACCAAGTACATGGTACATTGACAGTGGATGTTCAAGGCATATGAGTGGAGACAAGAACTTGTTTGCATAAATCAAACCAAAGAATCAAGGGTATGTGACATTTGGAGACAACAATAAAGGTAAAGTCATTGGCATAGGTAAAGTGGGTAAGGAACCTTTGCCTACCATTGACAATGTTTTACTTGTTGATGGATTGAAACATAACCTGCTAAGTGTTTCACAATTGTGTGATATGAACTTTAAAGTGTCATTTGAATCATCTCATTGTGTAGTTAAGAAAGATGAAAATATTGCATTCATTGATTTGAGGCATGGAAATACATATGTTGTTGATCTACATGATGATAGTTCTTTTAATGAAAAGTGTTTAGTGACATTAGAAGAAAATGCATTTTTATGGCATAGAAAATTAGGACATGCTCCATTACCTCTGATTTCTAAACTGTCTAAAAATGATTTAGTAAGAGGCTTGCCTAAGATAAAATTTGTTAAGGACCATTTGTGTGAATCATGTTTGAAAGGTAAACATATTAGAGAATCATTCAAACCAAAGAAGGAAATTTGCACTTCTAAAATTTTAGAACTTGTTCATATGGATTTAATCGAACCATCTAGGCATGCTAGTCAAGTGGAAAATTATATGTTCTAGTAATAGTAGATGATTTTTCCAGATTTACTTGGGTGAGATTTCTTGCTCATAAAAGTGATGCTTTTAACGAGTTTACTAAGTGGTGTAGGTTGGTGCAAAATGAAAAGAACTTGACCATTGTTGCAATAAGGACCGACCACGGCGGAGAATTTGATTGTGAACCATTCGAAAAATTATGTGATAAATATGGAATGGAACACAATTTTTCAACACCAAGGACTCCGCAACAAAACGGTGTAGTAGAAAGGAAAAATCGGTCTCTTGAAGAAATGAGTATAACGATGCTGAATGAATATAACCTTCCTAAAGTCTTTTGGGCGGAAGCAATCACTACAGCATGCTATGTCATCAATAGAGTGCGTCTGAGAAGAGACAAAAACAAGACACCTTATGAGCTATGGAAAGGTAAGAAATCAAATATTTCTTATTTTCATCCTTTTGGTTGTAAAGTATTTATTCATAATAATGGAAAGAATAACTTAGCTAAATTTGATTCAAAATCTGATGTTGGTGTATTTCTAGGTTATTCACTAACTAGTAAAGCATTTAGAGTCTATAATAAGAGAACTAGGTGTGTTGAAGAAAGTATACATGTTAAATTCGATGATATGATTTCACCCCCGAGGAAGGTTTGTTTTGATGATGATGCAGGAAATATAGAAAAAGAAGTTGAAGAAAAATCAAATGATGAAGAAAAACAAGATGAAGAAGATCATGTACCTATCATGAAAACTTGGGCAAAAGCAAAGAATCATCCTATGGAGCAAGTCATTGGTGGTTTAAATGATGGTTTAAGGACTAGGAGGAATACATATGAATATATGAATAACTCAGCTTTTATTTCACTGGTAGAACCCAAGAACATTAAAGAAGCTCTTGAAGATGAAAATTGGTCATTATTATGCAAGACTTAATTGAATCAATTCAAGAGGAATAGTGTGTGGGATTTAGTAGCTCCACCAAAGGATAAAACCATCATTGGAGTCAAATGGGTAAATAGGATAAAATATGATGAGAATGGTGAAGCAGTCAAAAACAAGTCAAGATTAGTAGCTCAAGGCTTTTATCAAGAAGAAGGACTTGACTATAATAAGACATTTACACCAGTGGCAAGATTAGAGGCGATCAAATTATTATGTGCATTTGCTTCACATAAAAGGATTAAGTTGAATCAAATGGATGTCAAGAGTGCATTTCTCAATGGCTACATCCAAGAGGAGATATATGTCAAACAACCACCTGGCTTTGAAGACCATGAACATCCGGATTATGTTTACAAGCTAAAGAAGCCACTTTATGGATTAAAGCAAGCACCAAGGGCATGGTATGAAAGGTTAAGTAATTTTCTTATTCAAAATGGTTATGTTAGAGGTAAAGTTGATAATACTTTATTTATAAAGCATGTTAATCAAGATATGTTAATTTGCCAAATATATGTTGATGATATTGTTTTTGGTGTTACTAATGAATCTTTGTGTAAAGAATTTAGTGATTTAATGCAAAGTGAGTTCGAAATGAGCATGATGGGCGAGCTTAAATTCTTTCTTGGATTGCAAATAAAGCAAAATAGAGATGGCATATTTATTCATCAATCCAAATACACCAAAGAGCTTTCAAAGAAATTCAACATGGATGGATGGAAAGTAGCAGCTACTCCAATGGCATCAAATTTGGTCTTGGAAAAATCTGAACATGAAGAGGATGTTGATCAAAAACTCTATAGAGGTATGATCGGCTCTCTTTTATATTTAACTGCTTCTAGACCAGATATAATGTTTGTTACGTGTTTATGTGCTAGATTTCAGTCTTGTCCTAAAATTTCTCATTTGTCTGCTTGCAAAAGAATTTTCAGATGTTTGAGTAAAACTGTTAATCATGGTTTATGGTATCCTTGTTGTGATTCTTTTGATTTATATGCCTATAGTGATGTTGACTATGGTGGATGTAGAATTGATAGAAAAAGTACTAGTGGTATATGTCATTTCTTAGGTTCATCTTTGATTTCTTGGGCTAGTAAGAAACAAGTAAGTGTAGCTATTTCCATTCTTTGAATCAATATGTAGCATTTGGAAGTGCATGTGCCCAAGTTATTTGACTTAAACATCAATTGCTTGACTATGGTATTGTGATTAAAATATTCCAATTTATTGTGATAATACCAAAGGCAATTTGTTTGAGTAAGAATCCAATATTGCATAGTAGAACAAAACACAATGAAATTAGACATCATTTTATTCGTGATCATTGTTTGAAAGGTGACATTGTTTTGAAACATGTTTCGTCTAGTGATCAATTGGCTGATATTTTTACTAAGCCTCTTAAAGAAGATGTTTTCATAAATATTAAATTAAAACTTGGAATGTGTGATTTAAATTCTCTTGGTTAATTTTATTAACATGCATACACTATCATATCAAAATGGTCTGGAAAATTAAGCAATTCCATCAGAGATACATCATCATTTATCTTGAGGCTATGAACAGATTATTTTGAGTAAGGTTCTAGTCGACCATTGAGAGTTTGAGGCAACTGGTATTAAGGAATTTAGTCGAGTTATTTTGATATGCTCATCCGAATAAGGAAGTCTTTGTGCGGTCATTAAAGGTGTCCAATGATTGGGAAGTTCACGGTGATTTCGCTTTTAAAATAGAAAGTCCTTTCTTTCTTTATTTCAACAGCTCATCATCCTCTACCTAAAGAACTCTCACTCGACTAAGCCTCTCATTCCTTGAAGAATCAAACTTTCTTAAACTCATTCTGTAGGAAAATCCCGGTGTGAGCATCACATGCCCAAGGTGCGAAAAACAAAAATTTTTGTTCCGGGACCTTCCCGAAAGCTAGGATCCATGTGTCTATACAACAAACTCAAACCATAACGGTCAAAGGAGACCGTCTCTAACGGTATCCATGCAGAGATCGAAAAATCTAACCGGGACAAACCCTTTAACCCGGGAATAGTTAGAACAAATTAAAGAGTGCTAGCTCTTACCTTTGTCCTTGGAGAGCTTAAAACCAATGGAAAGAAGGAGAAACTTGGAGAAAGAAGCTTGAAGATCGATGGAGAGCTTAAAGGAGGAGAACTCTTCTTTTCCTTAAAACCTTAGGTTTTCTCAAAAACCCACGATGTCCTCTCCTTCTTTCATGATCTTTTATTTGTCTTTAACTTAATTAAAGACATTCAAAAGCTAGGTGGAGAAGCTTCCACGTTAGCTTATATATATATAAATTTAATAAAGATAAGCTTCTCCTCCCTTCCATCCACGTATATATATATATATATATATATATATATATATATATATATATATATATATATATATATATATATATATATATATATATATATATATATATATATATATATATATATATATATTAATTTTAATTAATTAATCATATATATATATATGAATATAATCAAGCGGTCCAACACACTGGATCGGTCCTACTAGCCTATGGGTCCTGTGATGGGAAAACTCCTAAACCTTTTTCAAGAATATCGATGTCGCGATCTCATCGGGACATATCTCGATCTCATCGGGATCCATTTAATCCTTTTGCTCTCCATATATTGGAACTCGTCCAAAACTATTTACTAATTCTCCGAGACACTCTTACGCACGTGACCCATTAGTTCTCGGTTATGTTGGCCACTTAGATTAACACTTAACTGAGCAAGTCACGAGCGGTATCTAGAACACATCATGACCCCAATCGACCGGAAAGTAATTGGTTTGACGAATGAACATGTATTCATTATGAACCATATCACTTAACCTTTCCATAGACAATTACCGCAATTCGTCCTTTCATCATGCTATACCCCACTTGGTTATGAGTATGGGCAAAGTGTCAACTCTTTACTAGACCGACTATGCCAAATCTAGTCCAAGTGATATCGTTTCGTCCGGGACTCATTACTTAATATGTCAATGAAGACATTCTTCATGACATATATGCTCCGCCGAGACTTCCAAGTAATGACCCGACAAGAGGCTATGGTATCATCTTCGCTATCACGTAAGTGGTGAATCCTCTATTGGCTACTCAATTATCTTCGAATACCTCAAACTGTACCCAATCACCACCCTATGAGCAACCTCTGTAAGGCAATAAGGAATGGAGTCAAAGCACAGAATCAGTATCCAAGATATCCTTGAGCATCTCAAGTCTAATGATACTTGCACCATTGCTATGATGAGATTATCACTGACATTAGAATAGGACATCCATGTGATGATCTTATAGCAGGTCATCCAATGTACTTACTACCTCTAGTAAGCATCCACATCTCAACCCTAAATATCTCATATTTACAGCTTCGAGATCCACCGCTGATCAAATCAAGGAGCTGAGATGTGTTAGTCTCTCCGGATTCTGATGTCCGCCTCAAGAATCCTATGACTAGGATAATTTAGATCTCGACATAATTGCACATGATAGAATCTCAGTAGTATGATCACATCACAATTTTCTTCATGTTATGTCATATATCATGGACTTCATTAATTTGCTTATAGATCAATATTCATTCATAAATAATGAACATCAAATTAATGAAATATGCCTTTCTTTATTTATTCATAAAGTATGTACACAACTTTGTACAAAATGCGCTAAAGGCGATTGCCTTTAGGGCACTACTCTAACAATCTCCCACTTGACCTACAGCCAATCGCCTTGATATCTAATACTGTTAGGCCCCAAAATTTTGTTTTCTTGAAGTTATTAAGTATGGATTTATTTTGATTTATGATTTATGGTTTAGTTTGATTTTAATGAAATTATTCATGGAAAAATTAGAATTATTGAGTTTAGTATGGAGTAATATTTATGAAAGGGTAAAATGAGTAAGGGCGAAATGGGCAAGATACTTAAGTTATGAGATTTTAGACTAAGTAAGAAAGGGTATTTTGGTCCTTGTGCATCTTAGGGTTTAAGGATTAAAAGAAAAGAAATAGAAAAGAGGAAGAAGGGAAGAATAGAAAAGAAGAGAACGAAGAGGGAGTCGGCGGCAGTGAGAGGAAAGAAGAAGAGAAGAAGAGGAAGTTAGTTCCAGGTGGTTTTCCGACAGATTTCAAGCTTCCTTAAGGTAAGATTAACTCTTCTACACTTGTTTAGGTTGAATCTAACCTCTGTTTTGCTGGATTGAAGGAGAAATCGTGGAGTTAGGGTTTATGGTGAAGATTTCTAGATTTGCTTGGATTTGTGTTTTTGTTGATGTTTTTGAGCTTAGAATGGGAGTATATGAGTTGGGTTATGGTTTAGATGTGTTGTAGTTGAGAATGGAAGGTTTTTGAGGTTAAAAATGACGGATTTTGAGTTCGGGAAGACGAAGCTCGGCGATCAAGACGTCGCGACGCGTCTTGTGAGTCGCACGCACGCCGCGACGTGCATGAAGGCGCACGCCGCGGCGAGCAAGAGGTCGCACGCCGTGGCGAGCCAGGCCTCTCGTCGAGACGAGCGGGCCTCGCCGCAGCGAGCCCAATTTTTCATAATGGATTTATTTTATTGTTTTGATCATATCTTTTGCTACTTAAGTCCTTTTGGGGTGATTTTAGAGGCGTTGTGAACTAGAGAGATAGATCTACAAGTCTTATGAAGTGATGAAATTATGAATTGGTTTCTAAGATTATGGAATTTTAGATGGAAGTTAAGAATGGAATTATGGTTTCAACATGAGATTTTGAATAAGATTTTGGTTCTTATTTTAGGAGATCAAGAGAGGCAAGAGGATCAAGAGGCTCAAGAGGAAACTCATTCCTAGGCAAGACAAGCAAGGAATTCAGGTGGGTTCATGTTTATAATAAAGTAACTAAGTACTCATTGTTTAATTCAAATCAAGCAAGATCTCATGATTATATTACATCATTCACGATCGCATTGATACTACCATGAATGATTATTTTCGCTATGTGTTTTGCATTCATGATTATTATCAATATTTTCACAAAGGAGTGTTCTCCTTTTACGAATACAAGTACATGAATTCAAGTATTACTAAATACATGACCAGCAAGTTTACAAGCAAGATTACAAGTGTGCGCTTGGCAAACAAGTTTACAAGAATATGAATTATGCATACTTACGTGGGCTCATGGTGTCCCTCACGATAGTCAAGTGCACATTGACTCACGAAAAGGCTTTTTCCCCGCCCGATCGTGGGCACGTGGTTATCCCACAAGGATTCCCTCATGAAACTACGCCTACACATCAACATTTCGATGGCATATGTAGACGTCATTTAACCGGGATACCCAAACCATCATGTTATGTGTTATGATTTGTTATGTGCCATGCATCATGATTTGTTCAAGAATCAAGCATTTTCAAGACAAAGACATATACATGATCAATGACTATGATTTCAGCAAGTATCACGGCAATGAGATATTTTGAATACTTTTGCTTATTGCTATATTATAAATATGTTCCATTAAGCTTTATAGCTCACCCTCTAATCTCCCCATACAGTGATGAGCCGTAGATCGAGTGAGTTACGAAGTTTCGGCAAGACTCTGCTTTCATTTCATATGTTTGATTATGTTCCAAGACTTTAGTTTCATTTCAAGTATCATTGGTTCAAGAGTGTTTTATACTTTTGGCTCTTGAACTCAAAGTTGTAATTTGATTTGAGATAATTCGTAAGGCTTTATGAAACTCTTCTTTGGAGCATGAATTATGAATATGTTTAAAAGTATGAAAGTTTCATGATGGGTCCATTGAACTTCCGATGGTTTCCTTTTCTAAATCGTTAAATTGCATGTTTGGATGTGATTGTTTAAATTATGCATGAAAGCGGGTTTCAAGCTTACTTTCCAGCAGGCCCATTAACCTTCCGCGGGCTTTTCTTTTTCTTTTAAATGTATGAATCTCACATTTTCCCGCCACGCTCTCATGTCAGACGTTGGGCTCCGGCAGCGGGCTCCAATATGCTTGGTATCAAAGCGCCTAGGTTTTTGATCTAAGGCTGCATGACATTGCTTTCAAGAAATAACTTGCATTGTTTTACACGATTGGAACTGTTTTTGCATACTTTGAAAAGTGTCTTACATGAACTAAAGTTCTCAATGGTTTTCTATTCAAGGAGTGAGCATGCCACCTCGAAGGAGAACTCGTGGAGCTACGACTCGATCTCATTCTCGTCAGGGGAGCACGGATGAATCCCATGTTTCTCAGGATGCCAGGACACGTTCTGTTCCGATTTTAGAGGCACCTAGTTTGCAACAAGAAGTGCCTCATCCGCCTCCTCCTATGCCTCAGGGAACTCTTATGGATCCGAATTTCTTTCAAGCCTTTGCTCAGGCTTTCACGTATACCATGGGACAGGGATCGCAGATGCCAATGCAGTTTTTGAGAGAGAGGTGGGCGATGACAAGCTCCGGAAGTTTGGGGTGTGGATTTCAATGACTACAATCCGTAAGAGGCGAAGCTCTGGTTGAGGAGGACCGAAGGGTCCTAGTTCAGATGAGATGCTTAGATGAGGATAAGCTGGATTATGCAATCGATCTTCATTGGGGTGATGCCTTTGCATTGGTGGGAGACAAGGTCCCACGTCGTGTGGTTCCTTCTAAGTCTTGTCATGGAGGGATTTTGTGGAAGTGTTCAGGAAGAAGTATCTTTCCAGGGTGTATGTAAAGAGAAGGCCAGGAATTTCTGAATCTTATGCAGAGGGACATGAGTGTGAGCGAGCACGAAATGAAGTTCACATGCTTTCCGATATGCGAGCAATATGTGGCAACAGAGGAAGACAAGTGCCGAAGTTTGAGGGAGGTATTCACTGGGAATCGTGGAGAAAGTCCCGATTCACAATTTCTGGACTACCAAGAAGATTGGTGGATGTCGCCTTCGCCGAGAAGTCGGAGAACATCAGAATGAAGCTTAACAAGAAGAGGAAGAACAGGGAGCAGAGTTTCAGAAAGGGTGCTAGTGCTCCATTGCCTGAGAGGAGCACGAGGAGCGCTCATAGTCAGAGTGAAGTAGGTAGCAGTGGGGCTACCAGGAACAAGCAGGTGAGGGTTGTATCAGGGCAAGCCTCTAATGTGGGAGGCACAGGTAGAGCGGGTTCACTTATCCCTTATGTGATCAGTGTGGGAAGCATCACCAGGGAGAGTGCCTCAGATCACTTGACGTTTGTTTCAGATGTGGAGAGAAGGGGCATATAGCCAAGCATTGCCCATGTGTACCGAGACCGAGGGGTCACAGCCAGCTCCTAGCGGCAGAGACAAGTGGGAACAGACTAGTTAATGAGGTAGGCGCCTGGACCGTGAGGAAGACTGCTCCTCCAGAAGGCCAAGGGGGTCAGCCGCCGCAAGAGTGTTTGTCATGACTGGGAGGAAGCCGCAACCGCACCGAGGTTGTCACGGTATGGCTCGATTATTTGATTCAACAATCTATGTTTTGATTGATTCTGTTCTACGACTCTTTTGTTTCGCTAGCATAGCATTGCATGGTATGAGTTCATGCCTTTGGATAGGCCTTTGATTGTTAGTACTCTCAGGGAGGAATGTGGTGATCATCAGTGTATGAAAGCAGTGTGAGCTCTTCATGATGGTGCTAGATTGGTAGTGGACTTACTACCGCTAGACCTTAGAGGGTTAGATGTTATCCGGGATGGATACTATGGAGAAGTATCCGCCGTCGGATCAGGGTCGAAGAGGTAGAGTTTGATCCGAGCAATGGTGAGAGGGTGATCTTTAGAGGAGACAGGAAGATACCTTCGCCAAGACTGATTTTAGCTATGTTAGCTGAAAGGATGATAGACCAGGGATGTGAAGCTTTCTTGGCGCATGTTGTAGATGCCGATGTGCATGAAGGGAAGTTAGAGGATTTCCCGATTGTGAGAAAGTTTCCAGATGTGTTCCCAGATGAGTTACCAGGTTTGTCGCCGGTGAGGGAAATTGAGTTTGCCATTGACTTGATTCCCGGAACCGCGCCTATTTCTATCCCGCCTTACAGGATGGCTCCAGCTGAGTTGAGGGAGCTTAAGGAACAGTTGGAGGAACTGTTAGAGAAGGGGTATGTCAGGCCTAGTTCGTCTCCTTGGGGAGCACCAGTGTTGTTTGTTAAGAAGAATGATGGATCATGGCGGATGTGCATTGATTATCGGAGGCTTAACAAGGTGACAATTAAGAACAAGTATCCGTTGCTACTTGATAGATGATTTGTTTGACCAACAGAGGAGCTAGGGTTTTCCAAGATTGATCTCGTGTCGCTATCATCATTTCGTAATCAAGGAGTCGATGTAAGCAAGATGACTTTCAGACCCGTTATGGGCCTGTGAGTTTTAGTTATGCCTTTCGCCTTTAACCAATGCTCCACCGCTTTCATGGATCTTATGAATAGGGTTTTCGTGGAGTTTCGGATCAGCTTATCATAGTGTTTATAGATGACATTCGTGTATTCCAAGAGTGAAGAAGAGCATGAGGAGCATCTCAGATTGTATTGCAGACTCTTGGGAGATAGAGCTTTATGCCAAGTTCAGAAGTGTGAGTTATGGCTTCGTGAGGTGACTTTCCTCGACATGTGATTTCACGGGATGGTGTACATGTTGATCCGAGAAAAGTTGAAGCAGAGTAAGTTGGCATGCACCCAAGACAAAGGATGAGGTAAGAAGTTTTCGGGCCTTGCGTGTTACTACAAGAGGTTTGTAGAAGGATTTTCCATGATAGCTGCTCCGATGACCAAGCTATTGAGGAAGAATCAGAAGTTTATATGGACTGATGAGCGTCAGAAGAGCTTTGAGGAGCTCAAGCTCAAAGTTGACAAGTGCTCCAAAGGTTGATTTTGCCTTCGGGTGATGAAGGCTATACAAAGGTACAAAGGATGCCTCGAGGAAGGGTCTAGGTTGTGTATTGATGCAAGGAGATAAGGTGATAGCTTATGCTTTCAGGCAATCAAGCAAGATGAGTTAAATTATCCGACTCATGACTTGGAGTTAGCAAAGATGATCTTTGCTGGAAGATTTGGAGGCATTATCTTTATGGAGTTCGGATACCGGATCTTTACAGATCACAAGAGCCTCAAGTACTTATCGAGCCGTAAGGAGTTGAATTTGAGACAGAGAAAGTGGATTGAGTTACTCAAGGATTATGATTTGTTGATTGAGTACCATCCAGGCAAAGCGAATGTAGTGGCCGATGCTTTGAGCAGGAAGTCTTCTATTGCTCATGTTCAGTCAGTTTATCTTCCTTTATTGGAAGAGATGGCCAAGCTTAAGATAAGTTTGAAGCAGGAGGAACCAAATTGCCTCCTAGTTAATTTCAGGGTGAGGCCTATACTCCGGGAGAAGGTTAAGGAGTTGCAGGCACAGGATGCAGATTTAAGCAAGCTTAGGGAGGAAATTCAGAATGGTAAGGTTTCTGAGGTAGTAGTGAGAGAGGATGGACTTATGACAGTGGGAGACAGACTTTGTATTCCAGACAGCAGAGAGGTTAAGGATGAGATATTGGATGAGGCACACAATGCGCCTTATGCCATGCACCCAGGTAGCACCAGGATGTACAGAGATTTGAGAGAGCATTTCTGGTGGAAGGGCATGAAGAGGGATGTAGCAGAGTATGTCAAGAAGTGTCTTGTGTGTCGCAAGTCAAGGTCGAACACCAGCGCCTTTCAGCAAGTTAAGGCCATTGTCTATTCCTGAGTGGAAGTGGCAAAGAGTAACCATGGATTTTCTGATGGGGTTGCCTAAGACTAGCAGGAAGCATGATGCCATATGGGTTATTGTGGATCGATTGACGAAGTCAGCCCATTTTCTGGCAATCAGGCAGACTGATTCGTTGCATGTACTAGCCAGGAAGTACATTGATGAGAT
The DNA here is from genome assembly GCA_029891385.1 of Erythroxylum novogranatense. Classification (NCBI taxonomy): domain Eukaryota; kingdom Viridiplantae; phylum Streptophyta; class Magnoliopsida; order Malpighiales; family Erythroxylaceae; genus Erythroxylum; species Erythroxylum novogranatense. Next base: position 8,875,282 of record CM057234.1, read on the forward strand.
AGTAAGATTGCATGGAATTCCAGATTCTATAGTGTCTGACAGAGATCCTCGATTCACATCGAGATTTTAGGGAAGCTTGCAGGAAGCTTTAGGTACTAAGTTACATTTTAGTACGACATTTCACCCTCAGACGGATGGTTAATCTGAGAGGACCATTCGGACACTGGAGGGAATGCTCAGAGCATGTGTTATGGATTTCAAGGGAGCTTGGGATGAGCATTTGCCATTGGTCGAGTTTGCTTATAACAACTCGTACCACTCTAGCATTCAGATGGCTCCATATGAGGCTTTGTATGGACGGAGATGCAGGACTCCTATATGCTAGGATGAAGAAGGAGAGAGGAAACTGGTCGGACCAGAGTTGATTCAGATGACTGTGGAGAAAGTCAATCTAGTTAAGCGCGCTTAAGGCAAATGCCAGAGATGATGAAGAGTTACACTGATGCTCATCGGAAGGAGATGGAGTATGAAGTTGGTGAGAAAGTGTTTCTCAAGACATCTCCTTGGAAGGGAGTATTACGGTTTGGCAAGAAAGGCAAGTTAAGTCTAAGATATGTAGGTCCGTATGAGATTCTTGAGAGGATCGGGCCTTTAGCTTACAGGTTGGCGTTACCGCCAGAGTTGTCTCAGATTCATGATGTCTTTCATGTTTCCATGTTGAGAAGGTATAGATCAGACCCTTCTCATGTCATCCAGGTTTTAGACATTCAGTTAAGAAACGACTTAAGTTATGAGGAGATTCCAGTAGCGATCTTGGACACCAAGGAGAAAGTCCTCAGGAATAAGATAGTTCAGCTCGTTAAGGTTCCGTGGAGGAACCATGCAGTGGAAGAAGCCACGTGGGAGCCTTTGGACGCTATGAAGGAGAAGTATCCAGGTCTTTTCGATGATTCAGGTAAATTTCGATGACGAAATTTCTTTTAAGAGGGGGAGAAATGTTAGGCCCCAAAATTTTGTTTTCTTGAAGTTATTAAGTATGGATTTATTTTGATTTATGATTTATGGTTTAGTTTGATTTTAATGAAATTATTCATGGAAAAATTAGAATTATTGAGTTTAGTATGGAGTAATATTTATGAAAGGGTAAAATGAGTAAGGGCGAAATGGGCAAGATACTTAAGTTATGAGATTTTAGACTAAGTAAGGAAGGGTATTTTGGTCCTGTGCATCTTAGGGTTTAAGGATTAAAAGAAAAGAAATAGAAAAGAGGAAGAAAGGAAGAATAGAAAAGAAGAGAACTAAGAGGAGTCATGCAAGTGAGAGGAAAGAAGAAGAGAAGAAGAGGAAGTTAGTTCCGTGGTTTTCCTATGATTTCAAGCTTCCTTAAGGTAAGATTAACTCTTCTACACTTTTTAGGTCAATCTAACCTTTGTTTTGCTGGATTGAAGGAGAAATCGTGGAGTTAGGGTTTATGGTGAAGATTTCTAGATTTGCTTGGATTTGTGTTTTGTTGATGTTTTGAGCTTAGAATGGGAGTATATGAGTTGGGTTATGGTTTAGATGTGTTGTAGTTGAGAATGGAAGGTTTTTAGGTTAAAATGACGGATTTTGAGTTCGGAAGACGAAGCTCCCGATCAAGACGTCATGACGCAAGTAAGTCAAGACGACGCCGTGACGTCTTGAGGCAGCGCCATGACGAAAGCAAGAGGTCGCGCGCCGTGGCGAGCCAGCCTCCGTCATGACGAATCGGCCTCGCCGCAATGAGCCCAATTTTTCGTAATGGATTTATTTTATTGTTTTGATCATATCTTTTGCTACTTAAGTCCTTTTAGGTGATTTTAGAGGCGTTAGAACTAGAGATAGATCTACAAGTCTTATGAAGTGATGAAATTATGAATTGGTTTCTAAGATTATGGAATTTTAGATGGAAGTTAAGAATGGAATTATGGTTTCAACATGAGATTTTGAATAAGATTTTGGTTCTTATTTTAGGAGATCAAGAGAGGCAAGAGGATCAAGAGGCTCAAGAGGAAACTCATTCCTAGGCAAGACAAGCAAGGAATTGGTGAGTTCATGTTTATAATAAAGTAACTAAGTACTCATTGTTTAGTTCAAATCAAGCAAGATCTCATGATTTATATTACATCATTCACGATCGCATTGCATACTACCATGAATGATTATTTTCGCTATGTGTTTTGCATTCATGATTATTATCAAGATTTTCACAAAGGAGTGTTTTCCTTTTACTAATACAAGTACATGAATTCAAGTATTACGAAATACATGACCAAAGAAGTTTACAAGCAAGATTACAAGCAAGTGTCGGTTTGGCAAACAAGTTTACAAGAATATGAATTATGATACTTATGTGGGTTTGCGGTGTCCCTCACGATAGTCAAGTGCACATTGACTCACTAAAAGGCTTCTCCCTACCGCCCGACTGTGGCATGTGGTTATCCCACAAGGATTTCCTCATGAAACTACGCCTACATATCAACATTTCGATGGCATGTGTAAGACGTCACGAACCTGTGACACCCAAACCATCATGTTATGTGTTATGATTTGTTATGTGCCATGCATCATGATTTGTTCAAGAATCAAGCATTTTTCAAGACAAAGACATATACATGATCAATGACTATGATTTCAGCAAGTATCACAAGAATGAGATATTTTGAATACTTTTGCTTATTGCTATATTATAAATATGTTCCCACGAGCTTTATAGCTCACCCTCTAATCTCCCCATACAGTGACGAGCCGAGATCGAGTGAGTCACGAGTTTCGCAAGACTCTGCTTTCATTTCATATGTTTGATTATGTTCCAAGACTTTAGTTTCATTTCAAGTATCATTGGTTCAAGAGTGTTTTATACTTTTGGCTCTTGAACTCAAAGTTGTAATTTGATTTGAGATAATTCGTAAGGCTTTATGAAACTCTTCTTTGGAGCATGAATTATGAATATGTTTAAAAGTATGAAAGTTTCACGATGGGTCCATTGAACTTCTGATGGTCTCCTTTTCTAAATCGTTAAATTACATGTTTGGATGTGATTGTTTAAATTATGCATGAAAGCGGGTTTCAAGCTTACTTTCCAGCAGGCCCATTAACCTTCCGCGGGCTTTTCTTTTTCTTTTAAATGTATGAATCGCACGTTTTCCCGCCACGCTCTCATGTCAGACGTTGGGCTCCGGCAGCGGGGTCCAACAAATACCATAGGCGAGTACATGAGAATCAAAACTCTTTTGTGATAATGGCTTTGTCAACGGATCAACAATATTATGCTCGGTGGGAATTCTCTCGATCTGGACATCACCTCGTCCTATGATCTTAATGATCAGATGATATCTGCGGAGTACGTGTTTGGATCGTTGATGAGACCTTGGTTCTTTCGCCTGCGTAATAGCCCCATTGTTGTCACAATACAACTGCATGGGCCCATCATCGCTAGAACCACACCAAGTTCAAGAATGAACTTCGATCCAAACCGCTTCCTTTCTTTGCTTCTAAAGTGGCAATGTACTCGCTTCGGCCGTTGAATCGGCGATTGTCTCTTGTTTGGAACTCTTCCAACTAATCGCCCGCCATTCAATGTGAATACGTAACTGATTGTGATTTGGAATCATCCTTATCGATTGAAAATCGGCATCTGATACCCGCTCACTTTGAGATCTCCATCTCCATATATCAAGAAAACATCCTTAGTCCTTCGCAAGTACTTGAGGATATTCTTGATACCACCAAAGGACCCTCACCAGATCCGATTGGTATCTGTCAGAACACTTAGAGCATATGATACATCGTGTCTCGTACATAGCATTGCATACATGATAGATCCTACCGCAAATGCATACGGGATCATACTCATGCGCATCCTCTCATCTTGTGTCTTAGGACACATAGATTTCGAGAGTGTTATCCCATGAGTCACGGGAAGGTAGCCTCTCTTGGATTGCTCCATGCTAAACCTTTTTAGCATCTTGTCTATGTACGTTGATTGTGAAAGACCAAACAACCTTTTTGATCTATCTCTTTCATGACAAATTGTTTGGACAGCCAAATATTCACCGTTTGTAGCATAGAGACATCGTTTCCTAGCAATAATATGTCATCTAAATACAGCATAAGGAATACGATTGCAGTCCCATTAACCTTCTTATACACACAGTGTTCATCCGGATTTTGTGAGAAACCAAACTCTTTGATTACCTCATCAAAACGGATATTCCAACTCTGGATGCTTGCTTCAATCCATAGATGGATTTCGAAGCTTGCATACCTTTTCGCCATCATAGAGGTGAAGCCCTCGGGTTGTGTCATATACACATCCTCGCCTAGATTTTCATTTAGAAAGTCGTCTTCACATCCATTTGTCATATCTCATAGTCATAATGAGTGGCAATGGCTAGAATATCCTAATGGATTTAAGCATTGCATCGGGTCAAGGTCTCGTCAGTAGTCAACTTCTTGTCTTTGACGAAAACCTTTAGCCACGAGCCTTGCTTTATAGGTAATCACATTACCATCCATGTCGGTTTTCTTTTTGAAAACCCATTTATACCTTATGGGTTTGATTCCTTCGGGTGCCTCAACCAAAGTCCATGCTTGGTTTTCATACATGGAATCCATTTCAGCCTGCATGGCATGAAGCCATTTCTCATATTCTGAACTCTTCAGAACCTCTTTATAAGTGGTAGGCTCATTATCTTCTATGAGCAATACGTCAGTCTGTTCACTCACGAGAAATCCATGTCTCTCGGGAACAGAGCGTATCCTACGTGACCTACGAACTTCGTGTGTTGTAGAAGGTTGAGCTGTTACTTCATCTGTATGAGTCACAGCTTGAGTTCAGAGCATTGATCTGCGTCTGTTCGAGCATCTTGAACTTCTTCAAGTTCAATTTTGCTCCCTTGCCTTCTTGTAAAAAACTCTTTCTTTAAAAAGACAGATGCTTCAAACAAACACCTTTTGTTCCTCAAAGAAGGTAGAATTGATATCACATTGTTTCTTTAGGATATCCTACTAACAAACACTTGTCGACTTTGCATCAAGTTTATCCAGAATGTGTCCGCTTCACATAAGCGTGACAACCCCAAACTTTCAAATGAGTAAGATAGGGTCTTTTGTTAGTCCACATCTCATATGGAGTAACATCAAGCTGTCTTTGATGGAATTCATTTAACAAGTAAACAATTGTCTCGAGTGCATACCCCAAAAGGATTTTGGTAACTTTGCAAAGCCCATCATTGATCGTACCATATCTAACAAGGTTCGATTTCTTCTTTTCGCCACACCATTATCTTTGTGGTGTGTAAGGAGGAGTCCATTGAGATAAAATCTCATTATCTATGAGATAATCCAAAACTGCTGGTCTAAGTATTCCCACCACGATCGATCATAATGTCTTGATACTTTTCCCAAGTTGGTTTTCTACTTCATTTTCAATTGTTTGAACTTTTCAAATGCTTGATTTGTATCTCATCGATCAGTACCCATATCGAGAATAATCATCGATAAAGGTAATGAAGTAAAGACAACCACTTCTAGCTTGATGGACATCGGACCATATACATCCGAATGTATTAGGTCTAATACTCTTGTCGCCGCTCACCCTTTCCCTTAAAGGGTAATTTAGTCATCTTGCCTAATAAACAAGATTCGCATGTGTCATATGATTCATAATCAAATGACCCTAAACTACCACTCTTATGGAGCTTAGCTATCGTCTCTCATTTATATGGCCAAGCGACAATGCCATAAGTAAGTTGATTTTAAATTATCTCGCTTATGTCTTTTCGTGTCATTGACATTCATAATTGGATGTGACATATCTAATATGTAAATTTCATTGCATAATGTACCAAGTACCATAAAGCATTCCATTCAAACTAATAGAACAACCATTGTTACTAAAAGTTAAATGGAAACCACTCTATTTAAACAAGAAATGCATAATATGTTCTTTGTTAATACAGTACAAAATAACATTCATCCAATTTAATTACAAGCCCACTGGGAGTGACAAAAGTAAGTTCACGACTAACGCAGAACTCTTGCTCCATTTCTCACACGCAGGTCAATCTCTCCCTTCATGAGTTGTCTCATCGTCCCCGAGGCCCCGCATATCATTGCATATGTGTGAGCCACAACCGTATCTAATACCCATATGTTATGGTCGAAAAGAGTATTAACCTCAATGACAAACATAACTGAAGAAGTCAAGGCATCTGATGCCTTCTTCTGCTTCAATTCTTCTAGATAGAGTTTACAGTTCCGCTTCCAATGGCCAGTCTTGTCATAATGAAAGCAAGTTCCTTTTGGAGCAATTTCTTTGGTTTTCTTCTTAGCTATACTTCCTTTCGGTTTCTTAGACCTTTTCTTCTTCAGCTTCTTTTTTCTTTGAACCAGAAGAAGAGTCCACCATAAGCACTTGCTTGCTATCTTTCTTGATAGCTTGCTCTGCTGTCTTGAGCAGATTGATCAACTCAGGGATTGTCGTGGATATTTGGTTCATCCGATAGTTTAACACAAACCGTGAATAACTATCGACATCCAACCGAATTAAGTCAACACTTAATTCATAATCCATAACAAAACCTAAGACGACCAACCTCTCAATATACCCATTCATCTTCAGGCATCTTGCTCGCAGATGAACCCGAGTCATATTAGTAGTGAAGAGTAGCCTCGAGGTCTCGAACCTTTCGCATCGAAGCTTGCTCATCAAACAGACTCCCTAAGATGAAACTCTATAGATTAGCATCCATAGACTTACGCCGCTTCGCAACTCTGGTGACATAGATGCGAGCATAATGTAGGTAGCCATGTCACTGTCTTTAAGATGCTTACGATATGCTTTCTGATCCTCATCAGAAGCATCAGCAGCAGGTAGATCAGGAAGTGGAACATCTAGGACATATCCTAGTTCCTCAGACCTGAGAACAATTCTCAGATTTCTCAGCCAATCTAGAAAGTTAGGTCCAGTTAATTTGTTCGAGTCCATAAGCGAGCGCAAGTTCACACTTGAAGTCATCTTCAATAACCTATAGGGAAAAGAGAGAAATAATGTTAGAATATAATTACATGCATGATCATAAGGACTTGCATGACATGCATATGGCTCCCACTAGTTTCAAAGAATCCATAACCCTCAGTACGAATCCAATAAACATTATGACAAAATGTCATAGTGGGTCGATATCCGACATTACTAAAATGACCTTGAGTTTACCCAACAAGCCACCTTAGGTCAATCGGTAAGTATCGGTCATACCAATTGCATCATAGATATCCGACATTACTAAAATGACCTTGGGTTTACCCAACAAGCCACCTTAGATCTATCGGCAGGTATCGGTCATACCATTTGCTTCATAGATGCAACTATCGACTAGTGCTATCAACTCGTGATGTACGCACACACATTGGGTTATCAACTCTTGATGGGCGTACATCTGATGTACACTACCCAATTTCGCCTCTGTCCACGTTGACCTTGAGTTTACTCAACAAATCAACGTTTCTAGTGAAAACCGACCCATTAATCTGAAAATCTTATTTTCATGGTTCGAACATATCCAGATAGAGTGAGCTTGGGTTTACCCAACAACCCAACTCTATAAGAACTCTGGTTCTCCCATATTAATGGAAGGCGTTAGTTTTCATATGATGTGTGAGGGTTTTCGTGTCTCATCTTCTTCTTCTCCAAGCCGTAGGATTATAGTCACTATGACTATATGGAATGATTTAGGACAATTCATCAATCACATTGAATCTATACCTAAAATCATCCATCATCCCTTCTTCAGATGTTGTAGTCGATCGTGCATGTGCTAGTCGACTGGTGCATATGCCAGTCGACTGGTACATGTGCTAGTCGACTACTATGGATTACTGTGCACAAACTAGTAGACTGGTGCATGTTCCAGTCGACTACTATGGATTATTGTGCATGTGCCAGTCGACTGGTGCATGTGCCAGTCGACTGGTGAATGTGCCAGTCGACTGAAACATATACTGGCATACTCTCTAATCGGCTAATTTCTCAATTCGTGTAGTTTAAATTCTCAATACCAAGTGTAATTTCCTTTATTATGATATACCAATGAAACACTTTCATTGTACCATGCTTACCATATACAGTCAAACTATATATGAAAAACTTGAAATTGATGAATACACTCTTATTCATTTAGACTTCCAAATAATTTGAGAATATCAAACTATCACCCTAAGTATCTCTAGCTAGTCTACATTTTATCAAGATTACTTGACCGGGTCGAAAATTGTGACGGCCAAAACAATCAGGACAACGAAATACACTAACGAGACGCTAATGTGACATATTTGACATCCGAAATATTTTTGGAAACCCAATTTCAAGAAATTCAATTTGGAAAGCATACAACATCAATATAACACATTTTTAATCACATTAAAAATGATCCAAGGCATTGGAACTGAAAACTACACAATCATACATTTCAAACAAAACAGCTCCAGCAACTTTCTCAAAACTGCCAAGCTCTGTGTTTTGCTTGAAAAACTCATTGAAACAATTTCAATAAATTCCGAGAAAATTACAGAAGTTACAAAATGTTCACAAAATGCTCCATGAATTGTTTTAGGATTTATTTCTATCAAAAACTCAACCAACCTCAGCAACAAAGCCAATGTAGAATCTGTGTTCCTCAACACGGTTATTCCCAGCAGCACACAATAAATTCTCAAATAAATAGTAAATCACCACGAAAACATTTTTCCATTCTCATAGACATTCATAAACATCTTAGAGACATGTCGGTGAAAGAAAATCCAAAAAACAATTTCTACAATTTATTCTCGAATTTACAAGCATGCCTGTTCATTGAATGTGCACAAACACAGCAACTAGAACATTAGGGAATAAATTAGCAAAACCATATAAAATCGCATTGATAAATGCCAAGCTTCCACAGACATATGCAACAACATCTTGTGAACATATCTGGGCAAGAAAATTTTGAAAACAATATTTCTACACTGAATTCGAAATTAACATTTACAACATGCATCATCTTCACAAGCATTAGGCAACTTCGACCTAGTCATGATTTCTTCATTATATACGACACAAGTGGCTCTGATACCACTTTAGGAAAATTCCGGTGTGAGCATCACATGCCCACGGTGCGGAAAACAAAAATTTTTGTTCCGCGACCTTCCCGAAAGCCAGGATCCATGTGTCTATACAACAAACTCAAACCATAATGGCCAAAGGAGACCGTCTCTAACGGTATCAACGCAGAGATCGGAAAACCTAACCGGGACAAACCCTTTGACCCAGGAATAGTTAGAACAAATTAAAGAGTGCTAGCTCTTACCTTTGTCATTGGAGAGCTTGAAACCAATGGAAAGAAGGAGAAACTTGGAGAAAGAAGCTTGAAGATCGATGGAGAGCTTAAAGGAGGAGAACTCTTCTTTTGCTTAAAACCTTAGGTTTTCTCAAAAACCCACGATGTCCTCTCCTTCTTTCATGATCTTTTATTTGTCTTTAACTTAATTAAAGACATTCAAAAGCTAGGTGGAGAAGCTTCCACGTTAGCTTATATATATATATATATATCCTTTAATTAATTAATCATACATATATATATGTATATAACTGCTGAAGCGGTCCAGTCACACTGGGATCGGTCCTACCGGCCTACCGGGTCCCGGTATGGAAAAAACCCCCGGAAACCTTTTTCAGCAATATCGATGTCGCGATCTCATCGGGACATATCTCGATCTCATCGGGATCCATTTAATCCTTTTGCTCTCCATATATTGGAACTTTGTCTAAAACTATTTTACGAATTCTCCGAGACACTCTTACGTGTGACCCATTAGGTTCTTGTTATGTTGGCCACTTAGATTAACACTTAATCTGAGCAAGTCATGAGCGGTATCTAGCAACACATCATGACCCCCAATTGACCGGAAAGTAATTGGTTTGATGAATGAACATGTATTCATCATGAACCATATCACGAACCTTTTCATAGACAATTGCCGTGCAATTCGTCCTTTCACCATGCTATACCCTACTTGGTTATGAGTATGGGCAAAGTGTCAACTCTTTACTAGACTGACTATGCCAAATCTAGTCCAAGTGATATCAGGTCTTGTCTTGGGACTCATTACTTAATATGTCAATGAAGACATTCTTCATGACATATATGCTCCGGCCAGAGACTTCCAAGTAATGACCCTGACAAGAGACCATGGGTATCATCTTCTGCTGTCACATAAGTGGTGAATCCTCTATTGGCTACTCAATTATCTTCGAATACCTCAAACTGTACCCAATCACCACCCTATGAGCAACCTCTGTAAGGCAACAAGGAATGGAGTCAAAGCACAGAATCAGTATCCAAGATATCCTTGGGCACCTCAAGTCTAAGGATACTTGCACTATCATGCATGATGAGATTATCACCGACATTATAATAGGACATCCATGTGATGATCTCATAGCAGTCATCCAATGTACTTACTACCTCTAGTAAGCATCCACATCTCAACCCTAAATATCTCATATTTACAGCTTCGAGATCCACCGCTGATCAAATCAAGGAGCTTGAGATGTGCTAGTCTCTCCGGATTACCGATGTCGGGCCTCAAGAATCCTATGACTAGGGATAATTTAGATATCGACATAATTGCACATGATAGGAATCTCAGTAGTATGATCACATCACAATTTCCTTCATGTTATGTCATATATCATGGACTTCATTAATTTGCTTATAGATCAATATCCATTCATAAATAATGAACATCAAATTAATGAAATATGCCTTTCTTTATTTATTCATAAAGTATATACACAACTTTGTACAAAATGCGCTAAAAGCGATTGCCTTCAGGGCACTACTCTAACACATTCAAACTTCACCTCTCTTCCGGAAACACAAATCTCACTTCTCTTTCAAAAACTCATCTTTTGCTTTCTCCACTTCAGATTTTCTTCTTCTTTGTGTTTTTCTCTTCAAGTCGACTCATCCCTTAAAAACCGACACTTTCTTCATCAATCTTCTCCTAAAACATCAGATCTCCTTCTTCTTTAAACATCTCATCTCTTTCTCTCACTAAAAACCCATTTCTCCTTGTTTTTACGCAAACCCACTCACTTCTCCTCTTGCGATTGTTTTGTTCTCCAGTCAATTGAATCTTCAAAATCTCTACAGATCCGACCCGTCAATCACTTACCCATAGCCAAAACGTCGAAACCCACCTGTCTCTCCAAATCGTCTTCATCTCACATTTTTTCGTTACTTAGAACCCTAACTTCGTAGATCTGCGTTTTCGTAACAATGGCTCCAAGGAAGACTTCTGGAAAAGAAAAGCAAGTGGATGAAGCTCCTCAAAGACCGCGAAGTTCGTGGGTCTTCTCACGGGTGGAGTAGAACGTGAGAATGATGAGGTTGAGTCCAGATTTGTGTCAAGGAGGCTCAAAGTCTATATTATAAGGTATTAAAGAATGAAGTTCTTATTCCTCGATGAGATTTGAATGGACCGAGTTAGATCACAATGATTATAAGATGTTGTTTACTAACTCACTAGCTTAGGCTTGAGATTTTTCCGGTTTTACTTGATGAAATTTATGAAGAACCGATAAAGGAATTCTATGCTAATTTAGTTGTGATTAGTAGTGATGTTGATCGTGGAGTAATTTTGAAATCAAATGTTCAAGGAAAAGAGATTTTTGTGTGAACAAAATCATCAATTTGGATGAAGTTACTCATCGTGGAATTAGGCCCAGAGCCTCATTATTAGACTTGAATATTTTGAGACATGAAAATGGAGACACTGATGAAGAAGCAGATGAAAATTTTGGGTATACTGAAGAAAAGGGAGATGCATTGCTAGACAGCCTATGTTCGGCTCATTCCTCACCACCTTATGAGGCTATGGATTTGCCTCTGAATTATAGGTTGTTGCATTATGCAATTAATAGAGTAATATATCCAAAGAAGGCGAGTAACAATCATATTACAGCTTTGGACAAGGAAATACTATGGCATTTGGAGGAGGGAAAACAAATTAACTTTCCTAGTCTTATTATGCAAATGATGAGGAAAAAGGGAAATTTATTAAAAGGAGAGCTTAAGAGTCAAACAGGAAAGCATAAAGGTATGCCATATGCTGCTTTAATTGCATATATTGCTAAATTGCAAAAGGTTGATCTTAGTTCCTATAATCATTACCCATATCCCCAAAGTTGGAGATTTACTCCTTCCAATTTAAGGAGTATGAAATTGGTTGACACGGTTGAAAGAGGATGGGTATACTTTGATCATGTGGCCAAGCTTGGGTTGACATTGATAGGTGAACAAAGGCCTAAGAGGCAACGATCAAAACGGGCAGCGGATCGTCCGAGTAGCTCTCGGCCAAGCGATGTTAGGAGGAGTGAAATATCTCATGAGAAAATTACTGAAATTAACGAGCAATTACAAGATATACATGATCGTATCGATGGTATCCAGGCTGTGCTTCATGGGTTTGCTAAGAAAATGGATGCACAACACCGAATGCTCAAAATTTTTTTAAGCAAGTTAGGATGTCAACATGATGATGTTTCTCATCCTTGATGGATGTTGCAATTTGTTCCCGACTGATATCTATTTCTTTGTTTCATTGACATTTTCATTGTCATTTAGTACATTAGTTGATTGGTTCTTTGCTACTCTTGGATATTTGTGTGATTTTGCTTAACGGTTTATTTCATGGTTTGTTATGAAGCATCATTATTCCAATTTTTGTTTTGATCATGACAAAAAGGGGGAGTAAGAAGAAGTTATTAGAAATTTGAAAATTTTTCTTTGACCGTTGATGACATTGATTAAATTTCAAACTTATGAAATTGTGCTAAATTTATTGGATTAATAGATTTATTGATTAAGGGGGAGTTACACTAACCAATTAGACAAGGCATAAAACCCTTGATCAATTTTTCTTTGTTTTCAATTTCTTAAACAATTTCTAAATGTTTTGTCATTATAAAAAAGGGGGAGATTGTTGGACCAATGGTGGTTGACAAATAAAAAATCCCTTTATGTTTTGATAATTATAAAATATATAGAATTGATTAAGAAATTATTTCAGGTTTTTAATTAAATGATCAATGCAAATTTTCAAGTGATAAATTCCAAGGATGCAAGTGAAAAACAATGTTCAAAATTCAATCTACAAATGTCAAGAGATAAAATATCATGAAGTCAGATTATTCAGATTGTATACAACGTGCAAAATGAGATCTTAGTCAAGATTATGGATAGAGATCTTCAAAGATTGAAGATTATCCGAAGATTTATCCGTTGGAGAAATTTCAGTCGACTACAAACATTTCTAATCGACTAAAAATTACATATCTGGAAAGTGGGGCTCATTCCAGTCGACTAAAAACATTTCCAGTCGACTAAAAATTACATATCTGGAAAGTGGGGCTCATTCCAGTCGACTACAAACATTTCCAGTCGACTACAAATCATTCCAGTCGACTGATTGAAGAGCGGAGAAGCAAAAACGTTTGTTCCAGTCGACTAGCACTTGTCCCAATGACTAGACCGTCCCAATGACCAAAGATCCTCGATCAATGACTAGCACTTGTCCGATTGACTAGCATCTCGTCCCAATGACCAAAGATCCTCGATCAATGACTAGCACCGTCCCAATGACTAGATTATATAAGATCTGATTCTGACGACGTCAATTGATATCAAACGGTAAAGAAATATTTTTATAACGTTATAGAGTAATCTACAACGGCTAGTAGATGATCTACAACGACTATATTGATCCAGAAGTCTGCAAATAAAAACAAGAACATCAAGAGATCAATTACTGCACTTTTTGAAAAATATACTGATCATTGATTACTATTTTGGAGCTCTCAGTTTTTTAATTATATGAAAATGTAATTCCTTAATAAAATTAGTCTTATCTTATAACTAAAATTAAAAAAATATTTTTAATAATTTTATCTATTAAAATTATCATTTAAATAATTTTTAAACATAATGACTATTTTAGAAACATTTGTATTTTAAAATATTTAAATATAAAATATATTTTAAATTTAATGATTAAATTTTTAATTACAAAATTTAATCCAAATATTAATAAATACAATGAATATAACTTGAAACTTTCCTGGTCAAATTAATAATTTAGTAGTTGTTGGACCAATGATGGTTGACAAATAAAAAATCCCTTTATGTTTTGATAATTATAAAATATATAGAATTGATTAAGAAATTATTTCAGGTTTTTAATTAAAGGATCAATGCAAATTTTCAAGTGATAAATTCCATGGATGCAAGTGAAAAACAATGTTCAAAATTCAATCTACAAATGTCAAGGGATAAAATATCATGAAGTCAGACTATTCAGATTGTATACAACGTGCAAAATGAGATCTTAGTCAAGATTATGGATAGAGATCTTCAAAGATTGAAGATTATCTGAAGATTTATCAGTTGGAGAAATTCCAGTCGACTACAAATATTTCTAGTCGACTAAAAATTACATATCTGGAAAGTGAGGCTCATTCCAGTAGACTAAAAATTACATATCTGAAAAGTGGGGCTCATTCCAGTCGACTACAAACATTTCCAGTCGACTACAAATCATTCCAGTCAACTGATTGAAGAGCGGAGAAGCAAAAACGTTTGTTCCAGTCGACTAACACTTGTCCCAATTGACTAGCACCTGTCCCAATCGACCAAAGATCCTCGACGGTCGATTAGCACTTGTCCCGATTGACTAGCACTGCTCCAAGAGAGCAAAGATCCTCGATCAATGACTAGCACCGTCCCAAATGACTAGGATTATACAAGATCTGATTCTGACGAAGTCAATTGATATCAAACGGTAAAGAAATATTTTTATAACGTTATGGAGTAATCTACAACGGCTAGTAGATGATCTACAACGGCTATATTGATCCAGAAGTCTGCAAATAAAAAGAAGAACATCAAGAAATCAATTACTGCACTTGTTGAAAAATATACTGATCATTGATTACTATTTTGGAGCTCTCAAATTATCTTTAGCTCATTCAATCCTATCTAGTTGTGTTGAGCTTTATCTATTTTCATTTTCAATCATTGTTATTATGAGTTGAATGATTAGAGGAAAAATCACTAGTGTGGTTAGATTTGTGCCGGAAATCAAATCGGATTGTAAGGTTTACTTGGGCCGGAATTCAAGTGGTTGTAAAAGTTCGCACTAAACTAAAAAGTGTATAATATAGTGGTTGGCCAAATCCTAAATGTGAGCTTAGGTAGAGGACGTAGGTCTTAGCACCGAACCTTTATAAAAACAATGTTTGCTTTCTTCCCTACTCTTTTTCATTTGTTTAAATTTGATTGTTTATTGTGTATTAATTCCGTGTTTTTTGTAGAACTCTGCGAAAAAGTTTAGACGATCTATTCAACCCCCCTTCTAGATCGCTTTCAGTAGCGGTTTTTATATTGTATAATATCAAATACAATGATACTTATTTTATTTAATTAAAAATGAAATAATTTTTAAAAACACTCATTTGAAGTACAAAATTTATTAAAGAATATAATTTCAACTTGGTTTAATTTTTATATAAACCAAAATTTTTTATTTCAAATAAATTGAATTTACTTATCTGTGTACGTGTGTATGTTTATCTTTATTTATCATCTTATCTCTTGTAATTTGCAATAACTTTTGAGTATAATTATTTTTTCGTCTTTTAATTTTTTATTCGCTAGAACAAAACACTCATTACAACAGCGTTTTCAAAAATTACAGATTAGGTTCAATTTATCAACCTAATCGGTTGAGTACTAAACTTAATTATCAACAGTTTGACATGGTTAAACAGTCAAATACTTTTCAATATGTTAAAATTAGCTGATAAACTATTTACTAAACTAGACATGTAAGTTTTATTGCACAATCTAAAATGGAGTGTTTTAAGAATATTGTAGATGCTAATTATAATCTCTAATTTTATATAATTATTATCATGTTATTTATAAAAAATGTACTTAACCTTTTATATACACATATTTAATACAAGATGACCTATTATTAAGTGGTCTACAGTTCCATACAATTATATAAGGCTGTATATAACAGCATTTTATGGATGCAACAATAAATGTGCGTTACGCCAGACTCCTTAGAATCGTGTGCCACGCATTTTGTTGTCATAATCTCGGCGTTCTTCACGTCTCCTACTCATACATTTTTTATGATTATATATCTTTGGTAGTTCATCATTTCATTTTTACAGTCAATATCTTTTATATGCAAGCAATACTAATAAAATTTTCTTATACTAATTAATAGTCGGCTCGAGCAAGAACAGTAAGGACACATACTTAATTAAGGTCCGCTTTTATTAAGAATAAAATAAGATTTACTGTTGATTATTGTAAAGAACAAAATGAGACAAAATATGATTCATTTTTACTTTTATAAAGATCAAAACGAGTAAATTAGTGTCCAACTTACTCTTTAAACTTCTAAATAGCAAAATGAGGCAAATCTTTTAATTTTGTCTTTTTTTACATATTTTCTATTTGATTTTTTATTGAGTTATTTTCTTAATCTTAATGTTAAGAACTAATGTAACATACTATATTCTTCAATTATGTCATAATAAAAGCTTAAGGTAGCCTCTTAATAATAAAATATGTTTTAAAATTTTACATATTTATATATTATCAATTTAATGAAGTTTTTTGTAAAATTTATAAAATGTAAGATTGACCTGTTAATAATTTATATATAATTAATACGTAGATTTTCTGTTTTTAAAAAGTGTTAGTAATTGAAACATATGTTTGAATTCCTGAAGTGGAAGGCTAAAAACCAAATGCATTGACCAATTTCATTAAAGAGACAAAAAACGATAATTATAAATTTCGTGAATTGGTAATTAAGGATAAATAAATACACCAAAATAAGAAATAGACAACTCAACAGTAACTTGAACCAAACCAAATAAATGACACTGAATTTGACTCTAATGTTGTCGGAACTCAATAACTCGATTCTCTTTCAAGCCCTGTTCGTTCTCTTATGCTTATCTCAAATTTTATCAATCTCAACCATTCAAGCCTTCCTTCATTGTCGTGATAAAGTATATTTAATCTTCTTCTTCGTCACATTTAGTCTAAAATTTTATAATAAAATAAAATATAAAAATTTAATAATACACAATTTTATTTTATTAAAAAATTAAAGAGAAGATTATGTTTAAATTTCAATTATTGCATTTTAAAATCCCAAGCTTTTATGATTTATAAATTAGTTTAATTAAAATAATATTTTAGGAATTGTTAAAATATAAGCCCATACTTATTTTTGTCCTTTTATTTTTATAAAAAATTTGGAAAAGAAAAGGAAAAAAAAAAAAGACGACATAAGTTAAGCGGCGTGTTGTGTCTTCAAGTGTCGTGCATGCATTTTTTTTCATCTGTTTCTTTTGCATGCACTCTCTCTCTTTTATTTCTCTCTCTAAACATATATATATATATATATATATTTACAAAGAAATGCGTCTCTATTACTGGGTCTTAGTTCTGATAAACCTGTCCTTTGACTTGTATAGAAGATGCTTATCGATTATATACATGCAATCTCTTTTTTAACTATTCAGTCTTTGTTTTCCTTTTCGTTTCTCTACACATACAGAGATTAGCTTTTGGTTTTAATTTACTTGATTGGTTTTTTTTTTTAATCTATGCATGGATTCGTGCTATCTAGATTTGCGATTAGAGTCGTGAAGTTTTGATCTTTACGTGGGTATTTTAGGATTTTTTTAATTTGCAATTTTGGTGCATGCCAGGTGATCAATAATAGATGTGGGTTTGGGTTTTTTGGGGCTTTTGATTTTGGGTTTTGGTAATTGAAAGAAACAATCTTTGAGTTTTGATTGCGAATTTATTTCTGGGCATCGGATTAAAAGAATGAGTGCCAAGATTTGCATGAATTCATCGTGTGGAGCTAGTGCGAGTACTGAGTGGAAAAAAGGATGGGTTTTGCGATCTGGTGGATATGCCGATCTCTGCTACACTTGCGGGTATAATCTTTTTCTCATCTGCTATTTTTAGCATTCCCTTTTTTTTTTTCCTTTCTTTGCTCTTCTTCTAGATTCAACGCCGCATGGGCAATTTGGGGATTTTTGTTATCGGTATTAATTTGTGCATTTCCAATTTCCCAGTCATTTCGCAACTTCCGCTTTTGACTGTAGAATTCTGTTAGGCCTGATGAAAGATTAGTCTTTATATGTTTATTTTCAACTTTCAAGTTTCGTGGACTGCTAGAGACTCTTGATATGATAATGTGGCATGCTGCTGACGTTTGGCGCGTATTATTAATACGATGGATCGATACTGGAGGTGATGACGTGGGTTAATTGTGGATTTGTGGCTAAACTTGGTGTAATTAATACAGGCAGTGTAGGAGAATATGTCAAAAATGCTATCTTACAATGGTTATTATGTATGACTAAAAACCCTGCATCGTTATGATGGGCAGAGATGGAGGTCTTGACTTCTTCATCTGGAGTTTCTTTTAGATTCTCATCTTATATTCTTATTTCTTCGAAAGTGTTGTTTTAACACTTAACTTGAATTATGAAATCAAGTATATATATGGTCCGTGCGCTGTCAAATTAAAAAGTAAGAGCAATGATCTACTAAGTTGGATGAAGAAGTCAATATTGCTGGTAACCTTAGTTGAGGTTTTTAATGGTTCAAACTTTTGGACTCTTGCTCCTTCTCGTATAATGACCTCCTTTTTCCTTTGATGTTTTCATTAAATTTCCTTATGGATCTGCATACTGCATCAGACTTCATACTCACACGTGTCAAGCATCTATAGGTGATGGTTCATGATGATGATAAAGCTTCTTCTACGCTGCTGCATGTTTGCATGCGGAATATTTTCTTAAGCATCACTGACCATAATGTTTTAGCTTTTTTCTTTTTTCTTTCACTAATCGTCCAGGTCATTAGTTGGTTTCTTTTCTTGTGCAACTCTTTAGCATATCCTAGTTAACTTAAGATATTGTGGTTTACATGGAATGTAGATCTGCATTTGAGAATTCCGTTTACTGTAACATGTTCCACTTAGAGGAATCTGGTTGGAGAGAATGTTCTAGCTGTAGCAAGGTAACCTAATAATCAGATTATTATTTTTGGCCAAATTTTTTTCTTGTCTTTCCAGTTTATAGTTGAAAATGACGATCAAGATGGATAAATTATGAGCCTAATTAAAATTGGTGTTACAGCTCCTCCACTGTGGATGTATTGCTTCCGAGTCCTTGGTTGAGCTATTGGATTATGGTGGTATAGGATGTACAAGCTGTACTAGGAGTTCTCGTCTGTCTTTGGTAAGTTGAAGTTGCCATGAGTGGTTTAAAATGTTACAACCATTGTTTTCATACAAGGAATTGTGCACATTAAACATGTATTTCAATTTTCAGTATTACTAGCCTGGCTGTAATATTATGAAGTATTACATTGTTCTTGGGAATCTGGATCTTACTCAAGGTAGACTCAGAGTAGGTTGTAAGTAAAAATGTTGTTATATTGGTGACATTATTGACATAATAATGTTCACCTTTGTAAATAATTGGAAGGCCATCTCTGTAGATAACTGTCCTCTAGATAATTTATTTTGTTTCCTAGAAACCTGTTCATAAGTTTGTTTTATTGTTGATTCAAATTTGGTGGTGGAGATGATTAGTGTGGGTATTGGAGATTTGACGAGAATAAAAATAATATTTCCAAACTCCTCTTTATCTGTTTTTGGTTCGAACTTTTAATATTTTTATAATGCTTGGATGTTTATAGCATCAACTTAAGTGCATATGTAGGATGTTATCTGTTGGAGTGAAAAAAAAAGGACATTAGACATTAGATTTAACATGAAATATGTTTGATTCTGGAAACAAGTACCTAGCATGATTTGGATTTCAAAATGTATTTCAGTGGCATGGAATCTGGTTATTAGTTTATTCATGGTTCAATTTCTGCTTTATCTTTTACTCACTCTGAAACAGAATAATGGGATTGCTAGTGGACTTGGCTCATTGAAAGCAAGTACTGGTGAACCAACCTACATTGACAATCTTGAGTTTGACACTGTTGATGGGGGGAAACTTGCACAGTTGTGCAGACTTATAGAAGCTAATGAATCCATCCTATTGAGTCAGTCTGAGGGAACTGATCCAAATGCCCGTCTTGGACAATTGAGACAGGAAGACACCACACATTCTATTGGGGAGATTGGCACAAGCTTCTTCAATGCAACTCATCCATCAGGTAGATCATCGACATTCTCCAACCCAGATCCTGGATCAATGTTAGACATGAAAGATATGTGTGGATCACTTTCACAGCCATCTTTGTGTATGGCATTGGGTGCTCCACCAGGGATTTCAAAATTTGCACCATTTCCTGGTGCTGTCGTTGAGGGAAAGGAAAATGGCCAATCAATGGCTTCCTTTCAGCAAGGACAGAGATCTCGGCCCATACTACCTAAACCCTCAAAACCTGATGTTGCAGCCGGTTCAGAGGCTAACAAAACTGCACCTGAGCTGCGCATTGCAAGGCCACCTGCTGATGGGCGGGGTAAAAGTCAGTTACTTCCTAGATACTGGCCAAGGATCACTGATCAAGAGCTGCAGCAATTATCCGGAGAGTATCCTTCTGTTTTGGATTAAGATTTGCTTGTTTATGCCTGCGTGGACAGATGAATACTCCTATTTATATATTCAGACTATTGTTCTCCTTAAGTATGTTTCTAGTTTAAATTCCAATATTGTCCCATTGTTTGAGAAGGTGCTTAGTGCCAGTGATGCTGGTCGAATTGGTCGATTGGTTCTCCCAAAAGCCTGTGCGGAAGTGAGTTAAAGAGTCCATAGCTTGGGCCTCTTATTTTGGGGTCATCCCCTTTCCTTCCACTCAACCTGCACCCCTCCAACTCTCTTATTTTCTTCTCATTTAAACTATAATTTAATGCAGGCTTATTTCCCTCCTATTTCTCAATCTGAAGGCCTTCCATTAAGGATCCAAGATGTGAAGGGGAGAGAATGGACATTTCAGTTCAGATTTTGGCCAAACAATAATAGCAGGATGTACGTGTTGGAAGGAGTAACCCCTTGCATACAGTCTATGCAATTACGAGCTGGCGACACAAGTATGCTCTATCCAATCCCCGCTATGATATTGATTAATTGCTACCATTATTAAAGTGTTCAAGTTATATGCTACACCATTCTTAACATAGGCTAGTGCTAGTTAACAAGTACAGAGAGTGCGGGAGTGACATGAATGAAATGTTAACTTGTTGAACTTTGGCATGAAGGAGAGTTTTTTTAAATAAAATGCATACGTTTGCTAATCCATAGAGTTTTGTATCTTTTCTCCAACACGATTGGATAGTTAAAAGCATTAATTTTCATGATCCTCCATGATTGTGATGTTCTCTTTTTTTTTTTTTGTGTGGGGTAGAATTAATTTGGTTTCTCTCAGATATTTTCATTACTTTCCTCACAGTTACTTTTAGCCGGATAGATCCTGGAGGCAAGCTTGTGATAGGATATCGCAAAGCAACAAACAACATAACAGATACACAGGTTAAGCTTCATTGGCAATATTACTGAAATTTCTTAAATCTTCCTATTGTTATATGCATTCGATGCTCTATTAATTGTTGCAAAACTGAGAAACTTTTTACACTCCCATTGTTTAAACAGGATTTCCAAACATCTGTACTTGCCAATGCTGCTGCTCCTATAGACACTTCTTTTTCTGGTACTGTCAAGACTCTTCCTACAGTAAGTGGTTATTCCGGTCATTTCCAAAGCCTTTTGTGAATCAATGATCCTCACCTAAGTGCTCTGTCAAAACATGAATATAGCTGATGGGGATATTGGCTGGAACCAAAGTGAAAATAATGGAGGCAAGATAAATGGGGACTTACTTCCTCAACCTGTGGGAACTGCAGAGAAGAAGAGAACTCGAAATATTGGACCTAAAAGTAAGAGGCTACTTATGCACAGTGAAGATGCTCTTGAGCTGAGACTGACATGGGAGGAAGCACAGGATTTGCTTCGACCTTCCCCCAGTGCCAAACCAAGCATTGTAAATATTGACGATCATGAATTCGAGGAATATGATGTGAGTTTATCTGCCAAATTAGTTTTTCTGGTTCCAACTTGATGTGTAGGAGATTATGCTTTAGTTTGAATCAGGTTCTAGTGATGTTTTCTGCTTGAACTTGTTTTCAATTTTGTTCTTATTGTTCAGGAGCCGCCAGTTTTTGGAAAGAGGACCATTTTTACAGCTCAACCATCAGGGTAAGGAATTTAGATTTGATATGCATATTTTACTTTATACTGCAAATAATGGCCTGACTACTTTGTTTTACGTTAGTGTTTGTTTGGGAGCATTGGATCAAATTAGCTATAGTGATAGCCCTCTGCTTTCCCGAGTTCTGAAGGAATTGTCATTTTGTATTTGTCAGTATTGTATAGGTAATTGTTTTATCAGCTTGAGATTTTCTGATGCTTGTTTGTTTTGAATCAAAGGATATGGTTTGCACAATTTTCCATGGATGATGGCTGAGGGGTTTCTTTCTGCTTTCCCTCTCTCTTTTGTACCTTCCATTAAGGAGAAAAGAAGTGGCTTTATTTGGATCCTGGCCTTATCTCTTCTAATTCTTGTCTACCCTTATTATTTGTAATGACTTTTGTCTGTTCTCCTACCTAGATATTTTGCATTTTTATTGTGTTTGCTGTCACATTATCATCATTATTGTCTAACCAACTACAATGATTTTGACATGAGAAAGGAGTAGTGTTCTTGAACATGGAATGCTCGCTGACGAGATAAATTTGAATTTGCTTAAAAGTTATAGAATTGTTTAATACTGAGTTGGTCGGGCTCTCAGCCAGGGATGCAAACAGCATATCTGGTGGTTAAAAGTTCAATTACATGGAGAAATTTGAATCTTATTCTGAAAATTGCATCTGTAAGTGTTTATTGGTGAATTGGCTGTGCCTTTTTGACAGGGATCAGGAGCAATGGGCTCAATGCGACGATTGCTCAAAGTGGCGAAAACTACCTTTGGATGCTCTTCTTCCTCCAAAGTGGACATGCTCAGAAAATACTTGGGACTCAACTAGGTTAACTTGTTTTCCCCATCCTTTTAGGGTTTTTCTTGCTCATTATTGTAAAATTTTCACGTGTAAATCGCTTATGAAGGCTTGTTGGTCGGCACATAAACTGATAATTTTCAAAATGACACTAGATGTACTTGTTCTGCGCCAGAGGAGATGAGTCCCAAGGATTTGGATAATGTTCTGAGGGTGACCAAAGGTACAGTTTCATTTTCCACCTTTATGCATAACTTGTTAAAGATTTCTATATGTGCATATCTCTGTGCTGAAACTTGTATCTATGCAAGACCAAAGGCTGCAAACTAAGTTTTTCAAACTTTAGGCTTGGTGTTTATCTGCGTTGTTGTTGTTATTATTTTTTTTATTATTATTTTGTGTATGGTCATTATTAAGTGATTGAACACCTTTACTTTGATGTCTTTTCCATACTAACTGCCAAACTGAGGTTGGTGGCCGAGTTGTAGAGATTAAATTTTACGGACATAACTGCTTGATAGTCTTGCCACATGATTAAGTGCGTTTCTTTAGAATATGGTAATTGGATAGTTTTGATACTAACTGATTATTTGAATATATATGCTGTTGAACTTGTCCTCCTTGTGTTGCAAGATATCAAGAAACGACGGAGTGGAGAACTTCAGAAGCAAGTCCACGAACGTGAGCCTTCTGGCTTAGATGCTCTGGCAAGTGCTGCAGTTTTAGGAGACAGCATAAGTGATGGGGGTGAGGCAGTTGGAGCAACTACAAAGCATCCACGGCACCGCCCTGGCTGCACTTGCATCGTTTGCATTCAACCACCCAGTGGTAAAGGCAAGCACAAATCTACATGCATGTGCAATGTGTGCATGACCGTAAAACGCCGCTTTAAAACTCTTATGTTACGCAAGAAGAAACGCCAATCAGAACGTGAAGCAGAAGCATGTCAGAAGGATAAGAATGACCAGACTGATGAATTGGAAACGAATGGCACATCAAGCTCTCCAGGGCTGCATGAAAAAGACTTGCAATACGGAGGAAACAAAAACCAAACACAAACTGAGGAGGCAGAAACCAGCACTGGTCAAATAGATCTTAATTCTCATCCCTATCGAGAGGATATGCAACTAGATGTGCCAATATTGAGTATGATGAACTTTGTCGACACTACTAACACGCCGTTAGATAATTACATAAAGTTGAATGGTCTTGCAAGCGTGATTTGCGAGCAGAAAGGTACCTTGAGTTCCTGTTTGTTGTCAAAAAGTAATGGAGAGAGTCTGAGACGCCTGTCTGATGAAGCCCTTCTTGCCTCTATAGGATGGGATCACGAGAACAAAGCTGATGGACGCTGCACGTCCAACATAGGCTGAAACATCATTTATTTTGTGTATGCTCTTGTTCTTGTTTTTTTTTTTTTTTCCCTTTTGATTTTTGTTCTTTGGAGAGGTGATAGTACACATCTTGTTTTTACAGATTCTCACTATAGAAATGGGCAACGTAGGTTGATCACCAACCTAATCTTTGTATTTCTGCGTTCCCCTTCAAACGGGGTCGTATTTTAATTTGTTCATGTCTTGCTTTTGGATGTTCTTTCCATGGTTTTCTGAAGCCGAATAAGTCGGTCCAGAGTTGTTTCTTCTCTGATTGTATCTTAAGTTTCTTACGTTGCTCGTTAAGGACACAATAATAGTTTTCTAATCTTCTTCCCCCGTTTTTTAAAAAAGAAATTAAATTAAGTGCCTGTTTGGATGACTTTGTATCAATAGAGTTTTTTTAAAAAAATTTTTTAAAAAGTCACTGTTTAATCGTCAATTAAAAATAACTTTTAAAAAGA
Source organism: Erythroxylum novogranatense (assembly GCA_029891385.1). Classification (NCBI taxonomy): domain Eukaryota; kingdom Viridiplantae; phylum Streptophyta; class Magnoliopsida; order Malpighiales; family Erythroxylaceae; genus Erythroxylum; species Erythroxylum novogranatense. The sequence continues at coordinate 8,900,241 of CM057234.1, forward strand.
ACCCCATACAATTGACTGTTTGGTAGCATAAAATTAAAAAATATTTTTTTAAATTTTAACTATATTTTATTTTGTAATAAAAATTATTTATTCATATAAATATTATTTAAAGTATATTAAACAATATATAAAGTACAATATATTAATTATTATGTAATTTTAAACTATATGAATATAAATGAAAGTAAATCTAAATTTTTATATGAATTATAACATAAGTAAAACTAATATAAAAATAAATATTAAAACATATAAAAAAGTCAAATAATATTAGATAGATCCTAAAATAAACGTGAAGATAAGTTTGTAAGTATTATGAAAATTATGTAAAATATAAGGTCAAAAGGACAAAATAAACTAATTAATTAATCTAAAAATTAACCTGAAAAAGTATTTTTTAGAAGCTCCAAATTTAAACTTCTTAAAATGCTATATTTTGCTGATCAAAAGTTATATCTACTAAAAAATACATTTTATTTTACAGTGAAACAATCATTTTTTTTTAAAAAAAAAATTCGGTAAGAAAAAGTACTTATTCATCCTCCAAAAGTTCAACCAAACATGCATTTAAATAAATTACATTTATGAAGCATAAGCAAAAGAAAAACATAAACATGAAAATGAATTGCAAATACAGCTAGGTTACATTCCCCCTAAAAATCATCTTACTCCACCTAGAAATTGTGATTAATTTCATTGTATGCAACATTTAAGCATTAATTTAAGTTTAGTTGCGTGCTAATGTGAAAGACACACATCTTAATGTCAAACTTAGCATCGTTTTTACCAAGTTGACAAGTGGGACAAAATAAACTGACCAACAATCTGTCACTCTCTCACGTTAGTTAAGTGATTATAAACACTCCAATTAGTATAAGAATCAGCCGTCGCTGCTTAATCCAACAACATGGGTACAGACAACCTTCGATCTTTGGATTGTTCATAAGACCACATCCGTTGGTAACTGAAGCCTTATCCCTCCAATTTGTAGGATTTTTTTTTTCTTTATGCTCGATGAATATTTTGTTCATGTAGCCTTATTCCTCGTCGAGTCATAAGTTCCAATAAATAAATAATATCATTATACCATTTTTCATAGTTCCTTCACAATAAACTTTGGAAAATCCACCCTTCCATGGAAATATTATAAATAAAAACATTGGGCTTTGACTAATATCTTAGGAATTTGTGAAAGCTCTTCCATTTTGTTTTGACTATTTATAATATATTATTACTAGTTTTAGCATACCTTTAATACTTGAAATCATATAAAATAAAGATGAGTAACTGTATACATTTAAACAAAATTTCAATTAAGTTCTTCTAACCAAAGTAAATTTTATTAAAGAAAATACATAAAATTTAGTAATGTCATATAGTGGAACCTGTAATTATATATGTAATATAATTAACATTTAGTATAAGGATAGCGTGATATGGCATTTTATAATTTATAATGTCACATGTGTCATGATATGAGTCAAGTGACCATTAATTTAATATTGTACTAATGTGATATATCACATTTGTATGAATACCAAAACACTACAACAAAAAGACACATTTCGCGTCGTCTTCGTTTAAGACGTCGCGAATTGTAGGGGGCTTTGGCGACGCCTTCATAGACGCCGGAGAGGTGGCAAAATTCGGCGTCGTTGGATGCGACGCCGTTGAAAACCTATGTTTCTTACGCCGCTTAAAAAGTAGGACGGCAAACTACTATCCACGACGTCTTCGAGAGTTAGACGTCGGAAAGGCGAGGAATTAGCTTTCCTCCATGAACCCGCCGAGAAAGACGACAACGTTTTGCAATTTTAATCTCCCGCCTCCCAAGAAGATGAGACGACGTCGTATCCCGCCCCTCATAACGACGTCGTCTCATAATCTGTGTAAAATGAAGAAAATGCCGTTGAGCCATCCCATACATGGCACTCTGCCTTCCCTCATGCTCCCTGCCGATATCACCGTCCCTTCCCTCTCCCTGGCGTCGTCATATTCTGGGTAAGTTAGGATCTCCGTTGAGCCACCGTCCCTTCCCTTTCCCTGGAGCCACCTTTCTCATCTTCTGTCGCGCCCCTGGAATCGTTGGAGCCACTCTTCAGTCGTTGACGTCCTTCTGTCGTCGTTGAGGTAAGTATTTCAAGTTATTTGCTTGCGATTAATGTGGCAAAAATTTTGTTTCTTGAGTTGATTAATGAAGTACAACAGTTTATTCTGGAATCAAAAGAGTGTTTTCATTTGTATGTGTTTTAATTAGTTTTGTGTTTGAGATGATGGTGATGCTATCTAGCGTTTCAATTGTTCAAGTAATCTTTTAATTTCTTCCTCTTTTATGTTTTAAGGTTTTCGATGTTAACATTTGTGACATTCTGTAGACAACAACCAGAATGCTGGAGATATCTGAACTAGATATGCTCTTCATATTCACTAAATAAGTAATAACAAGATGGCTGCATGAAATATGGAATGTACTAACCCCTTCACAAATCAATAACAATACAGTTGACAGAAAAGATAGTTCCCAGAATTTAGAAGCTGGTTCTTGTAGTTATAAAAGATAGTAAGATTAAAACATCTTCTTCTATCATGATTTAAATTTCAATTGAACTTTAGAGACTTCTATAATAGTTAATGGGTATGATCCTAAAAAATGTAAATAGATTCACCTATGTAATTTGTGAATAATGTTTATGTGTACAAAATATATTGGTTTCCATTATTGACAATATGCTTTATATGCCAGTTTTATCATCCCTTGATAAAAGGATAAAATTTCCACCATTAAATTCATGGGCTTATAAACAATGAAAAACTAGTTTGGGGGATTTTCTTTTTACTGATGATGGATTGTTCCTCTTTAAATTTTTCTCCCTTTAAGTGCTCAAAAAATTCTAGACAATAGATCATGGCACTTCATTGGCATTATTATATTTCTTCAGTAATGGTTACCCAGTATATAACTCAAAGACATCAATCTTCAATATGTCCTTATTTAAGTGAACTTTCATAATATTCCTTAATGTATTGCATAACAATTGGTCTTAGTTACTTAGTTGCAAAATTGGTGTAAATAAAATAAATTGTGAAAACTATAAAAATAGATAAGCTATGCTAAAGTTTATATTGTTGTTGATATTAAAAAAGAGTTTCGTAATTCTATTCCATTAATGAGATTGGATGAAGTTTATAATCTTTATCAAGATGAGGTCTTGGTCACTTATTAATGGACGCTTTTAGCTCATCATATTAGAAAGACTTAGAAACCAAAAGGAAGAGATTTGTTAAGGAGAAAATTTTGAGTTAATGATGCTTGATAAATTAGCTAATGATCCAATTGATAATAAATATATAACCTAATCATTTAAATAATTTGGGTACTGATGGAGATTTTGTTACTATATCTTTAAGACATGATTTGGCTTATCCTTCTATAATTATTAATACTATTTTTAGTGGATATTTTGACTAGTTTACTCTTATAAAGTAGGGCTTTAGGTGATAATTCTAATTTGGTTATTGTGGAAGCTGCTCCATAGTTGGAATTGTCTTCTCATATAGAATTCAGTACTAAAAAGTTAATGGATAAAATAAATTCTCAAGTTGCTAACAATTTAGCTTTGGATAACATAGAGCATTTGGATAGGTTCATGGTCTTTCTATGAAGTGACACTAGGGACTACTGTAATTTCAATCAGCCTTCAATGGCTATTTCATTGAATTGCTTAATGTTTCAAAAGAAAATGTCTTTTGACTTTATAAAAACAAAAATCTGTATCAAATTTGTTCTAAACTTCAGGTGAAATCAAGCAAAAGCTCATTTTACATTTCAAATAAAGCAACAGAATAAGAAGCAATGATACTAGCTATTACAAGCTTTAATAGAAATGAATTGCTAATCACATTTCTAGGAATTCCTATCTCTTCTAAGTCTATTTATAGACATTACAAAACTCTCTTTAACAAGATACAAGTAAGAATTTCAAGTTGGAGTATGAAGGCTTTGTCCTTAGCTAGTAAAGGTCAACTAATTTTCACTATACTCAATGCCATTAGTCTATATTAGGTAGCTCATATAACTCTTCCTAGGTTGTGGATGATCATTGAGGATAATCAATCTTTATAGGTTAAATACATAAATGCTTATTACATTAAAGGGAGGAGCTTATGGAAGATCGACATACCTATGAATGCTTCTATTACAACAAAAACAATCTTCAAATTAAAATGCAAAGTCATGTCGTATGTAACCAGAATGTGCGGAAATGATGTCAATACATTCTTTTGGTATGATAGATGTTGGCTACTAGAGTATAACTCACCTATCCTTTAAACAAGTGTATGGCAATTCCAAATTGATGTGCATTATGCAAATAGGAGCAAGAAAGCATAACTCACCAATCCTTTAAATGTCAGTTTACTCAATTTTTTTATATGGACATTACAAGACGATGCTTGTTGGAAAACTGACCAGGCGAATGGGATCAAATTGTGTTTTTGTGCTTCAAACTATAAATGCATAACAATGCAAAACATTGATACTTCTTTATTCCTTTGTTTGCATAATTATTTCTGCTTGAGCTTGCTTCATATCAACTAATATGCTTACAACTTGACAAGCTGTTGCCATAACAACCATATATTGAACATATACAAATTCCTTGATGTGGATTACATGAATTGAAGGTGAACTGACAAGTAACTATGAATGTGATGCAGATATGCCTATCTTTGAGGTTTAAATGATGACCATTTTCCACATACAATTGAATCTTTATTTGGAAGATGCATGAACACATACACATTAACTATACAACTTGCAACCTGTTATTGATATAGTTAACAGTAAACAATGCCTCTTAGCTGGAATTTTATAAATGATACATGGATAGATATACATGGATAGATATCTCTTCATTACTCCATATAGCATGTTTAATTTGCTTACAGTGATGCTTATGTGAATGACATAGGATTTATACACTAATGCTCTCGTGAATGTAGATTGTATTGACATGGGACCTGGTCTACCCAAGAAGAAGAATAAGCTGCACCAAGTACTTTAGTACCTACACAACTGCAGTCGCGGTATCGTCAGCTAATTGGAAGTGCAGCTAATGAGCCATGTGCTCGTACACTACCACAAGATAAGACACCTGCACCTGCACCTACACCTACACCTACAGTGCAAGAGCTCACACGCCAGACGCCGATCGATCGCAACACCAAGAGAAGTCAATTCTATGCCTAGTATTCATCCTAGAGATCAGTATGAACAAATTTGGAATATGCGACGCAATATTAGCTCTACGTCAACTTCTGAAGAGATGCCTCCAGCTTCAAATTATCAGACACCAGTTAATCCTCCTGTTTCTAACCTAATGACACCATTAATCCTCCTGCTTCTAATTATCGACACCAAGAATCACGCTCTTCCTTAGGGTGTCGGCTCCTCTTCTGCAAGCACTGCAGGTATAATCTTAACATTAATTACATTTATCATTAATTGTTATATGCTAATTATAAACTATTCTTTTGCTATTTTAGGATCCACAAATGTTTCAAAAAAAATAAGGGGTGTCACGAAAGGACACGGATTAACAAAAATTAACAAGGCGATAGGTAGAAGATTGGAGATAGAGATTTCTCCTGCTGAAGGACGACCAACCAACTCTGTGCAGTCTGCCAAATTATCGAGTGAGATTGGTCTGATATCCCGAACTTTTTTGCCTGTAAAAACAAAATTTTCAAAAATTACTAATGACGAATTGGACATTGCATTTGATAAGTTAGACGTAAGTATTCTAAACCAATCCAATTTGTACGTGTTTTTCATTTGATTTAAGTGTTCACCAATAACTTATAATTTTTGCAAAAAAGTTGGAAGTCAAGGAATGAGGATGACAACGAAATACATGTTGCTGTTAAGAGGTTTCTTTCATTAAGGTCTAAAGATCAAAGGTATAATTTAAAAAGGCATTTTATCAAGTACGGAAAGGATGTGAAGCCGCATAATGTGACATTGGCGGAGTGGATGGATTTATGTGAGTATTGGGAGCAATCAGCTACAAAGGTTAGTTCTTATTTGATAAAAAGCTTTATTTCACAACTTCTTTGATTACTAATTATATTTTAGTATTTATTCTTTTTGATTTGTAAATGTTATAATACATTTTGCTACATGTATGATTAGGAGAAAAGTCAGAAAGCCAAACTGGCTAGGAGTCAGGTGAAATGTCGACCAAACTCTGGCTCCAAGGCCTTTGTAGCGATACGACATGAGATTGTAAGTTACCATCTTTTTAATTATATTTTACTTTGATTCATATTTAAAATTTTATGAAAAGCATTACTTGTAATCTTTTTTTTACAACAGAGTGACAGGGATGGAGAAGAGTGTGACCGGATGAAGCTATAGTATCACACTCATTATGATGAAAGCAAAGACCAATGGACAACTCCCTAAAGCAAAGCAAAATGGGTTAGTACATAGTTCATTTACAAATATTTGTTAAATGACAATGTGTATGTAATTAATTCTTACTTTTCCAGGAATTAATGTGTCATGAAATGACACATTCAATAGAACAAGGTCATCCGATGACAGTAGATGAAGTGTGCGACAAAGTCCTCGGCACTAGATCAGATTACATTGTTGGCATGAGAATTGGGCCTCGATCACAAGGTAATACTTCGACCAGAAAGAGACTTCGAGACGAATTAGAAGAGTCAAAGAGGGCTAATCAAGTATTGCAGTCTCAAGTCGATGATTTGACTAAACAATTTAAAGAAATGCAGGATCGATTGGAGCTTTTATGTTCTACATATAATATTCGTTCAGACTAAATATGTACTCATTTTGATATATTAAACACTTATTACATTTTGTTTATTTTAATTATCGTTTTATGACATATTCGGGAATTGCAATTTAATTAATAAATTGTTTGTATGTATTCAAGTCTTGTTATACATGAATAATTATTGATTATATATTCAAAATATTGTTGCATTATTAAACAAATTTATTTCATTACTAATATTTATTAGTTATTAAATAAATATTATTTTAATATTTACTTAAATTTAAAATTAGCAAATAATTAAATAAAATTGTTTCGTAAATTTAAAACATATTTAAATAAAAGCTAATAACAAATCAAATTTATTCAAATTAATTTTTCCTAAATTTAAAATTTAAAATTTAATAATTAAATTTGATCAAATTATAAATTATTCCAATATTCATATCAATTAAAACAAATAATGAATTCTAATTTTATTAAAACATTATTAACAAAATTTACCAAAATTTTATAAATTAATTATAATTTAATAAAATCAAGAATCCACGACGTCTAATGAATTCGACGTAGCAGAATATCAATTTTCTACGACGTCTGCACAACGTCGTTAAAACACGTACAATCCCTGACGTTTTCACCAAACGTCGAGAATTATATGCCACTTTCACGACGTCTTCATTAACGTCGCAGAATCGTTATGCCATCTACGACATCTTTGTTCAAACGTCAAAGAAACCCATTACCTATCCCACTATCTACGACGTCTATTGCGACGTTGTAATAGACGTTGTAGATAGTTTTCTGCGACGTCTATATGGATTCTACGACGTCTAATAGACGTCGCAAAATGTATGCTTTTGTTGTAGTGAAAATAAGATTATCCCAAATGCTATGATGGCTTGTCATATAACAATAAGACCCCTTAACATGCATGGTGCGTCGTCATGAGTCACTAATTAGATAATTGAATCTAATGAAGATCTAACAAAATCCCAAATATAAAGTTTTGTTACATACTATACGAAATTAAGAAAAATAAATAAAGGGTGAGGTGTTAGTGTTACTAAAGATGCACGAGTGAGTTACGCTGCCGTCATATGCTTGTTTTATATGATTCCGTGAAAGTTGTAAAAATGGGATTTAGTCTAAGCCGGCCAAACATTGTTGCCATTCTACTATAATCTACCCTCGTCTCCAGTTGGTAGCAGAAGCCAATAAACCCACCTAGCTTCTCTTCTCTTTTCCTCCATCACTCACGTGTTTGTGCAGAGGAAAAGAAAACTGATAATGGGTAATCCCAAAACCATGGCACAGGCGAAACTGGAGCTCGAAGAACTCTACTCAGGAATCCCTGACGATTCAGTGAACCTCACTTTTCAGGACCTCGCAAACCTACAAAATGAACGTGATACCGAGGTTACAGAGAAGAATAAAGCAACTAAGATGGAAGCCGTTAAAGAATCCATACACACTCTAAACAAGTTGCCTAGTCTCGATCTCAACGCGGGTTTGCAAGCATCAAAGTCTTATGCTGTTAGTGTCGACGGCCACCTTGTTGATAGTGAACCCCGCAACAAGCCTCACAGAGAACGAGGAGGCCTTCGACGCCACCGTCAGAACAACGCTCACCACCACCACCGCGACGACGAAGACATGGAAGACTCACATTTGTCTAGAGGTGGTGATCAAATACATGTGAGTGATATTGGTGGCCATCAAGAGGGTTCAAAAAGTTTCGCTGAGTTCAGGCATGCACTGGATCAGAGTAGTATGGTGACCTCTCCGTTCCCAAATGTCAAAGGTGGAAAATATCGTCGACCTGGGATTCCTCACTCCAATATCTGCACCATTTGTTCTACTTACATCTACTTTTTCCGCCACAGGTGCTTGGTAAGAACTCTCCTCTTTCAGTTAATAACTTGTGGCAATTTCTAAACTTTAACAATTTGTCTTGTAATGGGTTAAACTTAGTTCTAACACAGCTTGAATTAGAACAATAAGGCAACAAGTGTTTTGACTTTTGAGTAGTAAAAATAACGCAAGATTTCGACACTTTTAGTATGCTGTGAAGGTATCTTAAGAGAAGAGTATATATAATCAATTGCTGAAGATAAGGATTATTAGCAAAGGTTGGTCTATGCAGGTTTGTGGAAGGGCCTATTGCAGAAGTTGTTGGAGATTGGGGATGGGAGACATGTCAGAAGGAAGAAAATGCATTGATTGTTTAGGGAAGAGATTCAGCCAAAGGTGACTTTTCGAGTTTCCATTAAACACGTTTTATAATCTTTTTTTTTTTCCTAAAAACTTCAATATCATATTAAAAGAAATTATAAAATTCTCATTACACATTTTAAATTATTTATTAGTATTTAAAATATCTTAAATAATACAACACCAAGGCAGCCTTTGTGAGAAGTTAGAAGTGAAATTAAACCGTGATTTACTCCCTCATTATTCTGTTGAGCTGAGGTGTGGGAATGTCTGAGTGAGCGATTCCACTTTTTGAGTGTTATAAATAGTTAGTAGGTTTCTTCTGCCGCCCAACTTAATATCTAGCACCAACCCCTGAACAAAACTCTGCATCTCATCTGTTATAAGTTAAGAACATGCATTTTGCACTAGCAAATGTAATAACAATGTAATGGCTCTCTTTGTCACTCTTTTAGTTGTAGGTTACGAAATCAGTTTCGATTTATACGATGTGTAGGTACATACAAAGAGCAGGAAAAATAAGCTGCTGGACGAGTTACCCTAAAAACGTTAAACATGCTGAGGGGAAGTGGGCAGAAAAGGGGCCGAGGAGGAATGGAGAGGGTCGCACCACCCCCAGCAACATGTCGGTGCTGACGCCGACGAGACCAAGAAGTCCGATGACTCCTAGAAGCCCAGCAGCTAATTATAATTGGTCACCCTCTAGGAGTAATAACACATCGCCTTTTGTTCCTAGTTCACCCTACTCACCATATTCTCCTTCACACCGTCATCACATTCCTATCTGAAAGATATGGTCTCCGGTCATTGATTAATGTTTCACCAAAAAATATAGCTCCCACGAACAAGAAGCAGCAGCAGATCGAAGATCATCAACTTATTATTCGTTTGTTTTAGCTTGGAACATTATTTTTGTTATCGATATTCATGTTTCTCGACTAAATTAATTACAGGTGTATTAATCATGATTTTTAAGTGATAAAACTGAGCTGGATGCTTTATATCTGCTTCTGATCAAGGATAAAAACTCAAAATCTTGCAGACTATTCCTGTTGTTTTAAAGGTAAATATTATATTAATGAAGAAGAGATTCAGAACTCAGTTTCATATCTGATAACTGCAATAGACACGGATACTTACAAACATAAGCATTAAAGGATTGCTTGAAACACAACAGAAATGAAGTGAGGGATTGACCTATATATCACGTTTCGGATACTGCAGGATTGGCTTTCTAACACACATATTTAACTGTTCCCGTCGAATTCCTCCGATAAATAACCTCAGTTTACCCTGCAGATATGTAGAAGCAATGAAAAATTGACACTGTTAATTAAGAAACCTGCAAATAACAATGTAATAATCAAAGGCTCGAGATCGAATAAGCCACACTTTGAGCAGTCGAGGTCAGGGGTGACCCTGTAAGGACAAGTAGTTCCACAAAGGCCTGGAAGCTCATTAACGCGATCATAATCTAGTCCAGGTATCATCGAAGCTCCATTCTTGACACAAGTACATGCAGCTTGTCTATCTTCAGTGCTCTTCTCTGCATCATCAAGGGCTTTAAGCCCTTCACAGCAGCCTGGTGCTACAACCCCTCCCATCACCCCATAGCTGATGCATGGACTCAATAGCATTGTCACCCGCTCACAAGTTATCTCAGTTGTAGCATTAACATTGTGGCCGACGACAGCCAACACTACTACGAACACAAACTTCACCTCTGCAGACGTAGCCATGCAGGATTTTTTATCGTCTTGAACAAGGATACATGTACATATAACATTTATGACAAACGAGATTCTGTGCTTTTTAACCAATGCCAACCTGTGTGCCATCAAGTTTTAGCCACAAATTTCAAGAGAAATGTCTTTGATTCTTAAGATATGAAAATTGATACGACTAATGATTAGAAGTTTCAATAATTGTCACAGTTGTGGTGACTGCTGATCTTAGGTCATAGATGGAGGTCTCCTCTCGTCTCCTCGACTTCCTTGAGATAGGAAGGTTCATTTCATGAGATTAAGTTTCCAGGAAACGCACATAATTTGGCTTAACATTATGCCTGTATGATAGTCTGATTGAGGAAGGAACTTGCTTGCGGGGCTCGGCTAACTACACAAAAACCACATAAATGTGATAAATACAAGCATATAGCGACAAGCTGCTTGAGCAAAACAAAGTTAGAGGTCAGACTTGTTATCATTTGGAATGTATTTTCAGAAATAGATTACCTAATCATCATTTAGTAGCCACCATCCCGACATTGTCTTAGCTGGAATGTACCTAGTACTTTGATTTCATGTGTTCAAGATTTCTTGTATGTCATGAACATTTAATTACGCTGTAAATGAAGTTAATATCTCCAGAACGTGTTAAACTTTTCTTGAAACAAAATGAGATTGGCAGGCATTCTACCAAACACTATTCACCGTCTGCAGCATACCAACATATATCGGATAGCGCATGAACAGCATACCAGTCAACCAATGACACACAAATCACTAAGAGTAAATAGAGTTTCATAGTCAAAATATACACAGGGAAAGGAATTATCACAAGTAACACATATATTAAACACAATTCATGGTCAATAAGATTAATTTATATTTTCAGCCCTATATGTATACATTTACATGCATTTCCTCACATGCTACATCCAGTCGTTGGAAAAAAAGTATAAAGAAAATGTGATATACTATACATACAGGCAACCAAATACAATAGATGATTTTTCTGCATAGGTTGAATGCACTAAACCTAAAAGTTATGCAAGAGCTGCTCAAGAGTACAAATAACTTCAAAAGAAAAATAGTCAGAAATACTAGAACAGTAGACCTGTTTTGCAGTATCAAAATCGTGTCATGTTCCTCCACTTATCCTTCAAATCAACCTTAAAAAAAATATTGAAGTAAATGTCTGGAATCACACGTACGAATGAATCAAACGTAAGGTTTCCAAGAATGAAAGAAACTTCTACCTCAGTTCTCTCCGCAAAAATGTCGCGTCTGGAGTTCAAAATAAGCTTCCAGTTTCCTTTACCAAACCTTTCACCAACAAACATCACAAGTGCAGAAAATAAGAGAAATTTCCAGAGAAGAAAACAACGCACAAAGAAAATAATAGATTAGAACGCGTTCTTTCATCTAACTCATCTAAAGCAGTAACAACTATTGGCTTCTTTTGGGCTTATGGGAGTGGGAGATTAGGGGTGAAGTGGCAAGCGTGCAAGAAAAATAAGGAAGAACTCATGCTAATTGTTCACTGAAAACAAGTAAGCTGCATACTTCTTCACACCCTCTCGCAAGGCATCTTCCTCCTCTAAGCTCCACCTCTTCATTTTCCTCCTCCTTGCGAACTTCATCAATTCATATTTCTTCAATGGGGACACAGCCTTCCTCTTTGGGGTTTCTAGGTGCACTCTGCTCACATGATTACGAGCTCCTTCGTCGGGTGAGTCATCAATTGAATCATCCCACTAATTTCAAACAAAGAAAGGAAACATATAGTCACACTGAAGGATTAATACAAGAGAATAATGAAATTTTGAATACCATGAAGCAATTGGCAATCGGCTATGTTATTCAAGAAAATTGAACTCATTGTCATGTAAGATGATGGACTCAACATCATACCTCATACGCACGTGCAGTACTATTCCGTTCCATTAAGCTGAGTTTCGGAAGTTCGTTTTGGTTGCTGCAAGATGGCATTTCGTTATTAGCCTCCGTTTGAACATGTTCAACAGTCTCGTTATTTGACAGATTGGGAACAGACACACCCTTCACACTCAGGTTCTGTAACGAAGAATCTTGGTTGATGATCTTCTTTGCCACTTCAGATATTACAACACTAAAAGATGTAGATGCATCTTTTATGTCCCGACTTTGGACAGAATTTTCCTGATTGAAGGCTTTTCTCGCCATTTCAGCTATCAAAGCCTCAACTAAACGTAAAGCTTCAGGAAGAGGGTCCTTGACAACAGCTTGTAACTCCATAGAACTACGCCTAAGAGATTCTTGCATTTTATCAACTTCAGTAGACTGCAGAGTTTGATAACTGTTACAAGGTCTGTCAACATCCTGTTCTTCACAATCAACGATCTTAGCTTTTCCTTTATGACGTCGATGGGAAGCAATCTCTTTCTGTTTATGAAGCACTTTCTTCTTCTGAGTTTCTACATAATACAGTTCAGTGGACATAAGCAAACATTTCACGAAAATATGTGGTATAATTTGATTAAATGCAACTAACCAAACACTTACTTTTAGTAGTCGGCTTATCAGCACCACCCGCATTCTGATCACCGGCATCCCCATCAGCCACCGTCACCGCCTTCTCCTTCGCCTCTTTTTCCTTCCTGGCAACTGCTTTGAGAAACGAAGGCCCCATTAACGCCATGGCTTCACATAGATAAGCCTTAACCAGCTTTAACGCCTCATTTCTCGAATTCCTTTCCATAAACCTCTTGCACACACTGGAATCCCAAATCGCAGCCTCAATCTGGTCTCTACACTCTCTCAGCTCCTCCGTAAACAACTCACTCTCTCCCACTTTCTCCAATTTCTGAACTCTCCCTCTCCAAATCCTTTCCACCGCCTCAAAGTACCTCCCCCCACTCCTGCTAGGGCTACCTCCCAAGTACTTCACCGTGCACTCCACTGCCACCGTGCGGTACGCCTCCTTCATCAAATTGGAGACTTTGATGCCTTCTCCCCGGTCCAGCTTCTCCAGGACTTCGAGGGATTCGAGCATCGTTTCGGAAACGGAACCGTCTCGAATCTCGGAGTCGATGGAACGGAGGATCAGCGTCTTTTTCAATCGTGGATTATCGTCGGCAATCGGAAAATTGATGTCAGTTACGATCTTGTTGACTAGTAGATCCGAAATCTGATGCCGGAGAAGAAACTCTAGAATCCAACCGCTAATCTTCGCATCCAAATTCCTCGTAGAAGCCATATTTTGCGCTTCAATCCAAACGTAACCTAGTTAATCTTCTCAAAGATTAAGATTTTGGCCTACATACACTCGCTCATAAATTAAACTTCTTACGGGGTGTTTGGAATGTGATGAATTGAATTCAATAATGTGGGGATCGAATTTAATTCATCCGTTTGGAATGCAAAAATAATAATAATTGAATTCAAGTATGAATTCAATCCCCATATTTTAAGGGGGTTGAATTCACTTAAAAAAGCATGTGAATTCAACCCCACTTTACTTAGCTTGCTCCTCTAACATCACCTATACAAGAATTGAGTTTATAACTCAATTCATGTTTTGATATGTTTTATAATAAATAGTTAAAATTATATTATTAATTTAATTATTTTTATATTCAATTCAATAATATAATTTCTTTTATTTAGAATTTAATATTTATTTAAATTATTTTAATTATCTAAAACTTAATATTTATTTAATTTTTTTAGTTTTAATTTTTTAATTAATTAAATTTATTTTTAATCTCTTGTATAATATTTATAAATAAATTATTAATTAAATAAAATGAAACATTTTAAAAATTAACTTTTATCTAGAACTTAATATTTATTTAAATTATTTTAGTTTAAATTTTTTAATTAATTATATTTATTTTTATCTCTTATATAATATTTATAAATAAATGATTAATTAAATAAAATGAAACATTTTAAAATTAACTTTTATCTAGAATTTAATATTTATTTAAATTATTTTAATTATCTAAAACTTAATATTTATTTAAATTATTTTAATTTTAATTTTTAATTAATTAAATTTATTTTTATCTCTTATATAATATTTATAAATAAATTATTAATTAAATAAAATGAAACATTTTAAAATTAACTTTTATCTAGAATTTAATATTTATTTAAATTATTTTAATTATCTAATACTTAATATTTATTTAAATTATTTTAAGTATTAAATTAAAATAAATTGAAGTTTATATATTTTGAAGATAATTGAATCAAGTGAATTGAATTCAATTATAATATTACTATGTTTGGAATTATAATATTACTAGATTTGTTCCAAACAGTGTAATTGAATTCAATTATAATATTACTATATTTGTTCCAAACAGTGTAAATTGAATTCAATCCCAACTTCATTAATATAATTGAATTCAATTCGTTCACAAATTCAATTCGGAGGTTTCCAAACGCCCCCTAGGGTATGCTGGGGAGTTTAGGATGGAATGAAATGGAATGGTAATTAATGGAACAGAATGGAATGGAGTGGAATGTAATAAAATGAAATGAGTCACTCCATTGTTTGGAAGTTTAAATAAAATAAGAGAGGGATTCCTTTGACCATTATTTGGAAGTGATATTAAAAATAAATGGAATGGAATGACTTCTAATATTTTTTTCAAAATTACCCTTGTAATAAAATATGCATAGTTGCAATGAAACTATTTTAGTAACCCCAAAATATTTCAAATTGTAGGACGCTTCGTAATATAGTTTTCATTTTCCTATGTAAGAATCAACTTTCTTGTTATTTTTCATTAACCTTCATCGCACTGTACTATTCTTTAGGCATTTATTCATGTGTCTTGTTATGGTTGATAATCATTCTTAGCGTTGCAAATATATTTCTACATTTCGCAGTGTATATTAATAATATATTTAAAATTTATGAAAGCATTCACAATGCTAAATTTTATCAAGAACATTTGAGTTTTGTTTATTAATAACATATTTTAAATTTAAATTTTGACGTAATGGTTGAAAAATGAAGTTTCATGTTTCACAAATACATGTTTCATTTGTTGCGCATCTAAACATAAAAATAAAATCTTTTTTATCTTATCACCATTAACGTAACTATTATTTATAACATTGAAGTTAACAGTTCTATAAATTATAATATCCTCTAAGCAATATTATTTTTGAGGGTATTTTTGTCATTAAATTTGGGTTTGGAAGGAAAGCCATGCCATTCCATCATTGACTCCCCAATTTGAGAGGTCACAAAATATTAGATTTTGGATGGCAAAGGATGGCTTTCAAAGCCATTAATTGTCATTCCATCCTATTTCAAAATAGACTCTCAAACAATGGTCTGAGTCATTTAGACCATTCCATTCTATTCCCTTCCATCCCTCCACTCACATCCAAACATACCTTTAAGAAAAACAGTAAAAATCCGCCACGTCAGTGAAGTATCCTGGTGATCGGCATCTGCCAAACTGTCATACGTTGAGTGCAGGGGATAAGGCGGTGTGTAACGCAGGTGATAATAACCGGGACACCGTCGATGTTGGGGCTTAGGGCGGTTAATAGGTTATGGTTATGGTGGTGTGAGTAGTAGTGGTACGACCGTTGTTTTTTGTAATAGAAGGAAAAGAAGAGAGGGAAGGGCGTTAAGTTTGAGGGACAACAACACTCTCTGTTTGTCTCTCTCTCTCGTTGGCTTTTGCTTTGTCTTCCCTTCCAATCGAACGGAAATGCTGGCTCGATGCACGTTGAAATTGAATGTTATAGTGGTGATTGAGTCGGAGAACGGCGTCTGCGCTTTGCTCATTCACGATCCTGAGATTTACCCTGATGGACCTCCTCTAGATTCTAAAAACCTAGACGACAAAGAAGAAGAAGATAATGAATTGAAAGGAAAGGGAAATGCTTCTCAAAGTAAGAAGGTTAATGCTCTTATTTTTCTGCTTTATTCTAATGGCTACCTACTATAGAGCAGCAACTAAATGTGATCAAGTGATAGGAAATTTGTGATATCCATTCAGGCAGAAAGCAGCAGTTTGTGTGGTCATGGGCAGGTTTTCTGATCCTGTTGAAGCTCAGGGTCTTGCACATTGTCTAGGTTTGATCCTATTCTTTTGTTGTTTAGGGTCTTGCTTTTCCTGTTAAGGGTAGGATTTCAAGGGAACCTGTTCTATGTTCTAGATTATGTTCTCTAAACTTAAATTGCTACCCCTGCTAATTATCATTCTAGAATTTTATGTACTGTCACTAACTAGTTGAATAAAAGCGCCAAGCTACATGCTGTGAAATATTTTAGTGCCAGTGCCTTAGGGTTCAGGAAAAAAAATCTTATTTTGATGCTTTGGGGTGGAAATGGATAGGAATCTGGGGCAGCTGTAGTCTAAGAAGTGTAAAAAAAAAAAGCCTTGTTCTGTGGGTTTCTACAAAATGAAATCACGTTTGTTTTTTTCAACCAAAGTAGTATAGATGAAGGGGCTCTGATAAATTACCTTAATTTATGACTCTTTACTGTGTTTTCCCTCAATCACATTGAGGTCGCCTTCCGTTCTGATCATTTTTGTTCTAAATGATTGTGTTTACTTAGAATTTGAATCGTACCTTGATCTATTCGTTTTAACGCTGCAACTTAGCATTGCTATTCTTGGGGGAGTAATGATTCTCCGGACAAAAATGAGGTTTATCTGTTATTTTCTTATCATTGAACAGTTATTGCAAAATGAACTGGAAAGAATATTACATTATGGTGGATGCACTTAACATTTTTCCGTTTGAACAAAAACTAAAAGAATGTATATTCAGTCATTTAAACTTCGATATTTGAACTGATAGTGGATGTCATTTTGATAACCACCTATTACACTAATAGTGTTTGAGAAGCAAAGTTGCTTTGTTTCACTTTATTGAGGATAGAGGGAAACCAAATTCCCATACATACCTTTTGCTCAGTGATGCTTGGAGAAATCAAGAGGAAATGTGCGTCCATTTTCATATACTTGTATGTTCTTTCATATGAAAAGTCTGAACGAATCTCAGAAACAATTTTCCCTTGTAAAGTAAATGATGTTAAAGAAGTCTGTGTCCCATGGCCTGCCATTTTGAGTCTTCCCTCTGCTAGTATGTTAGTTATTTGTACAAGAATGGAGGGTCATCAATTACATACCCAGCAACCTAGCATGCTTGCTATCATTTTGAAGTTAAACTGAACATACCTGCTTAGGAAAGTTGATTGCATAACTTGATGAATCAAAATTTGATAGTAAAAGTCTCTGGTACCTATCTCTACTCTTTAAAGTATCTTTGGGTGTTGCGAGCATATTTTGATCTTAATCTGTGAATCACAAGGTAGTCTTCAGAGATACCATTCACTTCTGATGTCTGGAGATGCCACTATCTTTTTATAGTTATCTGTTTGATTTCAAAATATAATGCTGTATAAACAGATATTAGTAGTTCATTTTTCATATGTGTAGAAATGTTTCTGATATTAGAAAGTGTTTCCTTTGTGAATTTCCTTGTGTGCTTATTTTTGTTTAATATTTAATGTGTTGTTTTGATTGGTCAAACTTTGGACACGGATTTGGGATCATGATGGATCTTATTTATTCATGAATAAGACATCTATATTTCTTCAACATTTTAAAGACTTAAAGAATAATATTCATTTCCATGCTGACTTTCAGTGTATATAATGCATGGGCTACCCAGCTGTTGCTTCTTAGTCTTCTGCCCACCTTTCTCATGTTCTTTTTCTTTGTTCGGTTTATTTGATAAATAGCTTTTTGATTGATATTTCTCAATCCATTAATGTTACGTGTTTTCAAAGTTTCAATTTCATATGTTTGATAAATTTAAATTCTCTTGATGTTACTTTGCTGCTGCTTACAGCATGTGCTTATCTATTGATTATAGAGACAATTATCTCACTTCTGCGTTGACTTTCGTGAAAGGATTTGTTTGTTTTGAATGTGATTTTTCCCATGTACTGGCTTTATCATTTTGTACCTCTCATCCATGATGATGCTACAGAGGTGTGTTAAATAGTGGATAATCCTACTATTCCTTTCCCAATATTGAGGCCTTACCTTGACAATCTTTCTGTTTAAAGTTGGTCCATGTTTTTCGTTTCATCTTTAGAATTGTCAACGTTGTTGAGTATCCAAAAATTTATGCTATTGAGGCAATAGTTTTTATTGTTTTCAAACAAGGAAAAGAAGAACACCCATGGAAACAACTATAAAGAGAAAGAAAGAGGGATAGGAAAAGACTGTTGAAACACAAAATTATAGATGTAGCATTGTTGTGTGTATAAAGAAATTCTCAGTGAATATCTTTCTCACTGGCATCCTGAGGGAGTAAAATAATCGAGGTAGGCAAATGTCTTTTCATCTTTTATAGGCAGTTGAATTTGAACATTGATGTTGCTTGTTAGGTCCTATTTTGACAGTTCTTACTAGGTGATGGATTTTATTGCTTCTCTTGTGAGCTGTTTCCTTCCTTAGCAATTGGATCGGACCACCTCCATCATGTTCCTTTTCATATCTTTTATTTACCAACAAAAGAAGGAGCAATTGCATTCAATGCCAAGTAATTGAATTTCTAATGTTAAATTTGTAGCCTGATCTTTTTGATTTATCATTTTTGGAGGTGTTTTAAGGTTTGAGATCTTGCTGGCCATTCTTAATTAGAGTGGCATGGCATTTCCATCAATTATGTAAATTTGGATAATCGACCTTGTCATGAACAATTCAGTGACCAATTACTAGATTTCTCTATTAAATTTTATATAGATTTTGTGCAGCTCGTGCATGATCTGATGTTCTTTGTTTGTTATAATTTTCTTTTATATTTAAATATGAAATATCAGCATTCTTGACAGCTTCTTGATGTAGTATGTCCAAATAGCCAGTGTTGTGCATATTCTTTAGAAGTCAAACTTGTTTGCCATGGGAACAATCCAGAGCTAAGGATTTATTTGAACTTCAGCAGTATTTATATGCAGATAGAAATTGCACAACTATATTTTCACTGGAATTTGTATGAACGCACATTCAACTCTTCATGCCAATCATTTTGATAACCTCAAAATTTTAGAAATTATTTCATGTCAAGTATTGTGTCGTAAACCATCTAAACAGTCTTGATGTCTTGAAAGTTAAGCAGTATTGAGCAGAAGTTCTCTACTTTACAAGATGCAAGTGTTCATGACTTGCTTGACAGATGAATTGTATATCATTGAGCCTCTTACTAATGTATACCGTCTCAATGTGTAAAACTAATAGTTCTTAATTGCAGTGAATTTGCTTCTTTATCCAGCAGAACATGTGGTATATAGAGATTGCATGTACAGGGTCTGGGATGAGGACCTCTTAAAAGGTTTCCTGGATTTCTTCACACCTGAAAACATGAGGTTTGATGTGGTGTCAAAGTCCTTTACACATTCAAAAGGTAACATTATTCCATTTTCAATTGTATGATTTTTGTTTTTCATATCATTTATTCATTTGAGCCAAATTGGTGAAGTTATTGTGTTCTGTTGTTGTGATACAAACACAAGAACTAAAAGATTATGCTAAATGTATGGCAAATAATTATTGCTGAATCACGATTATTGTGTGCTCCTCTACTCGCCTTAGCCTGCTATCACATCCAACTCGTCATAGAATAATTAACTTATGATTAAAAAGTAACAAAACTATATATAAATTTCTTAAACTGCTTACTTAGGTTTCTGTCTCAAGTATATTAAGAGGATCGATACGAGCCTTTGTTTGGATTGTAATACACTGAGGAGTACATCGCTTCCCATCTGATTGAACTGTGGAGAGATCCACAAGAAATTGATTTTTCATTACACCTGCCTTTGGAAACAATTTTACTCCCTGTGACTTCACCATTCGTGCTGATGACAAAGACAATCATCTTGGAAATGCATCTTCTTCAAAATGTGTAGTTGATTAGCAATTAATGAAGTTATGGTGCAAGCTTGATAACACTTCTAAACTTCCCCATGCAAATACATATATACAAAACTCTTTAACTTGATTTTATTCAGTTGATGAGATACTATCTTCTTAATTCTAAAAAATTGCGTGAATGCTTTTGGAGAAATATTGAATGGGTTTTATAATACTGATGATGTATTATCAACTAGTAGCTAAAACTCACAAAATTAAGAAATATAATTGATATTAGGTTTTTGGAATATTATGTTTCAGGTTGGAATTTAAGTTAGGTTTGCTGAAATTTAGTGAGGAACACAAACAATAATGAGTAGGAAACTAAGAATCACTCACAGAGTCTAAGAATCACTCTTAGAAAAAAGCATCACACTTTCTAGTTAAAAGCCAAAGTTTGTAGAAAAATTTCAGATTGTTTGTCATTGAAGGGTTGAATATACACATATTTATAGAGAAGTTTTTAGAATCCTTATTCTAGTAGGAAAGGGTTCTTAACAAATTTAAATCATATTCTGTTACCAAACCATTACAAGTAAGTCTACACACGTTTCACTCATGGAGCCAGATCCAAGGACCCACGAATTGAATTTCTAAATTAGTCAAAGTTTCAGTTATTTCTTGTTATTTTTGTTTTTTAAGTGATTCCAGTTTTGTAGGAGGGTGTTCCTCCACTTTCCTTTACATGATGTTAGTTGAGGAGGTTGTTCCTCCATGTCAAAGTAGTGCTCCTTTGATGTAGGAAAATCAGTTGTTATTACTTCCTGTATTTAAACAATAATCATCAATGCATTGGGCATGCTTCCAAAAATCCAATCAAGTCTTTGAGCACTTAGTCTCAAGAGGTTTAAGGCTCCCTCCTTTGAGCCAAAGTTGTTTATGACCAGAGGTAGTAAAAAGAAGACTCTTAACCTGAACCCCCAAACACCTAACTTAAACACTCAAACTCCTTCCACACCCTTAAACCACAGACCCATAACCAGATCCATAACCTGGGACCATAATAGTTTGGTATCAGAGCCAGGTGTTATGGGAGATTCTGTTCAAGAACAGCTTGCCAAACTCTTTGAGTTACTGTTGACTGAACAGCAAGCCAACAAAATCTGTAATGAGCAAATGGAACAGGTACATGCCAAATTGGATGCAATGTCCGCCGAATTAGATTCCGCAAAAAAAGGATTGCAGTCTGCTAGTGCTGAAAGTCAAGCTAAGCCAAGGAGAGACAAGGGAATTTCTGGTGCTTTGGGTTCCGAACATTCGGGAGGAAGCTCGATTATACCAAAATTCACAAAGCTTGATTTTCCTCGCTATGATGGGTTGGAAGATCCTTTGGGATGGCTTAGCCGCTGTCAACATTTTTTCCGGCATCAACATACACCCGACGACGAAAAGGTAAGTCTTGCTTCTTATCATTTAGAGGGCATTGCTCAGCTGTGGTACATGCAACTGCTAGATGATTTTCCAGATCCTAGTTGGGACGAATTCAGCCAACAATGCAACCTTCGTTTTGGCCCTCCAATTCGTAGCAATAAATTGGGCGAATTGGCAAAGCTTAGACAAACAGGAACTGTTGCAGATTACCAGAACAAGTTTGAAGCCTTGGTGTCTCGCGCAGGTACTCTAACACAACACCAGAAGATACAGCTTTATCTCAGTGGTTTACAGGATTCCATCGCTGTAGAGGTTGAACTTCAACATCCCAAGGATCCGTGAATGCCATGAGTATGTCTCGGTTGTATGAACGCAAACTGTTTCCACGTTCTTCACCTGTTAAAGATACTCGGCGACATACATTTACATCTGACTTTCGTCCAAACTGGTCAGTGAAAAGGCTGTCTAGAGAAGAAATGGATGAACGACGAAAAAAAAGGCCTCTGTTTCAACTGTGATGAGCAATTCGTGCGTGGCCATCAGTGTAAAAAGTTGTTTTGGATCGATTTGGAGGAATCTGATGAGGCCGGCGACACTCCTTCAGATCATGATCCGGATCAACCAGAAATCTCATTGAATGCCATTACTGGTATCCAAGGTCCCCAATCCATGCGATTGTATGGAAATTGGAAAGGAGGGCAAGTTCTGATTCTCATCGACTCGGGCACTACTCACAGTTTTGTATCTGCAACAAAAGTCGAAGAATTACAAGCTGAGGTGAATGAAAAGAATGGCTTGAAGGTTAATGTGGCCAATGGGGAACAACTTACCAGTCCAGGTATATGCAAGGGCATTCCGATTCTGCTAGAGTCAATCTCTTTCATGGTTGATTTATTTGTTCTTCCCCTAACTGATTTTGATGTTGTTTTGGGAGTTAACTGGCTTCGAACATTGGGACCCATTTTGTGGGATTTTACTATCATGAGTATGAGTTTTTTCCAACAGGGGCATTTGGTAGAACTACAAGGCATGACTTCTTCGTGCTCTACAAAATAGTCCGCTCTCAACAGCTTGCTGGGTTCCTCTGATTCTGATATCCAACTGCAGAAACTGTTGGCAGAGTTTGCACCTTTATTTGATGCTCCAACGGGATTACCACCAAGCAGAGCTTGTGACCATCGTATTCCTTTAGAACTAGGAGCAAAGCCAGTGGTGGTACGACCCTATCGTTATCCGCATGGGCAGAAGGACGAGATTGAGAAACAATGCGCAGCCATGTTGAAACAAGGCATAATCCGTCCTAGCAGATCACCATTTTCTTCACCAGTGATTTTAGTTCCAAAGGCAGACGGTTCTTGGCGTTTGTGTGTGGACTACCGAGAATTAAACGCCAAAACCATCAAGGACAAATTTCCCATTCCAGTGATAGACGAGTTATTGGAAGAATTGGGTGGAGCTAACTTCTTCACAAAGCTGGATCTACTGTCTGGATATTTTCAAGTGGGCATGCATCCTGCTGATGTTGGAAAAACAGCTTTTCGAACTCACCATGGCCACTTCGAATTTTTGGTGATGCCGTTTGGCTTATCCAATGCCCCTTCAACCTTCCAGGCTTTGATGAACGAGGTATTCCAACCATTTTTGAGAAAGTTTGTTCTCGTTTTCTTTGATGATATTCTGGTTTTCAGTCAATCTTGGGCAGAACACCTCCACCATCTGCGGCTGGTATTTCAATTGTTGGTATCGAACAAATTGTTCCTCAAGCGATCAAAGTGCGTTTTTGGTCAATCTCAGGTCTCCTATTTGGGTCATATAATTTCCCAGAATGGAGTTCAAGTGGATCAGTCCAAAATATCGGCAATTTTGGAATGGCCCAGACCCAACACAATTCGGGGGTTACGAGGTTTCTTAGGGCTTACGGGTTATTATCGTAAGTTCGTCCAAAACTATGGTCTTATTGCCGCACCACTCACAGCTATGCTGCGAAAGAATGGTTTCTCTTGGACTGATGAATCGGTGGCTGCCTTCGAGAAATTGAAATCGGCAATGACATCTACCCCCATCCTAGTTCTGCCGAATTTTGAACTAACATTTGTCATAGAGTGTGATGCCTCTGATGCACGGATAGGTACATTACATAAAGAAAACAAACCGATTTATTTCACTGCTCAATGGCCGCACGCCATTAGAATCTTCCAGCGTATGAACGAGAGCTGATTGGGCTGGTGAAGGCGATCAAGCACTGGCATTCTTATCTTTGGGGTCGAGATTTTGCGGTTCGAACTGATCATTACACACTCAAATACTTGCTGGAGCAACGTCATCTTTCATCCACACAACAACACTGGGTCAGTAAACTCATGGGTTTTTCTTTTACAGTTGAATACAAATCTGGGAAATCCAATATTGTTGCGGATGCTCTGTCTCGACGAGATGCTGACCAATTTGCTCTCATGGCCATATCCATGCCCCAACTAAGTTTATTTGATGATATTCGGAAGGAGCCGACAAATTCAGAGGAAACACAGCACCGAATTTCTGCAATCAACAATGGTGCTTCTTCCTCCAAATGGAGTTTTCGTAATGGTTTACTTTTTTACAACAATAGAGTCTACATTCCACAAAACTCCCCTTCCATTCAGCTAGTAGTCAGTGCTCTTCATAACCAGGGTCATGAAGGCTACCAAAAAACCCTGTTTAGAATCACTCGAGATTTTTATTGGATTGGTATGAAGAAGTTTGTGAGACATTTTGTCCGAGCCTGTGATACTTGCCAAAGACAAAAAACTGAAACACTACAACCAGCGGGCCTGCTTCATCCTCTTCCCATTCCATCTCAAATATGGGCTGATATATCTCTGGATTTCATTGAGGGGATCCCTACTTCACGGGGAAAGAATGTTTTACTAGTGGTAGTCGACAGTTTCTCAAAATATGGACACTTTTTGGCTTTGTCTCATCCCTATTCTGCTGTAAGTGTTGCCCGCTCTTTCTTTGACAACATTTTTAAATTACATGGATTGCCAGAAACTGTTGTCAGTGACAGGGATGTCACTTTCAATAGTTCTTTTTGGAAAGAACTGTTCCGTTTGAGTGGTACACAACTATGTTTCAGCTCTTCTTACCATCCGCAATCGGATGGTCAAACGGAAGTCGTCAACCGCACAATAGAAATGTATCTTCGCTGTTTCACTAGTTCCACTCCAAATAAGTGGATTGATTGGTTGTCTTGGGCGGAATTCTGCTACAACACCAGCTACCATTCCTCTCTCAAATCCACTCCTTTTGAAACAGTGTACGGTTGTCCTCCACCAAGATTGCTCTCTTATTTGCCTGGTAGTTCTTCCATTGAAGCTGTTGATACGGTTCTGCGCACAAGGGATGAGATGTTGCATTCACTTCGTCAAAATCTACAACAAGCTCAACAGAAGATGAAACGCTCCTATGATCTTTCTCATCGACCTGTGGAATTCCAGGTGGGAGATAAAGTCTTATTGCGACTTCAGCCCTATCGCCAAACTTCAGTCGCTCTACGCTGCCATCGAAAACTTTCAGCCAGGTTCTATGGCCCATTTACCATACTGGAGCATGTTGGTTCCATGGCCTATAAGTTGGATCTTCCTCCAAACTCCAAGATTCATCTTGTATTCCATGTGTCCAAACTTAAACGTTATCATGTGGGTCCCTCAACTACTTTTCCTATCCTGCCATCCATCCCTCCGGACGCACCTATTTATCCTTTGGCAATTTTAGATCATCGTGTAAAAGGGGGAATTCCAGAAGTTCTAGTCCATTGGAGTAATTCCTCGCCAGCAGATGCTTCATGGGAGAAAGTTCAGGATATTTCCGACAAATTTCCAGATTTTAAGCTTGCGGACAAGCTTCCTTTGGGGAAGGGTAGTAATTTTACCAAACCATTACAAGTCTACACACGTTTCACTTATGGAGCCAGATCCAAGGACCCACGAATTGAATTTCTAAATTAGTCAAAGTTTCAGTTATTTCTTGTTATTTTTGTTTTTTAAGTGATTCCAGTTTTGTAGGAGGGTGTTCCTCCACTTTCCTTTACATGATGTTAGTTGAGGAGGTTGTTCCTCCATGTCGAAGTAGTGCTCCTTTGATGTAGGAAAATCAGTTGTTATTACTTCCTGTATTTAAACAATAATCATCAATGCATTGGGCATGCTTCCAAAAATCCAATCAAGTCTTTGAGCACTTAGTCTCAAGAGGTTTAAGGCTCCCTCCTTTGAGCCAAAGTTGTTTATGACCAGAGGTAGTAAAAAGAAGACTCTTAACCTGAACCCCTAAACACCTAACTTAAACACTCAAACTCCTTCCACACCCTTAAACCACAGACCCATAACCAGATCCATAACCTGGGACCATAATATATTCTAATAAAAATTCTATAAGTTCTGAACAACTAGGATAATATATCTAAAATAGAATAACATATTTAACTTACTACTACTTCCTATCTAATAAGGAATCCTAAAACAATCTAATTTCAGTCCTTTTCTTTGACGTCAACTCAATTCTCAATCTTCATCCTACCAAATTAAAGCTTGTGATTGACTAATCTTTCCTCTTTTATTTCTCTTATAGACTTTAAGTTCTTTCGCATCAGTTTTCTCCGACTTGTCTGAAGTTGTCTTTGATGTAGATATTTATCAACTTATCATATAAGTTTGAATTCAACTTCTGAAATTCATATTTTAAAATTCAAATACTGTTAGAAATTGGTCTTCCTTTCCACTTGACAAGAAATTGTCAATATCTTTCATCTCTTATGGCTACAATTTGTTCATCATGAACATCACCTATATCCTCTTTAAGATGGGGAATGACTGGAATTCTCTAAATCGCAGTAGGAGATTGCATATCATCATATACATGATAAATAGTTAAAGTCCGTAAAATTAACAATAAGACTAATTCCCGCATCACTTTATAATTCCAAAACATAAGCATCAACAGTTAGTTATCTTGATGATCTTATAAGGTCCAACACTTCCTAAATGAAGTTTCTTATATTTCCCTTTTAGAAAATGCTTTAAAATCCTAACCATCACCATATCCTCTTCATGGAATTCCATCAACTAACGATATTGATCAGCATGTTCTTCATAAGACAAATTGCTAGTTGTTATCTTTCGTCGTACCTCATCAAAGATGTCTCTCGTGTGTTGTGCAAATCTTCTGGTTTAGCACTAACTTGTGTTGTTTGTGTAAAGAAACCAAATGAATAGGCTTCCTTGGTTGAGCTCTCGAGATTATCTCAAAAGGACTCTTACTAGTTGACCTATTATAAAACTATTGTCTGCAAATTCTAACATAGAAAGAATTAGGTCCTAATTTTTCACATTGTTTCCAAAAAATTATCTTAACAAGTCTCCCAAACTTTTATTCACCACTGCTGTTTTTCCATCAATTTGGGGATAGAAAGAACTTGAAAATTGAAGCTTAGTATTTAGTGTTTTTCATAGAATTTTCCAAAAGTAACTCATAAATTTCACTTTACGATCAGAGATGATAGCCCCATGGAGACCTACTTCTTTGAAGAATAGTTTACCAGTGTGGACAATACCATAAGTCTTGACCATAATATTTGCAAATGGTTTCATTACAAATCCACATAGCTTTTTCGCCACATGAGCATCGAGAACATACATATTGTTGCTTCTTATAGTCAAATTCATTAATTTTTGATCATTACTAAATTTTGACGTTGCGATTGCAGTCATAGCTTCTCCTTTATTCCTACGTTGCATTAATTTCACATCTTCATTCAAATCTACTTCTCCTTCGTCACCCACTACAACATAATCTTTATCAACAATACCAAAGACGTCATCAAGTTTAGAGCTAACAAGTTCTGGAATCCCAAGCAGTTGTTGGTTAATCTTTTCATCTCCTTGTTCTATTATTTTAGCTTCTTGTCTGATTCTTTCAGCTTGCTTCCATATTGTGTCAATCTATTGTTCTTGTGTTTTGATTTGTTCTTCGATGGTTTTAGCCTTTATCAGGTGTTTCAACTTGTTGTTCAGTTGTTTTAGCTTTAGTTGTTGTTTAGTTGGAAGATTCTAATTGATCAATTGATGGGGAGCTGCCAATAGTCTCACCACCTAGAACAAACACTTTCTCTGAGGTAGTGCTTATAAATTTGAGGAATCAAAATTTCTGTGCTCTTGATTAATTCAAATCCCTTCATCTTGCGTATTACCATGTTCCATGTTCAACATCAAGCGTATGTTGGTTGGTATAATGTTTTCTTGTTGGAGTTTTGACTTTTAGGGATGTATGTCAAGGTTGTCTAGTCTCATCAAAATTTGTCAAACATGTTTTGCTACGGGAGTTGTTACATGTAAGTTAATTTTTGGAGCACCTTGTGAATGAGGATCATTGATGCCCAATTCTTTTGCAATATCCAGAAGTATTTCATCTTACTCTTAAGTCGCTGAACATTCTTCTATATATCCTCTCACTACGTGTTGCCATTATAAACCAAAGCTCTGATACCAAATTGATATAGAACAAATAGAAGAAGTATCAACTAGTAACTCAAAAAATTAAGAATTATGACTGATATTAGGCTGGTTGGAATATCAAGTTCCAGATTTAGATTTTGGCTAAGAATGCTGAAATCTCATATTTAGTATAGTTAAATTTTTAAGGTTTGATTGTTAGAAACTTAGGCTTAGAATTTTAAGGTTTAATATGGCTAGAATTTTCGAAAACAGCCTCTCAATTAATTAAGAGGTAAAGTCGCGTAATATTGGACCTTTTCAGACCTTGCATATTAGTAAGACTTTCATTGGGTTGTTATTGTTGTTGAATATCGTTGGAATTTAGGTTTAAGATAGTTAGAATCTAGGTTAGGTTTGTTGGAATTTAGTGAGGAACACAAACAATAGAAAATAAGAAACTAGGAATCACTATCAGGGTCTAAGAATCGTTTTTAGAAAAAAACTTCACACCTTTTAATTGAAAGCTCAAGTTTGTAGAAAAATTTTAGATGTTTGTCGTTGAAGGGTTGAATATACACATATCTATAGAGAATTTTTAAAACCTTTATTCTAGTAAGAAAAGGTTCCTAACAAATTTAATTATATTCTAATAACAATTCTATAAGTCCTAAACAACTAGGATAACATATCTAAAATAAAATATCATATTTAACTTTCTACTTCTTATCTAATAAAGAAACCTAACACAATCTAAATTTTAGTCCTTATTTTTGATATCAGTTTAATTTTCAATCCTCATCTCACTAAATTAAATAGAGGTGTCAATGGGCTAGGCCGAGCCTGGGCCCCAACCCACCATATATATTTTCAAAAGAAAAATGTCAAAAACAATGTCGTTTTTTAAATAAAGGTTAGGCCACGGGCCATACCGGTCAACTTGGGCCAAAATCAGGCTGGGCCAAATTTGACATCCCTAAAATTAAAGCTCGTGGTCGACAAATCTTTCCTCTTTTATTTTTTTAATAGAATTTAAGTTTTGTTGCATTTTCCTGACCAACCAAGCATGTTGCATACATCTAAGCTTTGCATTTAGAGAATCACTTATAGGTATTAATTTTATAAATATTAAAACTGTTTGGACTATAAGGACTTACTTTGATATTGAGATTTAATGACCACACCACTTGAAATTGTTTGTGTTTCTACATTAATATGTTGGTGTTTCGGAAAGGTCTTGATGATACATCTTCTGAGAACTATAGAGGTGGATGAAATGCTAAGCTTACTAGAGAAAGGTCTTTCCTTCAATATGAACCAAATCGGCTATGGAATCAAATCTGACAAAAGATACCCTCTAATGGTTTTGGTGATGTCTGAGAAATAGACCAATCCACATGGTTAGACGGTACTTGCAAGTTGCAACTTGACCTTTAAAATCTTGGCTTTTCGATAGTCAATGAACAAATGCACGATGTTACTGCTTTGTGCTGCTCTTAAGTTGCGTTGTTATGTATTTTGTAACCTAATATGTTAGTGTAGAGAGAGAATTTTTGAAATTCCTACCACCTTATGTTGTAATATACTGTCACTTGATATCATTTTTTAATGATTCTTCAATGCATTTCTTGTTTGATAAGTATTATAAGCATTTAATACATTTCTTGATTGCAGATTCATAGGCACGGATGCGTACAACTTTAGTCTTTATGTGTTTAAAGTGCTTCTGCTAATTGTAACACAAGATTTCTCTTCATCTTTTCAGGTATCTGTCTGACTTTTCTAAAACGGAAACAGAAGAGCTGAAGATCATTAAAAAAGAGGATGTTGTCAACTGGTATAGGATGGATTTGCTGCAATCATCTCCAAGTGTAGCAGGCTCTCTTTTCGAGTGTGGGTTGTAATACTATCTTCAAAGAAACTGAAACTCACCTATCTAAAGAAAAGAAACTAAAACTTGCGTAGGTCATCAAAGATACTTGCGACATTTAAGCCATCATCCAACTACAACTCCAGCCTCTGCTAAATCCAGTTGCATTAGCTGGTTGAATTTATATCACAAATCGGAGTCACTCTTCTATAGCCTTTTCAAGGCGTCAGCTTTGCCAGGATAGGAACTTGAATTCATTTTTTTTTTTGGTCTCTGCAGAACAGAAAAGAGTAATGCAAACTGCTTTGATATAATCTTTCATTCTTCGTTTTTTTTGTTTGGTTTTTGCGAAATGTTAGAAAGGACTGTTAGGAGTAGGTGAGCAGAAATATGGTTGTCAAAACATAACCATTTGTTTTATAGCATTACATATTCATAAATTAGATGCTGAGTTTTCATGGATGTCAGGAATGACTTTATGATTACGTACTGATTCATTTGCATTCAAATGGCAGAATGTTATCAGGGAATGGTTGAAGGTTTGTCGATACTAAATTCATTATTTAACTTTGAATCATTGGAACGAAAAATGGATTAATTAGAGCAAGTGATTTGTAGGTTACTTGGAGTTATATTCCAAAAAATAATGATTGATTCACTTAAAATAAGCGCTATTCCTGAACTCTGAAGACAACTATTATTCAATTGTTGGAGAAGGCATTTTGTGGACTATTCCTTGTAGGGCATTCAGTACAGGACTGCAGCCTCTACAATTGGACTTTACTGGTTTGTATTGGCATTTTGCTGAACGGAACGTTAGATTCAAACCATCCGCTCCTACATTAGGTGATTGATTGAAAGAACTGATCATCAACAAGATAAGAACACACACGCCCCCTGTCCCCAACTGTGCCAACCCTTGAGGTATACTGTTCAGTATACATGAGCCATTCCTTCATTATGAATAATACATTCTTTTGCGAAGCTACATCATAACCCAACATGAGAAACGGACCACTTTAGCTGAATCCCATCCATCAACAAGCTTCCATTAAAAGTATGCACATGGTAGGGTTACTCGGGCTGTTACTGTACGTCCATGGAAGTCTCAGATGGGCCTATGAGGCTTCCTCTCTGTGACCTTTCCTTCGCAGTGTCCTACCTGAATTCTGAACACACAAGACAGTCTTCTTAACTCCAATAGTGAAGTTTTGCTCTTCTTGTACTACAGAGTGGACCTAATAAAGATCCTCTCTTGATGGGCACCTTTCAATATTAGACCCCATTAACATGAAGTACCAATACGCACTAGAATCAGACCCTTATGCCTCCTAGTCTGTGTGGATATAAACTGTTCTAGGGGTTTTTGCCTGAGATTGACTTGTCAGGGCTTTTCTTGTTCACAAATTTTGTTTCATAACCTACAACAGCAAAGAACATCACGTGAAAATGCAATAGAAGAAAAGTTGTTCAATGGTTGAAAGCTTTGATGATTTCAATTTTATCCGTCGTGTGGCATCACATGGTTTGGTCGTAGCCCAGGAAAAGCTAGTCGTTTTCTTGTTCTTGTTCCTGTTTCATCTGGATGTCCTTGTCAGAAGAGAACCTTCTAATTTAAACACTGGGGTCGTATGTTGTTGGAACTTATACAGCTGAATTCCTCTGCGCTACGACTGACAAAATGTATCTATTTGTTCGAGTTTGCTGAATATACATACTAATTTTAAGCTCTGTTGCATCCAGATTTATAGATTACTCCTCATCTTATGATTTAGAGGATGATGGAAAGTAAAAATATGTTAAAGACTTATAATTATCAGTAGAATCAAATCTGAATTGAATTTGTTATTTAAATTTTGTTATTAATGTACAATATAATATATTTAAAATACATAATTTATAAATACAAGCTCACTCGAAGGTACTAATTCTACACTTGATCCAGAAATGTGGACATGTGCACGAGAAAATGAGTGCTGTTGAGGAAGCTCCACTTGTGGTCCGGATGGTAGAGGACATCGCCAATCGGGCTTTTCCCACAGTAAATAAAAACCGGTGCACCTGCCATCAATCTCTGCAATACCCTCGTAATGATGAAACGCATTTAGCATCCTGTGTTGTTCAGAAGTTAGCAATTTTGTACACAACCATCAATTCAATTTATTAACACATGATTGATCCAAAATGTCTTACGTCAAGGTAAATTAGTTCATGTACATTAAACACAAATTATCCCAGATGGACAGAGTCTTTTGTGTACTGAATCATTCATTTTTTTTTACTTCTAAATTAATGAATTTGACAATAACAATTAATAATATTTATTCACATTTTAAATTCAAATTCATCTAACTAATTATCTCATTTATCCCAAAGATAATATAAAATGGTTATTATTTTAAATAAGATAATAAATGTCTAACAACTCTTAATTTACATGAACCAACTTAACAAACTCATTCAAACGATCAGAAATTGTTCCTCAAAATTTAGAACGGATAGTTCCTATCATTATTGTATGGACGAAAGAACCTACTATTCACATAATTCGACAATTGCCTGTAAGACATAGTCAAAATCTTATCCAAATATTCGGATATTTGAAAATACTCTCAAAGATTTTATGAAAGAAGTTTTAACATATTCAAAATCGACTTAGTCAATTGGTTAATGATAAAATTGAAGCAATTGCTAGTATATGTGAACAAATTTTCAAAAGGATTGTTAAAGAGAATTCTTATTTAAGGAAAAGTTTTGGCATACACTCAAAACAAGGTTAAAAATATATCAATAGTAGCTATATCAAATTCGAAAGTCACATCTTTATATACCGTCTATGTTTTAGAAAGTGAAAATGTTATATTGAAAGGAACTATCAGTTGTAACTCATATTTAGCAAATCCTACTTTTAATTGTTGAAAGCTTGTAGAGTTTGGTCAAAAACTATTAGTGTAAAAGGTTGAAGAACCTTGTAAAAGATATATTTGTAAACTTGGAGAAGCTCGTCAAATCTCTACTTGAAGATTTTAGTGAAATGGTCAAGTGGAATATTTGAGAACTGGATGTAAGCTTGATTATAAGTCGAACTAGTATAAATTGGTTGCGTCCTCCTTTCTCTTTCCTTAGCTTTTAAATTTCCACACTATAGCTACTGTTGTTTTTAAATTGCAAAAAGTTTCTTTCATTTTAAATGATAAATGTCGTCTATCTTTTGTACGGATTGAAAGTAAATTGTGAAAAAAAATTCAAGCCACACGCAATTTACCTCTCTCTTGTGTGTCTATTTGTTTTATCATGCTAGGTGCATTCCTGATAAATATAATTATGTCTAACTTTATCTAACCAACTGGATTATTAGCAGAAATATGTAAATTGATTGTTCACTCGGGAGACGTGCATGTAAGCTCTTGATTATGAGAATCATGATCCTCTGCAGCATCTTCGGAAGATTTTGATATCCTCGCAGGAACTTGTTTGATTGTTCGTCATCTTAGCTGGTAAATCTTCGTTCCTAGGAACATACTATGGGTATAATTGTTCTCACCGATGGACAAAGAATCCAGTATTTGCAAGAAAGATAACAAAATTGCTGAATTGGACGGAAACAATGACAAGGGTAGGAACAAAAAGGTTGGGACGATGTACTTTAGGCTCCACCTTAAGTTTAGCAATAAACTATAAGTCTTTGTCATCTCTTCCAAGTCACTGTCGATCTTTTGGGGATACACAATCAAACATTTGTGGATATTATTAAATTGTTACACGATGCTTCCAAAATGCATTGAATAAATATGTATAAAGAGGCAATTACAAGCAAGAAATGCCGGAGCTTTGCATGTGCTCGTAACATGGTAGGACCGACAAGAAGTTGCTGTCGTCTCAATGTGTAAGTAGACCCCTTGTTGAGTATTTGAAGAAGAAATTAATTAGTTAGAATTGCATTGATTAGCTTATTTGAAACTGAAAGGGAGAGAACTATAGCCATGCACACCAATATCGACCAACATACTGAGTAGGGTGGCCTCTTTGTCCCTATAATTATATTTGTCACTTACACTTTTGAGAAAGTAACATGATCTCAAAAAACTATATATGATACCCTTTTGTTGTAGATTGGTAAGTTCTTCCAATTATTGAAGGTTCAGTCCAGAGTCCTACTAAACTATATATATCTGAATAAAGACCGTCGAACAGAATTATGTAACGGTTAGACCTATGTTTGTACCTAATCACTTAACCCTAGCGATGTTCTTCGTGTAACAATACATTCTTAACGAGGGTATTCCTTTTCATGTAGCAGAAACTTGTTTGGCACTATCAATGGCTTCTTACACATTTTGTCTTTGCATCCGAGAAATGTACAAGGACAATAACAAACCTAACCAAGATCCTTACATATAGATCGAACCTCTCATCAAGTCTGAACGGAACATTCATTATTGTTAGTAAATTGTTAATGCTCAAATCAACCTCTAGGGTATATGGTGTTTTTTTTTCCCTGAATGTTTTTGTTTCTTCTTACGCTAGTTTGCTAAATACTCATCGATATGCACACTAATTACTTAAGAGACATGTACAGATTGTTAGGCGTAACGAGTCTATTTTTAAAAAGGAAAAATAAAATAAACAAAATAGACACAAAATATTTAACGTAGTTTACCCTTAATTTTGGATTACGTTCATAGACAAAATTCAGAATAGTTCTTCCACTATTATAAATAGTAGGTATATAGAGATAAAACCAAAATAGTAATTCACAAGGTATTTCCTGACCTAAAAATACTAATCTCACTATTTTTGTCACTCACCAACCATTTAGGAAAATATTTCTTAATATCATAGTGTTGCTTTGTTCTAGTTTTCTTCTATGTTTTTGTATGAAACAGGGAGGATCTTAATTATATAGGCACTCTACCGCGTGAAACAGTTGTCTTCATTCCTTTTTCAACTAATGGGGCACCAAAATTAGTATCGCATTTGTTGAAAAAATGGTGTCCCTCTATGTGAGGGATTTATATCCAACAAATCTCCCCTTCCTGATTACATAGAGGGTTCTATCATGCCTATTACTGATCAACAATACTTGAACTTGCTTTTTAGTAGAATCTTGATTAACATATTTGATCCATTTTCATCAGTATTGATCTTTTCTAACTGTAATTGTTTCGTCTCCATCATATCTCTGATCCAATGATATCTCACATCAATGTGTTTCGATCGTGAGTGAAAAGAGACATTCTTACCAAAGTGAATAGCGCTCTGACTTTTACAAAACAACTGATACTGTTCTTGCTTGATACCAAGTTCATTAAAGAATTTCTTCATCCGTAACAACTCCTTACAAGCTTCTGTTGCTGCAATAAACTTCGCTTCAGTTGTAGAAAGTACAACACACTTCTGTAACTTTGACTGTCATGCCACAGCTCCCCCTGCATAACCTGATGTAGACTTTCCCAAGTCAACATCTCCAGCCATATATGCATCTATGTAATTAGTTAATACAAGTTTTGCTCTTTCAAAACATAAGCATGTTTTGTATGACCCTCGAAGATACCTGATAATCTAGTTGACTGCAGCTAAATGTTCCTTTTCAAGATTTGAAAGAAAACGACTCACAACTCCAACTGTGTGAGCAATATCTGACCGTATATAAACCATGACATACATCAAACTTTCAATTGCTAAAGCATATGAAATTCTGGACATTTTTTCCTTCTCTTTATCTGTAGAAAAGCACTTTCTGGAACTTAATTTAAAATGATTAGCAAGAAAACAACTAACCGCTTTAGCTTTGTCTAGTTTAAATCTCTGAAGTACTTTATCAATATATTTCTCTTATGACAATCATAGTTTCTTAGCGTTTCTGTCTCTAATAATTTGCATGCCAAGAATTTGCTTTTCTTATCTCAAGTCTTTCATGGCAAAAAGACTTATCCAGTTGTTTTTTAGATTATTGATTCTATAAACATTCTTACCAACAATCAACATATCATCCACATAGAGCAATAAAATAATGAAACCATCATTAAAAAATTTCTTCACAAATACACAATGATCTGAAGTAGTCTTCTAATAGCCTTACTTTTCCATAACAGACTCAAACTTCTTATATCACTATTTTGGTGCATGTTTTAGACCATATAGACTCTTTTTTAGTCTACAAACATAGTCTTCTTTTCCTCTTTTTACGTAAACCTTTGATTGATCCATATATATCTCTTCTTTCAAATCCCCATATAGGAAGGTAGTTTTAACATCTATTTGTTCAACCTCCAAATTAAAACTTGCGGCTAGCCTTAGCACTGTACGTATAGATGTCATTTTCACCACCGGTGAAAATATCTCATCAAAGTCAATACCCTTCTTTTAGTTGAATCCTTTAACTACTAATCTTACTTTGAATTGAGGATGGTCGTTGTATTCTTCAAGCTTGATTCTGAGCACTCATTTATTCTTCAATGCTTTTTTGCCTTCTGGCAACTTCACCAGCTTGAATGTTTTATTCTCATGTAAGGACTTCATCTCGTCTTGCATGGCTTCTTTCCATTTCTTCTTATGTTCATCATTCATGACTTCATCAAAGCTTTATGGTTTTCCCCCGTCAGTCAACATTACATACTGATCAATTGGATATCTAATAGATGGTTGTCTATTTCTACTAGATCTTCGTAATGAGACTGGAGAATCTTCATATGCTGGTGGTTGAATGTGAACATTATCATCATCCTTTGGTTCAACTTTATTTGGGGCATCTACATAATCAACTTCTAACTGATCATTCTCCACTTCATCTCCAACTTGTCTAGGCGCCACTGTTGGAGGATTCAATCGGAAGAGTGTTGAGTCATCATCGGAGCTTGGAACTTCCTTCTCTACTTTGTTGATATCTTCAATAGTTTGATCTTCAACAAATGTAACATCACGACTCTTTATAAGTCTTTTCTGCACCGGATCATAGGGTGAACCGCGTTAAATATTTTGTGTCCATTTTGTTCATTTTATTTTTCCTTTTCAAAATACATTCGCTGCACCCAACATAGATAATATGCGTTATGTGTAGAGTGTATATACATTAATCAATGTAGAAATGTCTGACCTAAGGAGATTGATCAATTTTACAAGTACTTACTCACGTTAAATGATAAATTTACTAACTTAGAGAAATAATTAAATGGGTAGTTGCATTTATCGTCCATCTTAACATAAAGTATGACCACAAAATAAATATAAATATACATTAGGCGGCACAAAAGTACAAAAAATCGCGTTAGGTTGGGTGGGCGGTAAATTTCTGTTGGTCAATGGCCAGAAATTAAGCCTATATATATATATATATAAATAATATTATAATTAAGTGAAATTCTTTGGTAAACTAGTCTTTCCAGTGAATAATTAGACGAGTGATCAGATTGACAAATATTATCCTGTGTGTTCATGTTGGTAATTACTAACAAATCTACAGAAAGTAAAAGACAAGTTCATCGAATCTGAATGGAGAAAACAGAAAAGTGAATGTCGTCAAAGAAACATGTAAAAGAGGCTTTTTCCTTTCTTTAATAAAAAATAAAGAGGGTAATTTTATAGGAAGATGATCTTATCATGAACGTTTTGTCATTTGTCAAACTTCATAAATTATGGTGTCCATTCACATGTGAACCACTTACCTTGTGATGGTAGAAACGTGTATTGAATTGATGGAATTGTTCATTTCCAGTTTCACCCTGAAATTTTATCGTCCTCCTCACCTATTACAGTTGCAGAGTGCTGGTGCTCTTAGTCTGAACTGTTACTAAACCATTTAATTAAAGGGCCAAGAAGGTTTTTCTATGCAACACGTGTACTCTCATACACGACCATCCAGGCAACTGATCTGTTAAAAGTTTGGTTTAGAAGTTCTAATAGAATCTTTATACCTATTAATGCAACATCAGATTAAGACAAGATAGTTTAGTATGTAATCCATGGATGAAACTCGGTAGCGACAATAAAGAAACACTTACCAATTAATATTAATGAGGGTACTAAGAAGAGGTTGAGAGATGCACATGGGTGGTGTAGGCCCACCGAGGCTTTAAGCTTAGCGGTAGGAAATCTCTCTAAGCCAGCATCTTCATTTCATAACTCAGTTTGCTGTCTTTTATGGCCGGCTCCTGAACCCCACCTCCTGCATTTGTCTTTATAAATACCTACTGCTCTCCTACTTCTCATGTACTACCACAAAGCTACTTACTCTTATCTCTAGAATCAATCTGCTAGATCAAAAAGAGAACTAGAAATGGCAGCTCTTTCATTTTCTCTGCCTGTACTTCTCTTTATCTGCTTACTCTGTTCACAGTTTAATGGCATTTTGGGTGATTATGGAGGGTGGCAGAGTGCTCATGCCACGTTCTACGGTGGTGGAGATGCTTCTGGCACAATGGGTAAGTCTTAGTGTACTCATTTAACAAGAATATTCGTAGGACATGGGGGTATAAACATGTTAATCAAACTCTGGTTTTGATTATATTCACAGGAGGGGCATGTGGATATGGGAATTTATACAGCCAAGGCTATGGAACTAGCACTGCGGCACTAAGCACAGCTTTGTTTAACAATGGCTTGAGCTGCGGTTCTTGTTATGAAATGAGATGCGACGACGACCCCAGATGGTGTCTCCCTCACACCATTACCGTTACTGCTACCAACTTTTGCCCTCCTAACATGGCTTTGCCTAACAACAACGGTGGGTGGTGCAATCCCCCTCTCCAGCACTTTGACCTCGCCGAGCCGGCTTTCTTGCAAATTGCTCAATATCGAGCTGGAATCGTGCCCGTAGCCTTTAGAAGGTTAGCTTGCATGCATTTGACAATTTTTAATGATCAGTAGTGTGATAAATTAAGCTAGATAGTTGTTGTGTATGGCAGAGTTCCATGTGTGAGGAAGGGAGGAGTAAGATTTACCATAAACGGTCACTCATACTTCAACCTGGTATTGATCACCAATGTGGGTGGAGCAGGAGACGTACACTCGGTCTCGATCAAAGGGTCCAAAACAGATTGGCAACCCATGTCAAGAAACTGGGGACAGAACTGGCAGAGCAACTCCAACCTGAATGGTCAAAGCTTGTCCTTCCAAGTTACCACTAGCGATGGAAGAACAGTGACAAGCTATAACGTGGTTCCTGCCGGTTGGCAATTTGGTCAGACCTTTGAAGGAGGGCAACTTTAGTTGTCAATTAATCCAGTTTAAGTTTACATGTGGGTAAGGTTATTGTACGTAGAGGAAAGTGCAAGCTTCAATATTTGAAGTAGTAGCCTTCAAAAGCAGAGGTGGCTAATTAGCACCACCCGCTTTAGGCCACACCCTCATCATTAGTCTTTGAATTTTCACGTTGGTCACAAGTGTAACAGAGGATTGTTCTGTTTTAATAACGTTTTAATTTGAATTATATGAGTTTTCAAAATTGAATTATTATATTAAAATCTTTAATACTAAATTAAACAAATTCTTAAGAAATTAGAGATTCTCTTTATGAAAACAAGTGGCAGCTATGGGCTTGGAAACAGCTGATGGGCTACATAGTTTTTCTTGGGTAACTGTGGGCCTAGGAGGCTTAATGATTTCTAATATGGGAGCGACCATTATAGACGAGCCCGTTTTCAGATGTAATCCTTTGTTTCATTAGTACTGTTTACAAAAGGCCTAAAAATTATCAATTTAAGTATTTAATTTCACTAAAACCTTATCTTAATATTTTTGAAGTTACGTTTTTCTAATTGAAAACGAAAATTTTGTAGAAATACTTAGCATCTATTAGATCTCAATTGTAAGCATAGTAACTAAGTCAAGTTTCTTATAACTTTTGTTTGATCTAGTTAGGAAATTAATTGAATTAGTTTGAAATTCAATCTAATTGACTTTTATATTAAAATAATATCATTTTGATCGAGTAATGTTTCAAAACAATTCATATAGAATTGGGTTTTAATGAGTCATTCCTTCTAAGTTTGAGTTTTATCCAAAACTTAATTAACTCAAAATTTAAATATTAGCTTCAAATCAAGTCAAATTATCATTTTTGCATAATTGAAATAATTTGGTGCCTTTTGTTGGATTTGATACCAAAGAAAATTTTAAAAGATAGTTCAATTGTTAGAACGAGTCTGCCTCGTTTTCTCTCTCGAGCGTTAGGTTAGTCATGCCCTAATGCATGTGTTTGTCTTGTTAGTCAAGGTTTTGTTTCTGTTTCTCGTCTGCTTTCTCTTCTAGTGTGTTTATGGAACCGGAATTTTATCGGTTGTCGATTAAATATAAGGAAAATGAGGAGTTGGTGGTTAAATCTTTCGATGTTGAAGGATTTGATATAGATTATAGGTTGAGTCGGTGGGTCGTTTTGTAGGTGAAAGAGTGGTTAATTATGAAGCCATGGAAAGTACACTACTTAATCTTTGGAGGCCTATTAAGGGTGCATGCATAAAACCGTTTGGAGACAATGGTCTATATCTTTTTCAATTCTTTCATGAAGTAGATAAGCGTAAGATGATTGTTGGTAGACCTTGGAGCTTTAATAATTGCATTTTGTTGATTAATTAATTACAGGAAGGTGAGAATCTTGAAGATATTTAGTTTAATGTTGCTGATTTATAGGTTAGAGTTCATGACCTTCCACCAGGTTTTGCTTCAGAAAGTCTTGCTCGAAATATTGCTAACCTGATGGATAAGTTATTGGATTATGATACTGGTAATCGGAAGAATTCTCTTATTAATTATATGCGTATTCGGGGATTGGATATTATTGAACCTTTAATGAGAACCAAGAAAATTAGAAAAGAATGGGGAAATCATTTTGAAGTTTCTTTTAGCTATGAAAGAATTCCCCTTATTTGTTATCTATATGGTATTTTTTGGCACAATGAAACCAGCTGCAAAAAGCTCATGGAGTTGTCGAAAGAGGAGATCAAACGGGAATGGATGGAGGATATCCGGTCAGAGATCCGATCTTAAAATAGAACCCTTCCCAATCAATGGAGACGTGACCCATCCAATCAAGGATATAGCGATTTTAGTTCCAAGAATCAAGGATTTCAAAAAGCTGATAAGGAAGGAAACAAGAAAGGGAAAGTTGTCAACAGATATGCTTCTTATCTACGACAGTTTAAATTTCTTCCAATTAGTGGGCCTTCTAATATGGACCTTCCTGCTTTTGGGTCAGATATAGCACCCAATATCATTCAACTTGTTGAAACCCATACAGTTATGGAAGTTGATGAAACGAAAAAACGCCTTCGTGTTTCTTTAGACAGCTACAATAAAATTGATGCGATGAATGGTAGTAGAGCTTCCTCCTCTTCGGTAGGTCATCAAAATTCTACTACAACTCTAATTACCGATCTCTCTTAAGAGACCCACCGAGTATCATAAACTATATTGATCGGAACTGCCAGGGCCTAGGCAACCCACGTGCAGTCACTGCGTTGAAGAACATTGTTAGACAAAATAAGCCTAACTTTCTTTTTCTTAGTGAGACTCTTGTTTCCTTTAGTAAAATGGAGGATATTCACATTATTTTAAAATTTGATTGTTGCTTTTGTGTAGATCGGATTGGTCGTAGTGGAGATCTTGCCCTACTTTGGAATTCTAATAAAAGTGTCTCTGTTTTGGGTTATTCCAGTAATCACATTGATGCAAAGATTGTTAATTTGGACAATTTAAAATGGAGACTCACTGGATTTTATGGTTTCCCTAAAAATAACAGAAAACGAGCAAGCTGGGAATTGTTGACTCTCTCTCGCCTTTTTCATCTTCCTTGGGTTTGTTTGGGTGATTTTAATAATCTCACGTCTGCTAATAAGAAGGTTGGAGGTAATAAGCATCCTACAGTGCTATTTGATGGGTTTAGGGATTGTATTTTGGTATGTAACTTAGTTGAAATTTCTCTAACTGATTTTAGGTTTACTTAGAAGCGGGGGCGACGTTCTAGTAACTTGGTTATGGAACATTTGGATAGAACATTTGTTTCGGCTGATTGAGTTTGTCATTTCCCTTACCACAAGCTGTTTAGTCTAGTAAGCTCTTATTCCGATCATAGTCCTATTAAACTTTATGCGAATACCAATTTTCCTATCAAAAAGGTTAGTAGGTTTAAGTTTGAGAACAAGTGGTTAGCTGAAACTTTATGCGAATACCAATTTTCCTATCAAGAAGGTTAGTAGGTTTAAGTTTGAGAACAAGTGGTTAGTTGAAAATGGTTTTATGGATGTTGTTTCCTCTACTTGGACCAACTGTAATAACATTGGAGTTATGGAGAAAATTGTAGCATGCAACACCTTTATTATTTCTTGGAATAAAACGTTAGGTAGCAATTTCAAAACCACGATTGATGATACCAAGAAGCAAATGGATTTGTTACGCCAAATTAATGATATTGATCTGCATTTGTTGAATTTTAAATCTGAGCTTTTTAATTTGTTGGCCCAAGAAGCAATTTATTGGAAGCAAAGATCAAAATTTTATTGGCTTAATTACGGTGAAGCTAATTCTAAATTTTTTCATGCTCAAGCTTCAAAG
The DNA here is from genome assembly GCA_029891385.1 of Erythroxylum novogranatense. Classification (NCBI taxonomy): domain Eukaryota; kingdom Viridiplantae; phylum Streptophyta; class Magnoliopsida; order Malpighiales; family Erythroxylaceae; genus Erythroxylum; species Erythroxylum novogranatense. The sequence continues at coordinate 8,943,171 of CM057234.1, forward strand.
CGCAAGAGGATAATCAAATTTCTATCTTGGAGGATGACTCTGGTAATTCTTTCTCAAGTTGTGATACTATGAATGCTATTTTTTGGATTATTTTTCAAAATTGATTGCAGCTCAATCAAACTTTTGGAGAATTTTCTTGCATTAATTATGAGAAAATTAAATCGTTAATAAATTCGCAGGCTATCATCAAATTCTTCTTCGCGCAAGTAAATAAAAATCACAACTGCAAAATAATAAAAAAAACACTGACGTTTGGTAACGCAGTTCGGCACACTTTGCCTACGTCTGCGGGGCCTTCACCCAGCTTAATCACTTTCACGAAAATACAATAGATTTACCCAAGGCTTTACTGAGCTGACACCACTCAACCCTTGACACTATCCTTCAACCTTACTTCCCGTGAAAGAATTCACACCCAATAGTACGACCGCCTCGTACTAACCTTGACAGAGGATTTGTCTAACTACTTTCACTCAAAACAATAATAAATAAAATAACTCAAGTGTTTAATCAACTGAAAATTAAACAACAAGAATACTTGAGACAAAGAAGACTTCCCTATGAACTCGTCTTCTTAAAATAACCCAGCTGAAACTCTTCATCGTAGTCGATTCTTTCTTCATAAAATAAATCATCACAGTCACAGCCATCCAAAAGAAACACAGAATCACTTCAGTTTTCTTACCATGAGAATAACACCTGCGACATCAAAACATATGCAGACCAACCCTTGAGCACAAATTAATTTCACCGTGGCTCACAAATCAACTCCACATTCACCACATCTGACGCATTACACCTTGACTGCTTCTCCGTAACTTTGCAATCTGCACAGGCCAATTACACCAAAAAACTCTCACTATAAATCCAACACAAGATGCGTTATACTCTTAATCCCATTATCTGCGCAAGCATCATTATGTATCCAATTCTATATCACATAGCCTTTTCCCTTTCAAAACACACACACACATCTCAATAATAATGCCCTACACGTCAGCCATAGAGACAATCTTCATTCACGCAATCTACTAGATTTTCCTTGGAATAATCCTTTTCAAATAAGGACAAAATCAAGAAGGCTATCAACACCGAAACAGGAAGGCTATCACCACCGAAAATAATTGCTTATTGGAATTATATTTCCAATTCAAATCCCAAGCATTATTTAATCTCAAAAGAATGCAATCTTCAATACCCAATCTCAAATAAGACACATTCCATAATAAGAAGATACACACATGTATGGGTAATCTTCAAGAAGGATTTCATCCTTATCACATGTATCTCATAGATTCCTTTTTAAAATCAAATAAGGAGTTCTAATAAAGCACAAACTCCATATTTTATATGTCCAATTTAAAAATGTCAAAACTAAACAAAGAATATATAAAATATATTATAACAAATTCTGTTATTAATGATAGAGATAATGCTCATCTTCTTGCTCCTTTCACCATGGAAGAATTTAAGAAAACAACTTTTGATATGCATCTGGATAAAGCTCCTAGTCCTGATAACATGAATCCGGCATTTTTTCAAAAATGTTGGGATATTGTTGGAGGAGACATTTTTGCTCAAAGCTGTTTTTGGCTTAATAAATGTGAGTTTCCTATTTCTTTAAATAATACTACTATTGTTCTTGTTTCGAAAAAAGATAATGCAAGTAGTATGAAGGATTTGAGGCCTATTGCTTTGTGCAATGTGATTTACAAAATTATTACAAAGGTCCTAGCTAATAGACTCAAGACTATTTTGCTTAGAATTATCTCTCTTATGCAATCGGCTTTTGATCTGGGTCGTTTAATTTCTGATAACATTATGATTACTTTTGAGCTGATTCATTATATGAAAAATAGATGACGTGGTTCAAGTGGGGATGTTGCTTTTAAAATGAATGTTAGCAAGGCTTATGACAGGGTTGATTGGAGTTATTTATAATTTATTATGCTCCGATTAGGTTTTGATGCTAAGTGGGTCATATTGATTAAACTTTGTGTGACCACTGTTCAATATTCTATGGCCTTCAATGGCAATAGTGTAGGGCCTATTAAAAAGGGAATGGGTCTTAGAGAGGGGGATCCTCTTTCCCCATATCTTTTCATTCTGTGTGTTGAAGGTCTCTCTGCTCTATTGTGAAAAGCAGAGTTGAGGGGTGATATTCATGGTGTTAGTATCTGTCGTGGTGCACCTACTATCTCTCGTCTTTTCTTTGCAGATGACAACTTTTTCTTTTTCAGAGCTTCTCCCAATGAATGTGGTCATCTTAAGAATATCCTTTTTATCTACGAAAAAGCTTCTGGTCAAGCAATCAATTTGTAGAAGTCAGGAGTTATGTTTAGTTCTAATACGAAGCAAGATGTTAGACAGGCTATCATTGCTATTTTGGGGGTTTCTAATCCTATTAACCATGGTCGTTATCTTGGGTTACCTTCGCTGGTTGGGAGAAATAAAAAGCAGGTTTTTGCTTTCTTGAAAGATCATTTAAAAAATTAATTTCTAGTTGGAAGAACAAGTTGCTCTCATGACCAGGCAAGAAAATTGTTTTGAAGACAATTACCCAAGCTCTTCCTACTTTTTGTATGAGCGTTTTTTAGATTTCTATGGGCATTTGTGATGATTTACAAAAAATGATAAATTCCTTTTGATGGGGTTCATCTTTGGGTGATCATGTTAAAATCTATTGGGCTAAATGTGAGAGACTTTTTGTTCCTAAGAAATTAAGAGGTATGGGCTTTCGTGATTTGAAGTGTTTTAATCTTACAATGTTATGCAAACAAGGATGACTATTTTTAACACACCCAGATTCTTTACCGAGAAAGATTTTTAATGCTAAGGATTTTTCGAATTGTGATTTTCTAAATGCAAGGGAAGGAAGAAATCCTAGTCTTATTTGGAAAAGTATTTTTTCAGCTAAAAATCTTTTAGATAAGGGTGTTAGATGGCGTGTTGGTGATGGTGCTTTTATCTCGGTGTTCAAAGATCCTTGGTTGATCAATGATTCTAAGTATGATTGAGATGAAAGTTAATGAGTTGATTGATGCTAGTAATTCGACTTGGGATCACTCTTTGGTTAATGACATTCTAGCTCCTCAGGAGGCTTCGCAGATGTTCCAAATTCCCATCTCTCCTTTTATGCCGAGAGATAATCTTTGTTGGCATCGCTCAAGGAACGAGATTTATAGTGTGAAGTTTGAGTATAGAGTTGCTATTTCTCAAATTTTGGATATTCAAACTCATGTTGTGGAGAGCCCGTGGAATGTTATTTGGGGTGCTCATCTCCCGCCAAAGATTAAAGAGTTTACTTGGAGAATCTTGCGTGAATTTGTTCCTTGCAAGTAGCGCATCCTGACGTATGGTGTTACTTTGGATCCTTCTTGTTCACGTTATGATGTAATGGAGACTATGGACCATGTTTTGCTTACTTGTCCTTATATTAGAAACACATGAATATCTTCAGATAATTTTTTATTTGGTGCTAATATTAAGAATTGTATTATCTCTTTATTGTGTGGCAATAATTTGGATCTTAGAGATAGAGCCCTCACTATCTGTTGGAGTCTTTGGTTTCATTGGAATCTTTTTTGCTGGAAACAACAAAATACTTCGTCGAATACTGTTGTTTCGTTTGTGGATGACTATCTTAGAGACTAGAGAGAAGCGAACAATACGTTTGCTCAAGTGCAGGTTATTTCTAATAGGCCAAGTCATAATCTATATTGGAAGAAACCTTTGAATGGTTGGGTCAAATGTAATGTTGATGTTTCATTTGTTAAAGGAGAGAACAAGTCCAGTTTTGGGGCTATTCTTCGGGACAACCATGGTAATTTTATTTTGGGTTTCTCGAGGCATATTCCCTTTTACTCTAATGTCACTCTAGCAGAAGTCATTTCTATTAGAGAAGCTTTAATCTGGATTAAAAGCCTTAATTTTGATAATGTTATTTTAAAATCAGATTGATTAAAAGTTATTGATGGGATCAATTCTAATTCTTCTAATTTTTCTAAAGTTGGTTTAGTGTTTGCTGATTGCCAGGAGTTGAAGACTCACTTCCAACATCTGTCTTTCTTGTGAACTTTTGGAAATGCTAATAAAGTCACTCATTTTTTGGCAAGGGTAACTTTGTTATATGCAGATCGCTTTATTTGGCACTTGTTGCTAAGTAATATTTCTTTCGTTATTCTTTCTGATGTTTCTTCTTCTTTAATCAATTATGAGGAGGTTTAGGTCTAGGTTTGGGTATACAGGGTAAAGCCTATTTGTTTTTGGATTTAGTTGCTTCCTCTTTATTAGTTTTTTTGTTTTCTTATTGTCAAAAAAAAAAAGATAGTTCAATTGGTACAGTGAAGTCTAGCTATAATTAATATAAAATAATATAGTTCAATTGGTACTAATTTGAAAAACGTGATAACTCACAAGCAAAATTCAACCAAATTGAACACTTTATACATTAAGTGCATCTATCCCTCACATGATATAAAACCAGTCACATTGCTTGAATCTCTCACATTTTCGTAAGAAGTCAATGAATCTTAGATTTATTAAAAGAGAAAAGGTCATATCTATACTGCAAAGTCGCTTATTCAGTCATCCCCAAATCACTGTTTGTTGAATCCTTCCACCTATAAAGATTCACAAAATCATGGTTGTTCAGACTAAATAACACATTAACACTGGAGCATATGCTCACGTGATTAGTTGCATGAATTATGTTAATTCAAATTTTTATTACTTATAAAACATTTTATGATGTTAGAATTATATTTAAAATTTATTTAAAATATTTTTTCATATTAAAAACTATTTTTTAACGAACCAAAATCCAATATTTAGGCTTGATCTAAATAAAAAATGACCTTAATTTACAATCCTAGACCTATCACAAGTCATAACAACAACGTAGTACGTGTAATAATGAAAACAAAGAAGGAAGGAATGATAGAAAGATGAGCTTAGACAATTGGTTGGAGTAGGTATTACATGTTTACTTAAGATTTAATCTTACTTAATCCTATTACTTTGTGTGGATTAAGAGAGAGATTCATTTTATTAATCACTCACATGATTGTGTATGTCAGAGTTTTTACGCCATCCGCGTGATGAACGGTGTGTAGTCAAAACTTAACTTAGCATTTCCTTCTCATTCTCACTTTTTCCTTCTGCTGCTTCTCCACGTTTCTTTTTCCTGTCTTTCAATGGAGCTTTGACATCACTTTTTTTTCTCTTTTATTTTTCTCACATTCCCTTTTCCAACCAAAATTCGCCTTTCTGATCCCCGGTAATTCACGTTGTTGCCTCTTTTTTTTGGGTTTAATATTATTTTCGATCCAATTTGTATAAGGTATTATGTTTCCTGTTCATCTTGCGAATCTTTTCGGTTGTTTTCTGTGTTTTGAGCATTTGTGGGTTGATGCTCGTTTGATCGTTTAGGTTCTTCGCTGAAATGGGTTGCTTATGTTTTTGTAGGATTTGAGTTTGGTAGATCCGGATCGGGTGAATAGAGGAAGGTAATTAGCAAAAGAATAATAACAACAACAAAAACCTGAAAAAAGGGTGGGATTTGGAGTGGTGAAGATGAGTGAGAACCAGAAGTTCCAATTGGGAACTATTGGGGCTTTGAGCTTATCGGTTGTGTCGTCGGTTTCGATAGTGATCTGCAACAAGGCCCTTATTAGCACACTTGGTTTCACTTTCGGTGAGTCGACTTTCTTCCATTTCTCCTGTATTAATCTTTTCTAGGTTCGTGGGATGCGTGACTGATTGATCGCGATCTTTGACCTTCACGAGGCTTTATTTGATGTCGGTTCATAAGTTTAGCATTGGTTAACATCGTCATTGGTCGAATTTATCTTAGAGCCAAAACGATGTATGCTTTCTGGGCATTCTGTAAAAGAGAAAGAAGATAAAATTGAAGTGAATGGAGTATCGGTTGATTCCATTGATTCCATTTGTTGTCGGTGTTATTATGCTACACCTACGCATGCATCATCAAGTATCTGTACGTAGGTTTGGTCGGACGGAAGTGAAGGAAGTCAACATTTTGTAATGGAAGATTAAATTGAGTGTTTCTGCCATTTGTATATGCTTGGTTTATGAATTCTTGAAATCAGAGCTGGTCAAACCTAATCTAACTTCAAGAACGTCGTAATGCACTGGAACTGGAAAATAAGAAGAAAGAAAAAGAAAGGGAAAAGTTATGTACTTCTCATTGGAGGATCTGTAGCCCCTTTTTCACTTGCTAATCCTGGAAATCACTAAATATTTTTGTGAAAGCAATGAACATGATATTAAGCATGACAATATTAAAAGGATTGATGTTGGATCTGTGGGGTCCTGCTTTTCTTTTTGGTATTACATTTTTACTTGTTTCTTATGAAATGTTTAAAATCAGAACAAAACAATCTTAGTCATTGGTTTTTCTCGTGTTTGTCTAATTTGATCTAGTTACCATATCTTCTTATGCTTGAATCCCCACATGTTCAGTGCTTGTAAGAAAAGTTATCATTATAGTTACCCAAATACACTGATACAATCATATTTCTGATAAGAGGAAAGATGAGTATGTACCTGAAGCCACAATGCCTCTTTGCAACCAACCATCATTCTTGCGATTTTTCTTAAAACATACTTCTGGTGATTTTGCTTGTTTATCATACTGATTTTGAGTCATGAAGGATGCAGCCACTACATTGACAAGCTGGCATCTATTGGTCACTTTCTGTTCACTTCATGTGGCATTATGGATGAAAATGTTTGAGCACAAGCCTTTTGATGCTAGAGCTGTGATGGGATTTGGCATATTAAATGGAATATCCATTGGGCTTTTGAATCTTAGCTTGGGTTTCAATTCTGTGGGCTTCTATCAGGTAAAACCTTCTTCTTTTAGTCTAACTATTATCAGAACCTTGATTCACAATTTTATATTTCAATTCAATCAATTGCCATGTTGCTAGACATTGTTTTGCTTTCAAAGCAACACCAAGATTTATAAGATTCAGAGACCTTTCTGAGTAATTTGTGTTCTTAGGAACGTGCATTAGTTATAAACAGGAAAGGGAATGAAGAAAGTTTAGATGGTGACAGGTCTATTATCTGATTTCCTAATTCACAGATGAGACAGATAGAGGTAGACATTGGAACTCCCTGAAAACTGACATGCATTTATGCTATGTTTTTTAATCAAATTGGGTTTGTCTCTCTCTCTCTCTCGTCTCTTTCTGATTTGTCTTGTCCCTTCATTTGTTTTATCTTGATAATTTTCTGAGCAACCTCTTCTTCAAATTTCATGCGTGGAGATAGTAATGAAAAATCTGATTCTGATCACAACCTTTATATTCATTAAACTCTGATTCTTACTTGCTATGACATGGGAGAAGCTGCATCAGAGTGTGGCACACAACGCGCCAGACAACTGTTCTAAGTCCCATCAAATCTATGAGCCAATAAAATGCATGGCTAATCGGATGCATCATGCACTGTTATTATCATTTCTGTGTAAATATATTGGACTAGATAGGGCGTCACAACCATAGTAGTCTCTATTAGAACAAGAGCTAGATTGATCTGCACTTGACTAAAGTGATGGCTAACCAAAATGAGGCTGCATATTTGGCTCTGATACTATGTTACGGAACTCTTTTTGTACCCAAAAGTTTAAGAGGTTACTGTAGCTTATGAAAGAACATTATTTTTTGTTGAGGTTAAGCTTATACTTGTCACATTCAAATTTTACTGCAAATTCGGGGAGTATTATCTCTGAATGTGTTCTCTTCTTTTTTTGAAAAAAATTTCAGATGACAAAATTGGCTATCATCCCTTGTACTGTTCTTTTGGAGACACTTTTCTTCAGGAAGTTATTCAGGTTAGTCTTATCATTCTTATCATTTTGGTTCAATGAACATATTCTTCTTCTTGATCTTTGGGTAAAAATGCATTTATTTCTTAGTTTCAATTTGAGCACTTGCTCTCATCATCTGTTTTTGGTTGTCTTATCCTAAATTTAAAACTTGAGTAAAAGAAATTGATTGATGGCAGGTGCAGCTGATGGAAGCGAATAAAAATTTGACTCAATATTGTTTTATAATCAGTCCATATTTGACCGTTTATGAGGCCCTAGGATTGCAAAAAGAGAAGAGCCAAGCAAAGCTTACCATGTGAAGGCTTGGCTCATTTTGTTTTATCCAAGGTCAAGTCTAATGTCAGTTTTAAACAAACCTAAATTATAAGTTTTGTATTGATTCGTTGAAAATTTTCCCAAACCCAACCCAAGTTTAAACTTAGAGCAAGTCAGAATTTTCCCCATACCTTTCAGATGTCATGCTTTTGGTTTTTCAATCAACAACAAAGAACTTTAAATTCCAGAAATTTTCATTTCCCATTATTGACCTGGCCTCTTTGTAAAATTTTTGGCCCGAAGTAGGGTTACAGATGACTTTATCTATTGCATTAGGCCACGAAAATTCTACAGTAAAAATATGTACAATTTAATTTGAATTAACTTCTCATCAAGCCTATTGTGGTTGGTTGTTTACTGATATTTCTTTGATGAGTGCAGTCGGAATATCCAGCTTTCATTAGCTATCCTTCTTGTGGGTGTTGGAATTGCAACTGTCACTGATCTTCAACTCAATCTTCTGGGTTCTGTCTTGTCCCTTTTTGCAGTTATCACAACCTGCATTGCTCAGATTGTATCCTCAGATGAAGTTCTTTTGCAATTTACCATCTATTGCTTAGACAACAATCATTTGCGATTTACTATTTATTACTCCATCTTGGCTTTTTCATCTTGTAATGCTACAAGAAAAGAAAAAGCAAAGCAAATATATAGACAAGTATAACAGTGCACAAGTTAATTTTATTCCTTTCTTTCTCATCTGTTGAGCCCTTGACTTGCATTACTTCAGATGACAAATACTATCCAGAAGAAGTTTAAAGTTTCGTCAACCCAACTTCTTTATCAGTCCTGCCCCTATCAGGCACTGACTTTGTTTGTCATTGGCCCAGTTTTGGACTGGCTCCTGACTACCCAAAATGTCTTTGCTTTTAATTATACCCCTCAAGTCCTGGTAAGAACCGAAAAAATCCTAATAGCCTTTCCTTGAGCATTTCCAGTAATATTTTTCTATTATGATTGCATAATGGGTTTTTTGGTTTCAGTTCTTCATTGTTCTGTCCTGCCTGATATCCGTCTCTGTAAACTTCAGTACATTTCTGGTAATTGGAAAGACATCTCCAGTCACATATCAGGTCCTAGGACATTTGAAAACATGCCTAGTTTTGGCCTTTGGTTATGTTCTACTTCGTGATCCGTTTAGCTGGCGCAACATTTTAGGAATACTGATTGCAGTAGTTGGGATGGTACTATATTCATACTTTTGCACCATTGAGGGCCAGCAAAAGGCTAGTGAAGCATCAACGAAAGTAACTGAGGTAATTCACATCTTACTGAATGCTAATAAATGAAGTGGCTTTTATTTCTAATTTAGGAAGTTTTACATGCTTATAATATCCCATATTTCTATTGCTTTCTTAGACCATTCTTTGTTTCGTTTAGCTTTGTTCCTTCAGTGATGTATAATTTGTCATTATCGAATGGGTTTTAGGTCAAGGAAAGTGAATCTGATCCTCTAATGGGGGTGGAAAATGGAGCTGAGAGTGTTGTTCCAAAAGCTCCCGCGTGGAAGTCAGATAAGGACCTGCATGCATAAAAACATTTTCTATACTTACTCATCCTAGACCATAGTCAGTAGACGAGACCGAAACATTTTAAGTGATGAAAATGCTGCTGCTGGAAGCTCTCCATGTATTTGATAACAACAGTATCGGTATGGGGATTATTACTTGTATTGTACTTAGATTAAGAGATGATGAAAAATATCTCTATCTCCTTCATATACCATTTTTTGGTTTTAAGTTTTGTATGAGTCAGGAACGGCAACGGGGGTAATTAATACCTGAGTTTGATTTGCAGAATGTGTAATGGTATTGTTCTTTCTGTTTTTTAATAATTATTTAGCTCCTATTAATCTTCTCAAGAGCACAAATGTTTGAGCACTGAGGCCATATATGTTTTTAAATGTTGCATTGTTTACTGTGGTCAGTTTTTCCTCTGTTTGTTCAGCTTTGATATGCTCCCCAGAAGAATACCATCCATTAGTAAAACAAGTGAAGAATTATACATAGAAATAGGTGGAACAACAATAACATGGATGGATTCATCTTGTTCATGAGTATGTGATGCATATTATTGTTATCATGCAACACCAAGTTTACAGCAACATGCAGTCTACTATTGTTATATTTTTCTAGTAATAGAAAAATATGACAATAGGTACAAAGCAAACAAACATTTTTCTTTCATTAAGAAATCAGAATGAAAGAAGAAAATTATCTTGGATTTCTAATTTCTAGGTTTTATGTTGTTTTTGAGAAGAAAAATAAGAAATCTTCAGCAGGATGATTTTGATTTTAAAGTGGGCATGTGAAGATGGCAATTGCTCTCTTTTGAAGATGAGGAGTTATCAAGAGTGTGATTTTAAAATGATGCAAGGATGAAGATAAATTAGTACTACTACTTTACACATATACATTAGGGTGATATTTGTAAAAAAATAATCTTTATAACAAAAAAATCGAAATTGACATTCATAACTTTAAGATATTGAATGAACAATTGTCAAAAATAATTACTGTATAATATTATTGTGTACCTTTTGCGGAAGATGTCACTATTATGGAGGGATCAAGAAACGCTACTATATTTTTTGTTAAAATTGATTCATCTCACTTTACTCTCTTTTGTTATAAAGAGTTAATGAAAACTTTATGAAACCCTAATTAGTAGCAGGATGATCAATTTGTATATTTATAACATTTAATTTTTAAGTCAATCAAGGAAATAAAATAAATGGTTGAAATTTATTTCACTATTAAATAAAAATATGGACTAAATATGACTATTATTATTATTATTATTATTATTATTATTATTATTGTACGATCACTAATTAAGTCTTATTGTAACATTTCTCTACTTGGTCTAATGCTTCAAACTTTATTTTAATAGTATAAACATTAAGCGTGTATAAACAAATCTCTTATTTTTTCATAATTTACCTTAACGTAATAAAACAAACAATGCAAGTTATGATAGTCATATACTTCAACATCGTGCACTTCCTTTCATATATCGTAACACTATTAATTTATCAAGTAAGTTGAAATAAATGACATATAAATATCATAAAGATCCACATTAATAGCTTATAGACAATCTATTTCTTATTTAATAACAATTATATTTACACAATTATAATCAATAAAACCGAAAACAGTCTCTTTATTAATTAAAAGTAAGGTCAGCGTATTACTAAATTTTTCTAGATCTCATAATTCAGCATGATTTCTACTAGTTGTTGTTGTTATTTTATAATCAATAAGAAAATTGTCAATCGGATACTTTTATTAAACTCAAGAAGGTTAAAATGTCATAAAAAAACAACAATCAATATAACCAACACAAGTTCCTTAAATATCTTTGGCTGTAAGTGTTTGGTTAAGGGATCTGTGATCATAAAGTCTTAATATGTTCAATTCTGTATTTTTGAACTTTTTTCTTTATGAAAAGATATTTCAACTCCATATGTTTAACACCTCAGAAATATTTGTCATTCTAAAAAAAAACTGATGTAGACTTATCATAATAAACTTTTAACAACTTAAGGTATGCTTGTTTGGGGGTATGGGACAAAAGCTACGGGTATGCTTTGAAAAGTAATATTTGGTATCAATCTATCATTATACACTTATCACTTTTATTCTCCAGTTTTTGGTAATACTCCATTCCTCTGGTAGGAATGAGATTTATTAATGAGATTTATTGTTCAAGTTTTAGCGTAAAACTTGATTATAATTAATTATAAAATATAATTAATTAAAATATAAGTAATAGGGTGCATAAAATATAATTAATTAAAATATATTTAAAATTTGATATAAAATAATTTTAATAAATTTTTATTTCTCAAAATGTTTAACAAACCAACCACTATCAAAGATAATAGTAATTATTCCTTCATCTTAACCAACCATCATAATTATAATGATTATATTCATTCCCATTTTTTACTATATTCATTTCTATTTTCATTCTCATTATTCTTGATGAACCAAACGCCCCCTTAGTAACTATGTTGACAATTCCAAGTTTAGAAAGAAAATTTCTCAACCATAAATTTAAATCGTGGCCTCAAAATAAGTGATTCATTCTGTTTCTGTAGTCGACAAAGCAGTGACGTATTATTTAGTATTTTTCTATCATCAATTCATTTAGCAAATTTTGAATTTGAATATCCAATTATTTTAATGAATTATATCTTTTAAACATGAGCATATGGTTCTTTGTTACTTGAATATATCTTTAGACTTTCTTTGTAATTTTTAATAGTTTATGTCATGATTACTTTGATATTTTCTAGCATTCCAACCATCACGTCTCATGCACAGTTGTAAATATATCAAGTTGCCTAACAACAAAAGCATATAGAACATATTTCATTTATTTACGTTTCACATTGTTGTTTCACATTATTTTTAGACATTGCATGAGATTAAACTTATCTATTTTTATATTAGGAAAATTTTTGTTGAACATTTGTTCATATTAAACTTCTTAAAATTCTTTTAAAATAGTCTTTTGAGGTAATTCTAGCAATCCATGCGATATATTTCGAAAATTTGAAATTCTTATAACATATTCTTATCATATAGGATGAATATTTTATATTTTCATTTCAAAATTTTAGAGAAAATCTTTATTGCTATGCAATATATCTTAATCATTCTTTTGCAATTTACTATCTATTGCTTAGATAACGTTCATTTGCAAATTAAGGAGAATTAATCCATTTCCTTCCTTTGGTACCAAATTTTTAGCAAATCTTTTCAAGAAAAAATAGGTAAAGATAGGAGATGAACAAGCTCATTGAAAATAATTTATGTCACAGAGAAATAAAGCAAGTTAAGGTCAGCAACGGGAAGTCATTGGAGACGTCTAAAGATTAGTTATACGTTGATGGATGCGTTAGAAAATTTAGGAGAGATGAAATTTTTAGAGATTTTCAATAATTGAAAGAAGAAAATTAGGGGGAGGATTTTAGGAGATTAGGATTACATTAAACATAGGTTTCCTCGTAAGGTCGAGATATGACGATATCTGTGGTGACGATATATGTGCTCTTCATGATGGGTAGGAAGGAAGAGAGTACTTCTGAGTCTGATATTTCTTTATTTCAATTTATCTGTCTTTATTTTCCTGACCAAAAGTCACTTGATTAGGTCATAGAGCGAAGAGTCTTGCGCACTGAAATTGAATTTCATGTCCTAAATTGACTAATTTCCACCCATTTTTTCAATTACCAAAATTTTATTACACTAAACAATAGGTCTTGTGTTAAAAAGTAATTCATCCAAAGGTTAACCAATTTCATTCTAACATGTGATATGTATTTTATGTTTGGTGGGCTGATTGACTTTCTTTTGGTGCCCACCAAATTTTATTTTCAAATTTTTTCCAAAAAAATTCAACCAATTAATTATAATGTTAAATGATTTTTTTTCTTTCTATTTTCATGTAAGTGGTTGATTTGATGCAACTCGTGAACATCTCATATTCTTCAATGAATGCGGCCTCCATGTATGATGGGTGTTCATTGAAAATAGAGCAATAATGGAGGGATGGTTGCTTGCCTCAATTATTTAAAGAATTGACAAATACCCACTAATTTTTGTCTCTCTTGGTTTTAGTACTATCTTACTTAACCTCAACTTGCATTTATCCAATTCAAGAACAGAAGTAAGTGGGCAAGTGACACGTTGCATTTGTAAACTTTTCATTTTTGGCTGCAGATTTTGCTAGCTAATTAAGATTGGAATACAATAAGCGGGGAAGAGAAATTCAATTGGGAAAAGGGCGCTTTGAAAGTGAAACCCTCTCTTATAATACTTTTCTTTTCATATGGTCAATGCAATAATTAATAACTTTTTTTAAAAGGTAAGACTAAGATGTCCGGTTGTGATCGTGAAACGACGTGGGGCATTTTTTTCTACAGGAGACTCGTTTTGTACTAAATTGAATACTCATATTCAATACAAGTTATCCTATGATTCTTACTATCTAATTATGTGTTAAAGGGGTGTGGCTTGATGGTTGAGAGCGGAGTTTAACTTTGATTAGGTCCTAGGTTTGATTTCATGCTAACTTTTCTTGTAAGAGATTGGGACAGTCGAGATTTTACCTGTAGATGGAGAACTGGTTGAGCCCTCAATGATGAGGTGTGTCCGCTTGATCTGTCTGTAGAATGATGCGCCAATTAAATCCTTAAAAAGATGTGTCCGCTTGACTCGCTTACGATATTTTTTGAATAAAAAAAAGTTATTTTTGTTTGCAATCATCAAATTCATCCAAGTTGTAAAATATCATTCCTGAGATGTAACACAATTGCAGGCAATCACAAAACATCTGCAGATATCAAAGTTGTCATTTTTCTAATTATTTTTACTGTTATAATTTAAAATTATTATATTTATCATCGTAAAGTAAACATTGGAAATCAACCCAAACGTATTCACCTACGTAATTTAAACTTGGATATTTAATTCCCAGTACAAATTTCCCAAGTTGCACTTAAATCTATAGGCAAGTGCTGAGGATGATTGGACCACTAAAGCTAAATTTTTTTTGAAGAGTTCTTTAAAACTCAAATTCTAAAATAATACATAATGGAGCACCGAGCACGTATGCTTGCACTAGTTATAAACATAGAACTATCAACCAGGAAAATTAAATAATATGAAACAATAAAACATGCTTGATTCATTTGACTTACACAAACAATTAAAAAAAAAATTTAAGCAACTTTATCATTTAAATATATTTACGAGTTCAAATTACGAAAACAACTTTTTTATAACCTTCTCTCAACTTTCACAAAGCAAAAAAGAGCGGAACAATCATTCAAATATATATGCCGATTTTAGATTGAAGCATGCTAAATTGCATCAAGAGACCATGATTGACATGCTATACCACCCTATTTGGATTGAATTTTCAAACTAAAAAAATTTAAAAATTCAGATTTTTACTCATTTATAAAAAATTTTAATTGGTAAAGTTTTTTATATCGATATATAGAATAAACTGTTAATTTAAGAAAATAGAAAAGAATAAAAGTTAATAAATTTTAAATTATAAATATGACATATTTTATCCACAAGCAGAGAGTCATTGCTAGCTGTGTAAGAGTCAAAGCTTATCATACGTCCTCAAATGAAATTACTGGACCGAAGATAACACGAGTACAATAAATGAGGCTATTCACATACAATATCATCTTCTTGCAAGATTACAACACAAGACTTCCTATATTTTGACAACGACCATTTAAGCACAACCACTCCTCCTAATATGGTGCCAACTGCTTGAGGTGGTCCCGTTTTCGCTTGTGCTGCCTGTGATCACTGTCATGTCGTTTCCTGCTCTTTAAATTCCTTTTAATGCAAGAACTATACCACTCCTTTTGCATTTCAAATTCTCTCCAGAGAGTCCAAACCTTTCTCATCTATTCCCTCTTCTTATATTGCAGGACAAGCACCTTTTATTTCCTGTGATTTCTCTATCAAACACAAATGCTTCCAACAAAGCGTGGCCACAGATTCTTCAAATTCAGAAACCTATCGCTCTCTAATGTCACCGTATCCTGCCACTTCTGCTGCATGCTAATTCTTTTTGGTTAAGAGTTCTAAATACAGCATCTTCCTTGATATAATCACCAATAACTAACCCTGAGCAGATAACATTTCAGTGTTTCACTTTTTCAAGAAAGGCATATCCATATATAATCTTTCTAAGGATATTTTCGTTTTTCCGGGGGGTTCTTTTTCCTTGTCACTTACGTCCACATTTATCTTTTCTACTCCCAATGGTTTTGAAGGCCTACTTCTTCTCACGTGCGGTCGTGGAACTGGCATGGATTATGCTAAGGATTGACTACTCTAGGCTTTTCTGGCTCCTCTTTGGTGTCTTCTCTTACGAAAATCATGAAGGAAAACCTCGGATTTAGACCTCTCTGCCTCCAACGTGCTGACAATTAACTCTTCCATCTTTAGTTGTTTTGTTACTATAATACTATATATAGTTTTTAAGCGTCTTCCGACCAAACTTCGCCAGTTGTCAGAGAACTCAAACATGCACAGACAACAAGTTGAGACACAGTCCAGTCGTGAATATATCGAAACCGATCCTACAGGACGGTATGGTCGGGTAAGTTTTACAATATCTATATATATATAATATGCATGTATATCTATACACACACACACATCCTAACTATTGTGAAATAATATCTTATAATCTCAATTAGCTAGAGTAGCTGTAATATTTGTAATATTATATATACCAGGACAGCAAGTTTTACCGAATACCATCAATTATCTAATCGCCGGTATTAATATTTTTCTGTGTTCTTTAATCCTATCTTCAATTTTTGTTTCCTTGGTCAACCGGATCTTTATTATTTGTATTGGTTATTAAGAGTGCCTTCTGGGTCATCCTAGATATAAGCCTCACATAATTTACTGATTGACTATATTTTTTTATGTGGCCGTCGCCGTTCACAAGTTCCCCAAAACGTGAAAGATTACACACCTGTATGGGTATTAATATGGCTTTCTAAAAATTGACTGAGAATGCGTGTAATCTTGAGATAAGAACGAACATCACAGATAATGAAAGTGATGCAATAATATAAACTTGACAGGTTTGAACTCACGTCTGAGAGTTTGATTTGTTAATGACTAGCACATATATTGACAGGATTTGCTGAGATGGATTTAGTGGGGAAGTTATCATCCAGATCATTATGCGGGGTTAACAATTTTGGTTCTAGTACTGAATGATCTAAAGAGAGGTTATGTGTTTTTATATGTAATATTATAACCTTTCCTTTGTAGGTGTAAATGAGAATTTTGACACAATTGTTGGAGAAAACAAATTGTTTTGACGTTTTTATTTGCTTAGTTGAGTGATCATTTGTTCAATGGATTGCTGAATAGAGGTTTTCTGATCACATCAAGATAATATGTCTTTTACTTTACTTTGGATAGTTTGATGAGGTTCTTGGAAAAGGAGCAATGAAAACAGTCTATAAAGCCATTGATGAAGTAATTGGAATGGAGGTAGCATGGAACCAGGTCAAACTCAATCAGGTACTTTGCAAGCCTGAGGACTTGCAGCGGTTGTACTCGGAGGTTCACCTTCTCAGCAACCTTAATCACGAATCTATCATTCGGTTTCACACCTCATGGATTGATGTTTATCAAAAGACCTTCAACTTCATCACTGAAATGTTTACTTCAGGAACTCTCAGAGAGTACGTAATTTCCTCTCCGACTCTATACCTTTTGAACATTCTCATATCTCAAAATTCAGGCCTATTTGATTCCCTTCCTCTTTGATCTTTGGGAACTGCATTACGGATTATTTAAACAAGAGAAAAACTAGAGCATCTTACTAATCAGATAGATAAAGTTCTTTGACCTAATGAATCTTACATCTCAGTCACAAGCTCTCCATTGTCAATTTGGTGCAGATACCGGAAGAAATATAGACAAGTGGACATCCGTGCCATTAAGAACTGGTCTAGACAAATCTTACAGGGCCTTGTGTATCTACACAGCCATGACCCTCCAGTAATCCATAGAGACCTGAAATGTGACAACATCTTTGTTAATGGACATCTTGGACAAGTCAAAATCGGTGATCTAGGCCTTGCAACAATTCTGAAGAATTCCAAATTAGCTCACAGTGTCATAGGTACTTATTTCGTCAAGCATACAATATAGATCGTAAGCATTTGGATGTTTGTGTTAATATCGTTACGATTGTTCTGTTACGTTTTAGGCACCCCTGAATTCATGGCACCAGAATTATATGAAGAAGAGTACAATGAACTAGTTGATGTCTACTCGTTTGGCATGTGTGTTCTAGAGATGCTTACAACTGAATACCCTTACGGTGAATGCACGAACCCAGCACAAATTTACAAGAAAGTGACCTCGGTAGAGTGCACATCTGATCTCATACCAACGAATTTTTTGGACTAGAAAATGAATGAGGTTAATCAAATATGCAGGGCAAGCTACCAGCGGCATACTACCGGATTCAAGACTTGGAAGCACAGAGATTTATTGGAAAATGTTTAGCTACTGCTTCAGAAAGATTATCAGCCAGAGATCTACTGCTTGATCCATTTCTGGCTTCTGATGACCATTGCCTGTTATCTGCTACAAGATTTACAAATCAAACACCCTTTTTGAATACTGGGGAAATGGAGAAACTGCACCTGAGCAATGATCAACCAAGGACAGAGATGACAATCACAGGGAAGTTGAATCCTGATGATGATACGATATTTCTTAAGGTGCAAATCACAGATAAAGATGGTATGACTCTGAGTATTGTTCAACTTACAGAGGCTAAGAAGAAAAGAAAAAAAAAACCATTAACTGACCTATGCTATAAAGGTGCATCAATTCAAAACAGGGATTGCCGGTCAATAGAAATTTAAGTCTTCTAGAATTTAATATAGAGATTGTTAAAGAGTGTACTGGAATCTAGTAGTGACATTGATATAAAACCAGTGTCAGGAAGGGAAAATGAGTGGAAGAACATAAGCTTCTGTCATATGTTAAATATCAGAACTTTAATTAGACCGAAGAAGATCCTCAAGGAAGATAAGGGGTAATAGCATACATAGACAGATGTTAGCGCTTCAAATGGATTGAAAATCTTCCTGCATATGCCATCTTGCAGGTAGTCCAAGGAACAACATATACTTTCCATTTGATATTATACATGATACACCAATGAATGTTGCAATGGAGATGGTCAAGGAGTTAGAGATAGATGATTGGGAGCCTCATGAAATTGCTGAAATGATCGATGGAGAGATCTCAGCGCTAATCCCAAACTGGAAGAAGTGGGATTTGCCGGAAGATGTCGCCTACCACACACTAGAGTACCAAGAAGATGAACCTAATAATCCTTTCCATTCTTCCTCCTCGTGTTCATCGTCTCAAGACCTGCCAGAGCTGATGACGCATTGTCTCCTAGGTATGTCAAACTTTTATGTCTTAATTGTGGTCTTATAACTAATTATGCAGTCTTCCTTTTCTGAACCTGACACATTCCTGTGATGCTAACAATTACAACACCTGGGAAACTTCCATATAAACCGATATACATTCTAATTGTTTAAGGTTTTGAAGAACATAATGTAGAACGTCAGAAGAGTTGTTCATCATTCGTGTTTCCGTTATTTAGAAGCCATAGTTTTTTAATAACATAAGACGACAATCTAGATAGATTCCCTATGCTTCTCAGAAGGGAATATACTAATTAGTCAGTTCAAGACATGCATGCGAGGCCTTAGACGAACAACAGGAAATCAGAATATCAATTCAAAACAGTTGTTTCTGCAGATGATTTGTTTGATGATACCAGCTCTCAAAGCTCTTCACACTCAGGATCATACTCCAACATGAAATACTTTCCCGGTGACGATCACAAGCCTAATTTTAGCTCAACCATGAGAGTTAGAAACTCAAATACAAGGATTTCCAACTTGACAAGGTTTGGTCCTCGAGACAACTCAAGTTCTCATATTGGACAGGCGATTGCTAGAAGTGCCTATGAACACTGCAGACTTTTACTGGAGTCACAGAACAGAGCTTCTAACCCTAAAAACAAAAGGCTAATGAACAGCCACAAATTTCAGAGGAATCGGTCACTAGTAGATGTTCGCAGTCAATTACTACACCAGTCATTGGTTGAAGAGGTAAATAAGAGAAGAATGTTCAAAACTGTAGGAGCTCTAGAAATTATTGGTTTTCAGGAGCTTCCTGGTGGCACTGGAAAGGCATCATCACATCAAACTTGGAGCGAAAGAAATTAAAACTTAGATATGTCAGGAATCAGAAGTGAGCAGCAATTGATGATCTTGTGTGAAATGAAAACAGGAGAAATGCCTGAAGTATAGCTTCTCTATGGCTCATTTGATGAGGAGCTACTGGAGGTCATCAATGTCAATCAGCAATAAGGATTCATTCAAGTGATAAGCCAAGTTGTCATGCAATTGATTGTAAATAAGTATGTCTATGGCATGATCCATGTAAAAATATATCCTTGATTAAAATAAATGTTTGAGAAATAAATAAAAATACATGCTTTGTATTAACACTTCTCATCCAAAATCAAGAACCTAGACGTTCTGTTCATCAGTTGAGAATGAAAATTTGTCGCTGTACATCTTTACCTACATCTTTGTTCCAAGTTGCGAGTCCAAAGAAGCACATGATGGCAACAAGAAACGCTCATGTTTTTTAGTAGCACTTCAAGATTACACTGTATATAAGCCATATATAACAATAACATAGTTACAAGATATTCTGATTGTGTGTTGTTAGTTACTGATTGCCAAGGAAGTTAGTTGACAACAAATAATCCAAAGCAGCATGCCCTGTTTTTGGCGGCATCATTTCTTAATATCGAACCATAGATTTCTGGAGTTCATAAAGCATGTTGTCGATTCTGCCGTAAGTATGTTGTTTCCACCTTCGATTTCTCCGCTGTTTTAGTAGAATGGACAACAACTTCACACTTTGAGGACATGTTCCGATGATTTTTCTTATTTGTAACTTTCATGCAAGTTGGACGATAAAGAAATATGATGAATAGGTTGGGAGATTTGTGACAGTATTTAGTCCTAGGTGGGGTGTTTTCTATGCCTTCAGTTTTTCACCTTTTGCATGGAATGAGACTAATCAAGTGCACAATCCTGGACAAGATTGTCGACTGGGCCAGTTGACAAGTTGGAGTCCCTGCAGGATATGGATACTTTGAAACTCCTAGTCCTAGCATCCAACAAGCTATATATCACTTATAACAGCGTTAAAACCGGATCGAGCAACGATTCTTATTTTCTGGACTTTTATACATTTCCCTCGTTCCTATCATGAAAGGACTCTGTTTGTTATAACAGCAAACAACTAAGGCCAAGCCTCGGGGGCTCTTTTCCCATGGAAAGTTAATAGCTGAACATCTTAGAACAACGATAAAGCATGAAAAGAACTGCATATATATGACAAAATAACCATCAGATTCCAAGGGTATAGTTCTTGTGGTTCTGTTGGATGTGAGCCAACTGTTAATGGTGAAGAATGAAGAGATTAAATAATTGACATTAGCGAATTTGTGTGTGTTCCTCTGCTATCTAAACATTAACGTACTATAGCACAGACCTACGTGCATTCGATGGGGTTCATAGTACCTTTCTCGGGATCATTACTAACTACACCAGTAGTCTTTCGTTCAATCAGTCGGTTATATAAAACAACCAGAAGAAAAAGGAGACGGTATATATAATGCTTCCCTTCCAGTACTAGCACCTAAAATAATTTCATTTGTATTTGCATGGAAGAGGTATGTCTTCTGGACCATAATTCATTTTATCGCTTTGGAAATCAATAATTATTGCTTGGAAAAAACTGGTCAAGACAATGATTAAGGCAAGTCTAACCGAGTATAGTTTGGCATGGTTCAACTAACTATGATTTTATGTCACGCCCATTTGAGTCATCACTCTTCTTTCTCATCATCTCATTCCATGAATTTACGAATTCTATTTCAGCTCATTTCTTATGTTGAGTGAAAAAGAGCCTTCCAGTTCTCCCTCTTTGACCAGCATTTTCTTTATTCTATCTTCAACTATGAGGCTATCACTCGTTGTTCATGGTGTTCCTTGGGCTTAATATATATGAAAAAAGAAAAAAGAGTCTACAAGCTACTGTTTGTTCCTGAAATTCCTCGTCCTGGTGTAGTTAAGATAATCGAATTAAACATAGCATGAAAGATTCCTTTATTGATTTGACTTTCCCTGAGGCATAATACATAAATAAAAGAGAAGAAAAGAAAAGATTTTGTGGTAGAACATCATATTATTATTGATAGCAACAAGTTCATTATATAGAGCTAAAATATAATAGAAAATCTTAAATATTTGCTAAAGATTACAATAATATCTTTAAACTTATTCCTAAAATCAAACATTAAGGGGCGTTTGGTTCTTAGAGAACAATGAAAATAGGAATGAGAATAAACATAACTATTATAATTATAATGGTTAGTTAAGATGAAGGAATGATTACCATTACGATTGATGGTGGTTGGTTTGTTAAAAATGTTAAAAATAAAAATTTTGTTAAATTTTTGTTTCATAGCAAAATTTAAATATATTTTATATAATTATTTTTAATTTATGCACCCTAATTATAATGACCAAATATTTAAAATCAAGTATATTGCTAATTTTTCTTTCCAATAGCTCTTGAAGAAAAAATATTCTAGTATTTTCTTGCATAAGAATATTATGTAATTAATTATATTTTAATTAGACTTTATTTAATTATTTATTTGAATTAATTAATTATATTTTATGTTGATTAATTATTTTAATTAATTAATTAATTAGATTTTATCTTAATTAATTTAATTTATTGTAATTAATTATAATTTATTTATTTATTTATTTATTGTAATTAACTAATTACTTAATTATGTTTTAATTAAGTAATTATGTTTTAATTAAGTAATTATATTTTAATTAATTAATTATATTTTAATTTCATTTTAATTAATTAATTAGATTTTAATTAATCATGTAATTAATTATATTTTAATTAACTAATTAGATTTTAATTATACTTTAATTAATTAATTATATTTTAATTAATTAATTAGATTTTATTATGTTGATTAATTATTTTGATTAATTAATTAATTAGAGTTTGTAATTATTTTAATTAATTAATTAATTAGCTTTTAACTTAATTAATTAAGGTTATTAATTAATTTTTATATTTTCATTAAATATATTTTACTTAATTTCATTTTAATTATAGTTAACTAAAAATTAAAAATTAGTGTTGGCAGGAATCAAACCCATTCCTCCCATATATGGAGGGTGTAGACCATTACCTAAAATTTGGGTATGAAAAAACTATTCAATCAATCATAATAATCAACCAACCATTATCCTTCATTATATTCCCATTGATTTATTCTCATACCCTTTAACCAAGCACCCCTTAAATATCATAATCAAATTTACCTAAGATCTGATTAATTTGATTATTTATTTTGTAAGAATCTGCAACCTAAGGGATTTTCCAATAAATTCCTCCTTGCTTTAGAAGTTGCAGAGTTTTAATGTCAAAATAATTCATCATTTGCTTTTACCTCTTCATTTTGTAACTTGCAAATCTTCTCCATGTGCCCAACTTGTTCATATTTTCTGCATTTGATATCAGGTCTCCACCAACATTTTCTTTGTGGATGATTTGTTTTTTTGCAATGCGGACATGGTGGATATAAATCATCATTGTTTTTATTATTGTTGTTGTCGATTTTGTTGAAACTCTTGTTTTTACCTCCTCTTGAATTTTTTGTTTTTCTTTATGCATCTTGATTTGAGTCATTGTAGAATTTTTTAGCAATGTCAGGAATGTCATAGTCTTTATCTACAGCTTCTCACACATTCATAATATCAAGATGAGCTTTCATTCGAACAACTCAAACTTGATAGTTTTCATTATAAAAATTTGGTGGTGCATCTTAAGACACAAACTTGATAGTTTTCATTATCAAAAATTGGTGGTGCACCTTGAGACAATTGTGATTCAATTTCCATTATTTGAAGATGATTGTAATTCTTGTTGTAATTCTAGGTTGTAAATCAGGTTTATGTTTTGGTTTCGCTCATCTCACAGGTCCCTCAAGACAAATGCTCTGATACCATGTGATTTTTATAGAGCTAAATCATAATACATAAATAAAAGAGAAGAAAAAAAAATTGTCGTAAAACACTATATTATTATTGATAGCAACAAGGTCATTACATAGAGCTAAAATGTAACAGAAAATCTTAGATATTTGCTAAAGATTACAATAATATCTTTAAACTTATTCCTAAAATTAAGCACTAAATATCATAATCAAATTTGCCTAAGATCTAATTAATTTGACCATTTATTTCGTAAGAATCAACAACCTATGGGATTTTCCAACACCTTAAGCTGCTGAAGTCCAGCAGTTTATAATTGGTTGAACTTGGAATCACAACAATCTATATTCAAAATTATAACTGTAAGTTTTAGTCTTTTAATGACTAACAAGGCTCATTTCAATAGTGGATTTCGGATTCCAGTTCAAATTTGAAATGTAGAGGTCCTAAAAGCAAGATACATCAAATTTTTTGTCTTATATACAATTGATAATCTTATTGTGACAGAAATCACGTTTACTCCAACATTTCAACTCAGAAACAACAAGAAGGCAAGAAGAATGAAGAACAAAAGTGAAGTGTGTGATGGTGTCTAAGAAGTGTCGAAGACAGAAAATGGAGTAATGTTCTTGAAGCTTCCTACAGCTGAAGTCAAAAACCAAGGATTAAGACATATCCACGTGATGCATAAAAGACAGAAGTAAATGGCTTAAACAAGTGTCGTAGTACTTGAGTTATTGAAAGACAATATGTTGTCGTTATTACATCAGAAGCAACCCAATCAAAGAATTGTCGTTTTATTCATTACAACAAGCTTCAAAGAGATCAAATGCAGTAGCAACATAAATGGGCAGACTAAAACGCACAGCATCAAGGGAATCACTTAATGACCCACGTGACATGCACATGCTAATGGTCTTATTCAAGCAAGTTAATCCGAGAGCCTCATTCTTCATCTCCTTCAGCTATAAAAGTCCAAAGCAGTAGCATCAGACATGGAACATTAGTACATACAAAAATTTGTATTCTTCAATTTCAGTATTCATCTTTGAGAGTGAAAATCGAGAGTGAAAAGAAAAAGGTTTTGAGAGTGTGCTAGAATACTTATAGTGAGTATTGGGAGAGTTGTGTGACTCTTGCAAGTGATCCAAAATCACTCAAACTCTATAAAGCCTTTTTTCATTTCTTTCTTCCTCATTAGTGAAAATTTTACCACCAAAGGTGGAAACCTTGGATGTAGATAATTCTTGACTATCGAATCAAGTAAAATACTGGTGTCTTTATTTTTCTGCAAGTTACATTTCTCCAAAATAACAAATCTTTGTAAAGTTTCTGTTTAAAGAATATTATAATAGCAGTAGAAAATCCAACACTTATGATTTCCACAGTTGGTCTGTCATGTTGACCCAGACTTCCTCAAATACCTTCACAATGAGATCATGATTCTCATTTGAATTTAACGAAAGGTAACAAGTAAGAAGGTCTTCCAAGTCCTTAGATTCCCTGATGTTGTTCTCCACAATCATTTCGACCATGGAGTCCCTGAAGTCCCTCTGTGGATCAGCCGAGGACTTGACTAATGCAAAGCTCTTTGAAAGGGTCTTATTTCTTGATGATGACACACTTTTTTGAGCACTGGCCTGAATTTTCCTGTTTGAAATTCTTGGTGAATTAGTGTTTTATTCCAGCACAGTTTGAAGAGACCTTTCTAACGGGACGATTGGTATTTTTCTCTGTACGCGTCCTGACGCTTTCCTCCTTGACAACCTTGACAGAGAGACACCTTTTTTGCTTTAGATGACCTTTTTCTAGTATTGGTGGCATCAATTTCCTTGTCTTCGAATTTTGCTGGTCTAGTCGCACAACGATGAAGCTCTGGCTCTGAGATCATAGTGTCATGACCATCAATGCTCTTAACTTTCGTTTCACGACATTCATCGTTCATGTCAATGATGACGTCTGTCTTTGATGAACTAAATTTACAATTTCGATAAGTGGACCACAACGCTACTTGACGATCAAACAGGCCAGTAACAACAAAGTTATCATCTTCCTCAGATTCAGATAGGAGAGATTCATTGAAATTAAGCTCAGGAGAGCCCCCGAACGAGGAGCTAGACCAGTACCCTACTGAGTCATCAGGAACAGAACCTGTCCAGACAGAGTTATTAGCAGCATGAGAGCTATAACTAGAAGAAGTGAATGAGGAGCTGACAAGTTTTGGAGAGGGCCTGTAGATGGTTTTTCTTTCACTTCTTCTATTCGACGAAGCTCTTGGTTGCTCCGGCAAATGAGTATCTGAAACTTTCAGGTTCACCGGAAAATTGTAGCGTTTATCTACTTTGTTAGGAGCTGTCTTGGAGTAGTAGGAGTATCTTCGCCAAGAAACATTGGATTTTCGTGATGTAGCAGAAGATGAAGGCACCTTTTTCTTCCAACGTCGAGATGTATATTGCTTTCTGCTTTTGCTCATGTCCTTGAGCTTGTAAAACCAGGCATTTGGTATCATATCTGACAATCTAAAACTGTAATTTCCCATCTCTGTACGTGAATCCTCTCGTCTTGTGTTACTGAAATGCCCTTAAAAGTTTCACTCTTCTTCCGTCTGAGGTGGCTCCGTCTTATATTCAAAGGTGACCAACGTGTGATGAGAGCTATGAAACGATAAGGTTATAACGTTGGACAATTATTCAAATTTGTTAAATCATCTTTTTCTGTTGTTTACATTGTTTTCTAAAATTATTTAAACCTTTAAAATTTTGATTTATTTGATTAATCTCGATTCATCCTGTCATATAGGATTTGCCTAGTGCAGAGTACCCAATTGACATGATTTATAGGCTAGTACATCAATCCGAATGTTCAGTGCACATCCAAAATATAACAGCTACAGATTCATCCGTTTAATAAAAAAAGAAAATAGCATCCATCAATAAATTGCTTCTTGCATTACCTATTTTCTGCTCTTTGTTAAGGTTAATTTCTGATTCTAAAACCTAACATGATATCAAAGCTCCTTATGATCTCAAGCGAGAGCCATGTCGTGGCATCTAACAATATATTAGTTCTTTTGCTTCTAGTTTTTAATGTTGAAAATTATCAAGTTTGAGCAATCAAAATGAAAGATCACTTGAGAGGTATTAGCTTTTGGGCTCGTTTGAGAGGTGTTGGCTTGTGACAGTGAGCTTCATCTCAAATTCCCTCATAATCAATTTTCCTAAGAATTATAAGTTATAAAATAGCCAAAAATGCTTGAAACACACCGAATTAACTCTATCATGATAACAATAGAATAAGGGCGGATGCAAGTGTTAAATCTCAAAAGAGATTTTGAAATTCTAAGGATGGAAGAAAAAGAGATTCTACCAAAAAAAATTGACAAACTAATTATGGTAGTAAATAAAATTAGATTGATGGGAGAAGAGCTGCCTGATAGGAGGACCATAAAGAAAGTATTTGTATGCTTACATGAAAGATTTGAAGCAAAAATTTCATCTCTAAAAAATTCAAAAGATATCAATCAAATTACCTTGCTTGAATTAATCAATGTCTTACATGCTCAGAAGCAAAGAAGAATGTTGATAAAAAAAGAGTTCATCAGGTAGTTGAGGGGGCTTGTTTAGCAAAGGCCTCATCTTTAAAAGAAAAGCTCAATCTCAACGTGATATTTGCAAGAAGCCCAGTTATGATGAAGACAATTGTTGACACAAGAGAAAGTCTCGGTGTTTCAAATGCAAGAAGTTCGGGCAAATACAAAAGAATTGTAAAAGTAAGACTGAAGAAAATGTCAATTTAACATGTGTTGTTGAAGAAGAACAAGAAAAAATGTTAGAAACTTTTGGAGAAAGGTACTCCAGCCATTGAAGGGTGATGAGAAATACTCATTAGGTTTAAGAAGTCTTATAACTTTGAATCAAGATGGAATGTTGGAAAATGATTCAAAGTTGTTAAAAATGTAGTCCTTTTTTTATGAGTTATCTAAATTTGTTTGAAATGTTTCCTTATTAGATAAGTTTGTTATTTCATTCTCTATATATATTTAGGCTTTCAGCGTCAGTATAAATAGCACTCATTAATAAATTGTCTCTTACATTACCTCTTTTCTGCTCTTTTCTTTTTTGTTAAATTCTGATTCTAAAACCTAGTATATAACACCTGGGGCTCACTGAAGCGGAAATACCTGAGCTTTTGGTAAAAGTGGCGATAGTTTTGTCTTGTGAAGATATTATGACGAATTGTTTACGTCTTATGATCTGATTTAACCAAATCTGAAATGTGGAAAGTGATAGGTCCTTTGATATCCTAAAAGAGGCCGGTAAACTTCAATTACGTGTGCAATTTTTATACACATTTGAGCTTCAAATCACTTGTGTCGTAATTCTCTGTGCCCTTTGTTTCAACAACATCCAACCCATTTATTTTTCCTCTGAGTCAGTCATTGTATAGTTAGATGTTATTGGGAAGATTTGGGCATAGGGATTACGGAATGGTAGAATTAAAGCTACACATTTGTGGCTAGAATCACTAATTCATTACTCCAACTTGAAGGATCGACAAGGAGCACCCCATCTAGGACTTAGGTCAGATTTAGCTAAAAAGTGGGTTTGATAATAATGATGGTTTTAGCAGTGTTTTAAGATCCCATATGTCTACCAGGTGATGTATCATCTCCCGTGATTTCTTGCTTTACAAACGATGATATTCCCTCTCCTTTTTCCTTGGTGAGGATATTCAGATATTGATCCCCAAATTTGGGTTTTGTTGTGTTTTTTAAGGAAGAGATATGTATGGAAAAGACTCATTTATTTCATATCAACTTTGGGTTTAAATAGCTGAGAAAGCTAATAAAAATTTAGAAAAATAAGCAATCCTAATCGTGATCCCTATGAATCACATAACAGATAACAATTCCCTTTAGAATAGGATTACATATTGACTAGGACTTTTATTTAAAAATAAAAAACATAGCAATCACGTGCACAAATTTAAAGCAAACATTTTAACACTCCTCCTTGGTTTAAAGTTTATAAAGATTTAATGTCAAAATAATTCATCCTCCTCAAGTTGATCATTTATAACATGATTAGCTTCTCTCATGTTTTGTTGCGTTTTATATATCCTATCAATATGTCCTAGTTGTCCACACTTGTTGCATCTTACATCTGGCCTCCACCAGCACTTGTGTTCTGGATGATTTGTTTTCTTGCAATACGAACATGGTGGAAAACTCTGAGCATTGTTGTTATTAATCCTCTTTTTGTTGTATGACTTTACTAGAAAAGCGCCTTCCATGATTCCTTCTTGCCTCATGGGTCTCCTTTGTTCTTGTGCCTGTAATGCACTTAACAATTCTGCCAAATTGATTTTTGCCAAATCCTTTGAATTTTCGAGTGATGAAATTGTGGCCTAAAATCTTTCTAGGATGATTACTAAATTTTTTTGAACTATTCTAGAATCATCAAAGTTAGAACCAAGAAATCTTACGTTATTGGCAATGGAAATGAGCCTGTTGAAATAATCATTGATCGTTTCTGACTCCATTTTTTGTATCTCAAAATTTTTGATCAAGTTGAGCATTTGCATTCCTTTAATTCTTTCCTTCCCTACATATTCTTCTTTTAAGAAATCCCAAATTTCTTTGTTCGTTTTGAGGGTCATAATTCTGAAAAAAAAATTGTTGATGTGACTCCTGAAAACAAGTAAGCTTTTTCTTTGGATTTCCTCTGTTTGTTTTCTTTGTGGATTTTGATTTGAGCCATCGTTGGATTTGCAGGCATGTCTGGAACGTCGTAGTCTTCATCTACAGCTTCCCACAAGTCATTTGTTTCAAGAAAGGCCTCCATTCGAACAACCTAACTTATATAATTTTTTCCATCAAACACTGGCAGAGTAATGGCAGTGAACGATGATTCTGAATCTATTGACGTGTGGCTTGTGATTTGTGGTGTGGGAAAGCGTAGAATGAGTTATGGTTTATAGTTATAGGTTTGTAGGTTTAGAGGTCCCTTAAGATCAGGAGAGCTCTAATACAAATTGTTGTGTTTTTTAAGGAAGAGATATGTGTTGAGAAGACTTTCATTTATTTCATATCAAATTTGGGTTTAAATAGCTGAGAAAACTAACAAGAATTTAGAAAAATAAGCAATCATAATCGTGATCCCTATAAATCACATAACAGATAACAATCCCCTTTAGAATAGAATTACATATTGACTAGGACTTTTATTTAAAAATAAAAAACATAGCAATCACTTACACAAATTTAAAGCAAACATTTTAACAATCCTCCTTGCTTTAAAGTTTGCAAAGCTTTAATATCAAAATAATTTATCCTCCTCAAGTTAATCATTTATAGCATGATTGGCTTCTTTCACATTTTGTTGCACTTTACATATCCTTTCAACATGTCCTAGTTGTCCACACTTGTTGCATCTTACATCTGGCCTCCACCAGCACCTGTGTTTTAGATGCTTTGTTTTCTTGCAATACGAACATGGTGGAAAACTCTGAGCATTGTTATTATTAATCCTCTTTTTGTTATATGACATTACTAGAAAAACGCCTTCCATGATTCCTTCTTGCCTCATGAGTCTCCTTTGTTCTTGTGCCTATAATGCACTTAACAATTCTGCTAAACTGATTTTTGTCAAATCCTTTAAGTTTTCGAGTAATGAAATTGTAGCCTCAAATCTTTCTAGGATGGTTACTAGAAAATTTTGAACTATTCTAGAATCATCAAAATTAGAACCAAGAAACCTTACGTTATTGGCAATGGCAATGAGCCTATTGGAGTAATCCTTGATCGTTTCTGACTCCTTCATTTTTTGTATCTCAAATTCTTTGATCAAGTTGAGCATTTGCATTCCTTTAATTCTTTCGTTCACTGCATATTCTTCTTTTAAGAAATCCCAAATTTCTTTATTCGTTTTGAGGGTCATAATTCTGGAAAAAATTATTGGTGTGACTCCTAAAAACAAGCAAGCTTTTGCTTTAGATTTCCTCTGTTTCTTTTCTTTGTGGATTTTGATTTGAGCCACCGTTGGATTTGCAGGCAAGTCCAGAATGTCGTAGTCTTCATCTACAACTTCTCATAAGTCGTTTGCTTCAAGGAAGGCCTCCATTTGAACAGCCCAACTTAGATAATTTCTTCTATCAAACATTGGCAGAGTAATGGTAGTGAACGATGATTCTGAATCCATTGACATGTGGTTTTTGATTTGTGGTGTGGGAAAGCGTAGAATGAGTTATAGGTTATAGTTATAGGTTTGTAGGTTTAGAGGTCCCTTAAGATCAAGAGAGCTCTGATACCAATTGTTGTGTTTTTTAAGGAAGAGATATGTATGAAGAAGACTCTTGTTTATTTCATATCAACTTTGGGTTTAAATAGCTGAAAAAGCTAACAAGAATTTAGAAAAATAAGCAACCCTAATCGTGATCCCTATAAATCACGTAACAGATAACAATCCCCTTTAGAATAGGATTACATATTAACTAGGACTTTTATTTAAAAATAAAAAACATAGCAATCACGTTCACAAATTTAAAGCAAACATTTTAACACTCCTCCTTAATTTAAAGTTTGCAAAGCTTTAATGTCAAAATAATTCATCCTCCTCAAGTTGATCGTTTATAGCATGATTGGCTTCTCTCACATCTTGTTGCGCTTTACACATCCTTTCAACATGTCCTAGTTGTCCACACTTGTTGCATCTTATATCTGACCTCCACCAGCACTTATGTTCTGGATGATTTGTTTTATGACAATACAAACATGGTGGAAAACTATGAAAATTGTTGTTATTAATCCTCTTTTTATTGTATGACTTTATTGGAAAAGCACCTTCCACGATTCCTTCTTGCCTCGTGAGTCTCCTTTGTTCTTGTACCTGTAATGCACTTAACAATTCTACTAAACTGATTTTTGCCAAATCCTTTGAGTTTTCGAGGGATGAAATTGTAGCCTCAAATCTTTCTAGGATGGTTACTAGAATTTTTTAAACTATTCTAGAATCATCAAAATTAGAATCAAGAAATCTTACGTTATTGGTTTTGAGTTGAATTGTTTTGTAAAACTAGCAATGCTAAAACTTGTTGAGGACCTTGCAATGGCAATCAAAGTGAAGAAGAAAAGAAAGGTGATGACCAAGTTGAAGCCTTTTAAACATCTCAGGAAACTTGAGCTGCTGATTTTGAGAATAATTCAGAAAACAATACCTCCAAAAAGTAAAATTCTGAAGATTGAAGATTAAAGATTAAAGAAGGAAGTCTAGTGAAGAAGCTGAAGATGTTTGCAGAAACTTGATACAACCTGTTGAAGTTCATAAAAACCTGAAGAAGTTCTTTTCCTTTCTTAAAGCAGAATTGGAGCATGGAGTAAAGCTGTCAAAACACAACTTCTAGCTGACCTGGAAGGCGTGAGTGAAAGCTTGATCATTCATACCTCATGCAAACAAGTGATCCTGCATATCAGATTATGTTTTTCCTCATATAGTTAGGAATCAGTAGCATTAAATGTATGACAGTGGCTGTTTTAGCATGTCTTGTTTTCTAGCTGACTAAAAGACAATGTGACGTGAATCACTCTTGTCTCTTAGATTACTGATAAGCCATTTAAATTGCATATGTTTTGGTATTAAGTTTGATTGATTTGTGAAATTCGTGTTCATAAATTGATGGAAATATTTGTTGAATGTTCACAGGTAGTTTTCAATATCAAAAGGACGAAAAAGGATCAAAAAGAGGACAAATATGGAAAGAAGTTCGAAAATCCTCAATCTGGGTGAAATTCAAAGATTAGGCATGGGCACGCCTAAGGTCAAAATCATACATTCTGCAGATTTTCCAGAAGATTGTCTCCAATTAAAACGAAATTGCCGAAGATTCTATAGACCCCTTTTTAAGAAGTTTCCCGCTTAAAATTGAAGATGATCTAATTGGGATAGAATCTAGCAAAGATATGGAGAGATTTAATTCAAAAGAAAGAGGCTGACGTGGATGGAGAGAAGGCTAGGTTTTGAGAGGGGATAGACATTCTTTTTACGCATTTGGGTAGTTGCTTGAGAGAGGAGTTTTGGTTTTCAGTTTTACTCAACTTCTTAGGTCATCGCGTATTGGTTAATTAGTTTTCATAGTTTATTTTCTTTGGCACTTTTCAAGTAGTTGAATCGTAGGTTATTGGGTGATTCAATTTCGGTTTCTTGTTCTTAGAATTTCTGCACAATTTCCTGTTATTTCCAACTATATTATTAAAGACCGTTATGGAGATTGTTCTTTTATTATTTCTTTTTTTCAATTCAAGTATGATTAACTAATTTCCTTGTCTTGGTTGAGGGATCCATGTTCCATGCTATTGTGGTGAGATGTTCTGAAACTTCTTCATGTTTATTAACGTTCATTGGGTAATTTCAAATTAATCTTTTTAACTGGATTCGTTAGTTTCTAGGTGCGCAACTAGGGATTAATGGATTTAGTCGCTAGGTTAACAAAATCTGACGTTCAATTTTGGTAACCACAAGTAGCAATTAGGATTAACCCCTCTACGTTAGGGTCGGAAAATCCTAAGAAATTATCCACTTGATTGATTTCATGTCGTACATGTTATCACTTGTCATTGGTTCTTAATGCTATTATGCAATTAATCTATGATCGTATCTAGATTGTTGTTTAATAAGGTTGCTAGGATACATGTTTCTAGTCAATATAATTGATAGAAAATTCTCTCAATGAATGTTCGTTAATAATTATAATTTTTGTCGAGGATCCTAAATAGCATGGTAACATCGGTGACCGAAACCAATGTATTTTTCCTATCGGCTTTTCGGACTTGATTATTACTTGATTTGCAATTTTTCCTTTTGATTTTCATTCTTCTTTCGTTAAGTAACAAAACCCCCTTTTTATTATTTGTGTCGTTTGAATTCGTGATCTTCATAATCGTGAAATTCCTCGTGGGAACGATATCCGCTTACCGCTACTACATTAATTTGTTTTAACGGAAGTGATTTCTTTTATATTTGGTTGCAGACGATAACATCACCAAATTTTGGCGCCGTTGCCGGGGAACCTTTGACGGTTTATGTACGTTACGCGTTCAAACTAATCAGATAATTTACAGTACAATCCTGAGATCGAGAAGACAGCGAAAAGACTGCGGAAACAAACCAAACAACACAAAGAGACGCAAAAGATGGACAGGATAGCTGCCAATCTCACTCTTTGTGAATTAGCGCTTGATCGATCTTGTAACAACCCCTTGCATCAATTTTCCGAATTTAGGTGATAATAATACTTTTGAATTAAAATCTGGACTGATTCACTTATTGCCTATTTTTAGGGGTTTACCAGGAGAAGATCAATACAAGCATTTAAAGGAATTTGATGTAGTTTGCATGGGTATGAAGCCGACCAATGTGACGGAAGAACAGATCAAGCTGAGAGCTTTTCCGTTTTCCTTAAAGATGATCGCATGATTGGCTTTATTATTCAATTTGGAGAAAGCGTGCGGACATGGGCGAGATGAAGAGACTTTTCTTGAAAAGTATTTTCCAGCATCGAGCTGCCAATATTCGGAAAGAGATTTGTGGAATTAAATCGACATCTGGAGAAACACTTACGAATATTGGGAAAGATTTAAAAAATTATGCGCGAGTTGTCCGGATCATCACATAACTGAACAATTGTTAATTCAGTATTTTTATGAAGGAATTTTGCTTTCTGACAGGAGCATGATTGATGCTGCCAGCGGTGGTGCATTAGTTGACAAAACGCCAGCAGTCGCGAGAGAATTGATAGCGAACATGGCCTCCAATACGCAACAGTTCGGAATCCGTACAGGTCATGGGC
The DNA here is from genome assembly GCA_029891385.1 of Erythroxylum novogranatense. NCBI lineage: Eukaryota > Viridiplantae > Streptophyta > Magnoliopsida > Malpighiales > Erythroxylaceae > Erythroxylum > Erythroxylum novogranatense. Next base: position 8,977,907 of record CM057234.1, read on the forward strand.
AAAAGGGCGTGAATGAAGTTATTGCGACCTCAATAGAAAAGAGATTGGATGACCTCACTTCTTTGATGCGACAGTTAGCAGTCTCAAGAAAAGAAGAAGCTAAGGTATGTGGAATTTGCTCAATGGTTGGACATCCTACTGATTCATGTCCAATTTTGCAGGAAGATAATCTTTGAGCAATTGAATGTCGTGGGTGGATTCAATGGGCCAAATCAAAGGAAGTATGACCCATTCTCCAATACTTATAATCCGGGATGGCGCGATCATCCGAACTTGCGATATGGGAATCCTCAAGAGCAACAAGCATCCACGAATTTTCAGCCATATAGACCACCATTCTTGCAGCGCCAAAATCCAAATATGCCGTCAACTTCCGAAGGTAAGTCTTCTTTAGAAGAGGCATTACAAACTTTAACCACGAATACTTTGACGTTTCAGCGGTCTACGGAAGCGAGCATTCGGAACTTGGAAAATCAACACAGAAATTTTGAAAATCAATTGATTCAAATTGCAGCTGCTGTTAACCGACTAGAATCGCGAAATTCCGGTAATTTTCCAGCACAACCAGAGGTAAATCCTAGACAAAGCGCAAAGGCAATTACATTGCGGAGTGGAAAAGAACTACCGGAATCAATTCCGAAGACTTCAAAACGAGAAGTAGAGGAAGAAATCACGCACTTACCAGAAGAGAAGCAAAAAGTCGTGATTAACAAGGTGCTTCCACCTCCTTTTCCGAGTCGATTAGCAAAGGCAAAGAAGGAAGAACAAGAAAAGGAAATTTTGGAGACTTTCCGAAAGGTTCAGGTAAATATTCCTCTTCTTGATGCAATTAAACAAATTCCGCGTTATGCTAAATTTCTTAAGGAGCTTTATGCGTCAAGAGGAAATTAAAATCAATGAGAAAGTTCGGTTAAGTAAAACGTTTCAGCCATCTTGCAAAAGAAAAAGCTTCCACGAAATGCCAAGATCGGTATGTTTACTATCCCATGTCAAATTGGTAATCTTCGAATTGAAAGAGCTATGTTAGATTTAGGTGCGTCCATTAATGTCATGCCATATGATGTTTATAAATCTTTGAATGTTGGACCTCTTAAAGAAACTAACGTGGTAATTCAATTAGCAGATCGATCAAATGCTTACCCGAAAGGTGTGTTAGAAGACATATTGGTTCAAGTGGGAAACATGCTTTTTCCGGCTGACTTTTATATTTTGCAGATGGGCACAGATGACTCATCATCTTCCACTCTGATTTTATTCGGAAGGCCGTTTTTAAAAACGACTAGAACCAAAATCGATATGCATGATGGATCTTTAACTATGGAATTTGATGGTGACTTAATTAAATTCAATATTTATAACACCATGAAAATCCCAGATGATGAGCAATCTGTTGTCTCTGTAGATTTCATTGACACATGGATGCAGGAAATTTGGAGTTTGGGCATCATAGATGAAGGGAAATCAGTGGAGGATGCGTCATTTTTCCATGGGTGTGAAGAGTCTGCGGCAATTGAAGGGAGCAAGAAGAGTGTGTTATGTTCACAAGGGGATGGGAAATCTGCGTCAGTGGGAGCCTTAAAGGAAAACGAAATTAACGCACAACCTTGGCCAGATAATGAACAAGTCACGTTATCTAGGGAAGCCAAGGCAGAAACGTTTCAGTGGGAGGAAGATGCTGATTTGGTGGTGCTTGATAATCAAGAGGAAACGTTCACATGTGCAGTGGAGACAACCAGCCCATTATTCCATCAACTTACATCCATAGAAGCTTCAAGAGAGGAAGACAAGTTGTTGCCGTCAACAATCAGCCCACCAACATTAGAATTGAAAAGCTTGCCCAATCACCTTAAATATGTCTTTTTAGGTGAGAAAGATAATTGCCTTTGATTATTTCTAACCAACTTTCTGATGTGCAGGAAAATCAACTTATCAATGTTTTGAAGTCGCATAAAGAAGCTTTTGGATGGACAATCGCTGATTTGAAAGGAATCAGTCCCACTATATGCATGCACCGAATTTTGATGGAGGACGAGGCGAAAGAGGTAAGGCAACCACAACGTCGACTTAACCTGCCAATGATGGAAGTGGTGAAGAAAGAGATTTTAAAGCTTCTTGACGCAGGCATCATTTATCCGATTTGGACGATGAAGTGGGTAAGTCCGTACAAGTCGTACTAAAGAAAAGCTGGTGTTACTGTAATGAAAAGCGATAATGGTGAGTTAATTCCGACTGTGTTCAAAATGGTTGGTAGTATGCATAGATTATAGGAGGCTTAATTGAGTTACTAAAAAGATCACTTTCCGCTTCCTTTTATTGATCGGATGCTTGAAAGATTAGCGGAAAATCTCACTATTGTTGTTTAGATGGGTATTCGGGATATCATCGATTTTGGTGGCACCACGAGACCGGAAAAGGCGACCTTCACATGCCCATTCGGTACCTTAAACTTCGAAGCGAATGCCGTTCGGATTGTGCAACGCGCAATGACATTCCAACGGTGTATGGTAAGTATTTTCTCCAATTTAGTGGAAAATTGTATGGAAATTTTTATGGACGATTTCACGGTATATGGAGAGTCTTTTGAAACATGCATCATTAACTTTGAAAAAGTGCTAAAACGTTGCATTGAAACTAATCTGGTTTTAAATTACGAAAAGTGTCACTTTATGGTTAATGAAGGCATTATTTTGGGTCATACTGTTTCGTCAAAAGGAATTGAAGTCAATAAGGCCAAGATAGATGTTATTCAATCTTTATCTTACCCCGCAAATGTGTGGGAAGTTCGTTCTTTTCTTGGTCATGCAGGATTTTATCGACGATTTATCAAGGACTTCTCAAAATTGCGACCCGTGTGTCAATTGCTTCAAAAGATGTGAAATTCAATTTTGACGAACAATGCGAAGTCGTTCAACGAGCTAAAGGGCGTCTCACTACCACACCGATTATTCAGTCACCTGCGTTGGGATATTCCTTTGAATTGATGTGCGTGCGCGTCGATTATGCCGTAGGCGTTGTGTTGGGACAAAAGTGGATAAGGTACCTCATGTTATTTATTATGCTTCTATGACACTTAATGATGCCCGAAAAATTATTCCACTGACGGAGAAGGAGTTTCTAGCGATGCGTCTTTGGCTTGGAGAAGTTTGGTCCTATTCTTTGGGGACAAGGTGATCATCTATTCGATCACGCCGCTTAAGGTACTTAGTGAACAAGAAAGAAGCCAAGCCATTGATTATTTGGATCTTATTGATTCAAGAATTTGATGTAGAAATTAGCGACAAGAAAGGAGCGGAGAATTTGGTGACCGACCACTTAAGCGAATCACATCGAGGCTACATCGATATTCTTCACGACAAATTTCGGATGAGAGCCTTTTAGCGATTCAACGGTAACCCTTGGTATCGCGGACATAGTAAATTTTTAGTTACCAAGTCGTTACCTAATGATTTGTCTAGAGCTGAAAAAGATAAAATAAAGCGCGAGGCTAAATATTATGTTTGGGATGAGCCTTACCTGTGGAAATTTTGTGCTGATCAGATTGTTAGGAGATGCATCACAGATGATGAAATTTCATCTATTTTACAATTTTGTCATTCATCTGTGTGTGGGGGACATTTCGGCCCAAAGCAATCTATGTGAAAAATTTTAGAATGTGGATTTGTTTTGGCTAAGTTATTTTATGACTCTTACATGTTTTGCAAGTCTTGCGATCGTTGTCAGAGAACAGGTAACTTGGGATCCAAGAATCAGATGCCATTGACGAACATTCTGGTATGTGAAATTTTTTATGTTTGGGGCATAGATTTTATGGGTCCGTTCCCTTCCTCTTTCGGTAAGAATTACATTCTCTTGGCAGTAGACTATGTTTCTAAGTGGGTTGAAGCTAAGGCTACTATATCTGATGATGCTAAAACAGTAATTGATTTTGTTAAATCACATATTTTTGTCAGGTTTGGTATGCCTCGAGCCATCATTAGCGACAGAGGAACGCATTTTTGCAACAAGATTTTCGAAGCGTTAATGAAACGATGTGGTATTACATGCCGAATCTCTACCGCCTATCATCCGCAAACCGATGGGCGGTGAAGTATCCAACGAAATCAAGTCCATTTAGAAAAGTGGTAAACCCAAACCAAGAAAGATTGGAGTCTTCGATTGGATGACGCTTTATGGGCTTATCGAATCGCATACAAAACTCCTATAGGTATGTCGCCTTACAGGTTAGTTTTGGTAAGCCTTGTCATTTACCGTGGAAATTGAACATAGAGCTTATTGGGCGTCAGCGGTTGAACATGGATTAATTAGAGGTAAGCACTAGTCGGAAATTACAATTGCAAGAATTGGAGGAGATTCGTAATGAAGCATATGAAAATTCAAGAATTTACAAGGATAAAACTAAAGCTTTTCATGATAAGATGATTTCTAGGAAACATTTTTCCATTGGACAAAAAGTTCTTCTTTATCATTCAAAGCTTAAGTTATTTCCAGGAAAATTACGATCTCGTTGGCTTGGCCCGTTTATTGTTACTAACGTGTTTTCTCATGGTGCGGTAGAAATTCAGAGCATTGATACTTCTAAAGTTTTCAAGGTCAACGGACATCGTCTAAAGCCTTATTATGAAAATTTATCGATCGAACAGGTTGACAAAATTGAGTTGGTAACACCTACCTATCTCTGAATTGGTAAGTTCCAACATAAGTCTAGCTTACGACTTTAAAGAAGCATGTTCGGGGTAACCCGTAAAGTGTTCAGGTTTGTCATTATTCCTTCTTTAATAGTTTTATTTTTATTTTCATTATTTAGTTAGGAATTTTAATTTTTTTTTTATTATTTTCTGTCATAATTTTTGTATTGTTTTATTTTATATCAGTTTTTCATTTAATTTATTTAAAAAAAAAACGAAAAATATTTTTGATTACCGCCCCTTTTTCCTTTGTTTTCCCCCCAAATCACTAACCCCCATCCCCTCTCCTCTGTGACTTTGTTCTTCTTTGATTTCCATCCAACCCTTTGATTTCATCATCGATTTCACCACCATTCATGGCCATACCCTAACTTTTCCCTTCTCCACTCATCACTTTCACCATCGTCTTATAGCCCTAATTTTCGTTCCAATTTTTTTTCCCTTCGTTCTTGCTCTTTCCCAGACATTCCACAATGCCCACAGCTTAATCCTCGATTTCACCACTCATTCCCTCTTATCTTGCGATTTCTTCATCTCTCTCACATTCACGTCACTCTCAAGTTTCGTATCGCCAGCCTCCATTCTCTACTTCTGTCGATTTTTATTTTCCCCATTCCACATTTTGTTCACGTTGCGGTAATTTCGTGACTAATGTGTCTGGTGTGTGCAGGTTTTTCTTCACCGATTGCGACAATGCCCAGGAAGAAAAGCCAAGCATGGACGGAACCCACTCCCATTCAGATTGTTTTCCCACCACAAGCTCCACCAAGAACCGCAGCTTCAACTTCCACACCGACAGCCAGGTACCCAACTCCAAGAACGCGTCTTCGGTCCCAACGAGGCAGAGGAGTGGAATCCCGCACACGATTTACCACTCAAAATGCTGGGTGCACCTCCTTTGTTTTACCTGAAGATACCGAAAAGTTTGAGCTTCTCCAACAGCGAAAGATATGTCCCTGTAAGTCTATTCATTCTGATACACTTGAAACTTTAGGTGTATATGATTCTTTTGTGCAATTACTGGGTCCTATTGCATGGAGTGCTTTTGCTAGTATCAACTGTCCTGTTTTCCACGAATTAACCAGGGAATTTTACACCACATTTCAGTTTAATTGTGACGAAACTTTTGATGTGCATACTGAGGACGCTGTTGAATTTCGGTTAATGGGAAAGGAATTTGCCTTGTCGATTGCTGAATTTAATGTTGCATTGGGATTTATGTCTACTGCTGATATTGAATCTGAATTATTTCGTAACTCTCAATGTGACTTTCATTCTGATTTTAACGCTTCAGATTTATGGCGACAATGGTCTGTCGATTCCCGTCCTTACAATGCTAGCTTGTCTAAAAGTTCTTTCCTTATTAATCCTGTTCACAAGATTATTCATAGGCTGCTAGCATTTAATTTTTCTAGTCGAAAGGATGCTGCAGGAACTTTATCCAAGGTGGAATTCTATTTTTTTGTGGTGTATGGATAAGCACATTCCCATCAATTTAGGTTTCTTGCATCAATTCCATTCTGTTTTGAACAAGCAATCGAAACCATTAATCCTTGGGTCCTATATTACACAGATGGCTGTTAATTTGGATGTATTAGATCTTGACAATACTGACATGACAGTGGCTTGTGAGCTCGAGCCATTGGATGTAGATTGTTTATGCAGGATGGGGATTGTGGACCTGAGCCAAGGCCACCTCGCATTTACCATTCCCGGGGCGACTACTTTTCCCACCACAAGGACTTTCACAGGACGCCGCCGACATCCACCAGCTGCGACACACAATCAGCCACAAGAGAACCCTGCTGCCTCATCCCAACGCAATGCCGACCAGGACACTCTCCTTAGCAGACTTGAATGGTCCATGCACCGTATGGAAACCAACCTTATGGCCTACTGGGCGCATCAAGGCTTTCATCCACCACTACCGCCGACACCCTGATCATGCCATTGCCTAATAGAGAAGCTTTCTTCACCTCTTTTCTTTTAATTGTTATGCTTCTCTACCATTGAGGACAATGCTGAATTTAGGTGTGGGGGAGTCCTTTACATTTTTATGTGGATAATTTGGGCTTTTATGTGCACATTGCTGGAATATTTTGGCTGTTTTGGTTGCATTTTGATTGGAGTTGCACATCAACCCATGTAACTTGATCATAGTAGTTTGGATGAGATTGGGAATACACATGAAGTTGATTTGGGCTAAGTAGGTTTAAGATGCAACATATTGATTAATTGCTCTAACTAATCTCATAAACTTGGTCAAAATTTTGCAATTGGAGTGATGGAGTAAATTGTGAAACTTAAGTGGATTCTTAATTTGAATTCGACTAGTGAGGAAATTGAGCCTACATGACATCATCTTCATGTCATAATATTTTCTTGAATTGAGTGGTGCTCCTCTAGTTGTGTTGCCTCTAGAACTTGCATGGAACCGGTTTAAGTATTGTTTGATCACAAGGGACTTAGAAGTGATAAAGGCCATCTTTGTTTAAAACCATTTGGCTTAAAAAAATTGACTCACCTACTACTCTTCCTTTGGAAACAATTTTGAGCCTTAACCTTATTCCTTGAGTTATCACCTTACATTAGAAAACCAACAACCCCATTAGCTTACCTTATCACAAGTTGAATGAAGCATTAACTAAATTGGGATCTATGTTATGTATTGTGTTCTGAGATACTTTCATAGGTACATCTGCTCATGCTCTTATTATTGTCGTTATTTTTCCGTGTAAAAAAAACAGAAAAAGAAAAAGAAGGAAAAGAAAAACAAAAAGAGAAAAATCAGAAAAAGAAAAGAGTAGAAAGAATAAAGTATAGTGGCTTGAGTTAGGATGAGTAGATGTAGCTCCTTTTCATGTTTGTCTCATAATTTAATTGTTTGTCCCTTTTAATTGATGCTTTGTGAAAACTTGTGACTAACCTTTTTACCACTTCTTTTACCTCACCTATGAACCTAGCCCCATTACAACCCTTGATTAAGCCCTTATGATCTATGAGCCCATGTGATCCAAATGAATAAGAATTGGTAAAATTGCAAGCCTATGGTAGTGCAACATGATAGAGTGAGATTTGAGTGAAACACCCACCCGCAAACACTTGAGTGTAAGAGCGAAATCCGTGAGAAGAATTCACTTAATTTCATGTTTGCTGTTGAACAAAGGTGCTGAATTTTGATTTGGTTTGTTGGCATTAGTGAAAGGCAATTACGATGTATGTTGCAAATTGAATTTGGTTAGCCTAAGTTGGTGGATTGTGTGCACTTAATTTCTGAAGGATAAATTGATTGAGTTTGATGGTTTGATATGTTGCTCAAGGGCGAGCAAAGGTTCGGTGTGGGGAAATTTGATAAGCCATTTAAATTGCATATGTTTTGGTATTAAGTTTGATTGATTTGTGAAATTCGTGTTCATAAATTGATGGAAATATTTGTTGAATGTTCACAGGTAGTTTTAAATACCAAAAGGACGAAAAAGGATCAAAAAGAGGAAAAATATGGAAAGAAGTTCGAAAATCCTCAATCTGGGTGAAATTCAAAGATTAGGCGTGGGCACGCCTAAGGTCAGAATCATACATTCTGCAGATTTTCCAGAAGATTGTCTCCAATTAAAACGAAATTGCCGAAGATTCTATGGACCCCTTTTTAAGAAGTTTCCCGCTTAAAATTGAAGATGATCTAATTGGGATAGAATCTAGCAAAGATATGGAGAGATTTAATTCAAAAGAAAGAGGCTGACGTGGATGGAGAGAAGGCTAGGTTTTGAGAGGGGATAGACATTCTTTTCTGCAAGCTGGGTAGTTGCCGCAGAGAGGAGTTTTTGGTTTTTCCAGTTTTACTCAACTTCTTAGGCTGTTGCATATTGGTTAATTAGTTTTTCATAGTTTATTTTCTTTGGCACTTTTCAAGTAGTTGAATCGTAGGTTATTGGGCTGATTCAATTTCTGGTTTCTTGTTCTTAGAATTTCTGCACAATTTCCCTGTTATTTCCAACTCTATTATTAAAGACCAGTTATGGAGATTGTTCTTTTTATTATTTCTTTTGTTTTCAATTCAAGTATGATTAACTAATTTCCTTGTCTTGGTTGAGGGATCCATGTTCCATGCTATTGTGGTGAGATGTTCTGAAACTTCTTCATGTTTATTAACGTTCATTGAGTAATTTCAAATTAATCTTTTTAACTGGATTCGTTAGTTTCTAGGTGCGCAACTAGGGATTAATGGATTTAGTCGCTAGGTTAACAAAATCTGACGTTCAATTTTGGTAACCACAAGTAGCAATGAGGATTAACCCCTCTACGTTAGGGTCTGAAAATCCTAAGAAATTATCCTCTTGATTGATTTCATGTCGTACATGTTATCACTTGTCATTGGTTCTTAATGCTATTATGCAATTAATCTATGATCGTATCTAGATTGTTGTTTAATAAGGTTGCTAGGATACATGTTTCTAGTCAATATAATTGATAGAAAATTCTCTCAATGAATGTTCGTTAATAATTATAATTTTTGTCGAGGATCCTAAATAGCATGGTAATATCAGTGACCGAAACCAATGTATTTTTCCTATCGGCTTTTCAGACTTGATTATTACTTCAATTTGCAATTTTTCCTTTTTGATTTTCATTCTTCTTTCAGTAAGTAACAAAACCCTCCTTTTTATTATTTGTGTCGTTTGAATTCGTGATCTTCATAATCGTGAAATTCCTCATGGGAACGATATCCGCTTACCGCTACTGCATTAATTTGTTTTAACGGAAGTGATTTCTTTTATATTTGGTTGCAGGCGACAGCATCACCAATTACAAGTTCTCAATTTTTAGCCTTTGATTTTCAGATGCTCAAAATTTCATGTAAGAGCTAAATATAAAAAGCTCAATGGTTTTTCCTTCTTCAGTAATCAATCAAGAAAACCTTCATACATGAAAAATGCTTGTCTTTTGTTTTCTTAGAATACATATCGAAATAAAGTGTTAAAATTTTACAGACATTGGTTCTGTAGTTTTGTTCCTTCCAAAATTCAAACACCAATCATAACAAAGATTACACTATTTACATTTGAGAGGAATCAGATTATACAAATATACACACTATACAAAAACAATAAAAAGAAACTCAGAGCTTCAATTTCCTTAAGGTGTGCTGCTGGATCCATCGAGTAGCTTGGAGTTACACAGCTAGTTTGAACATCTGCTGCTCAAGTAGAGGAGGGATTTCTTCATCTTCCTATAGTGGTATCCGAGCTCCAATGTTCATCTAACCTGGACTGAATTAAACATGGCAGGGACGAGTACTTCAACAATGAGTCTGCAGAGCATTCAGGCAAACATACCCGTATTGACAGGTGAGAACTACAAGGCATAGGCGCTTAGAGTTGAAGACTGCCTCAAGATCTGTGAATGCTAGGATGTAGTGAATGGAGGAGTAGCTGAATATGGAGGAATTGCATATTTAACAGAACAACAAATGATAAGGCTAAGTCAGGATAGAGATAAAGACTTTAAAGCACTCATTTTTTTTAGATCAGTGGTGAGTAAAACCATTTTGTTGAGACATGATGAATGCAAGAGCTCAAAAGAGTTGTGGGATACGTTGAAGCTGGAACATGTAGGGTCTGCCCACTTGTTGAGACTGAAGAAACAAGCTGTTATGAGAAGCTTTGAAAACTTTTCAATGAAGGATGAAGAAAATGTAGATGCTGTAAAAAAAAGATTTATGGGATTGGTACAACAACTGAAGGAATTTGGTGAAAACACAAGTTCAGAGAGGTTAGTTGATAAATTTTTAAGTAGATTGCCCTTAAGACTCGAAGCTAGCATAGCTCCTATTGAATGACAATTTAGTAATGACCCTGATTATGTTACATTGGGGCAAGTTTTCAATGTTTTGGAAATGCATGAAGAGAGACATGGGGTGAGAAGAGAAGGTGAGGAATATGCACTAAAAGCTGAACGCTTCAAAGTCCCAGAAAATCCACCCTTCCAAACCCAAGCAAGAAATCTGAGCCAAAACCTTTCTAAACCAAGTTTTATACAATCACAGATCCACCATCTGCCACAAACCCTCCCACAAAACAATCAAAATCAATTCTAGACATTGACATATCCACAACACCACTCTCATAAATACCAAATGCAATACCAACAGCCCCAAAATTTTCCTCCAACTCAATATTCTGCACAAATGTCCTACCCAAACTTTCAAACCTCTAGCCAATTCCCTGGAAACGATGCCAATCGAATGCAAAGTGGAACAAGAACAACAAGATGGGGCTTGTTTCCAAATTGCAGATTATGTGGAAATACAAATCATGCAACTGAGGAGTGTTTTTGGATTGAAAATGCAGATTGTATTCATTGTAGCAAGAGGGGACACTCGAAAAGAGTATGCTATAAAGGTTGGATGTCAGAAAAATAGAATTCTCAAAGCCCTATCTATGGAAAACCCCCACCAATACACCCCTTCCTAAGATAAAATACTTCCTTTAATCCATTGCCAACCCAGACCACGCCTTTTCAAAACCTTCTTGAACCCCAAATGTATCAAGCTAACTATGTTACCAACTCTGGAAAATTACAAATTCCATAGCTTTATCCATTTCAGCCTCAAACACCACAGCCTCAAATGACTCATCATCAACCTATTCAACCTCAAATGAGTCAATGCTATATGTCACAGCCCAATTACTCACACCAGACACATTATCAACCTATGCAAACTCAATCATCAAACCAATTGTCCCAAAACACTTGTTCTGTTGATCATACTTCAACTCAACCTTCTTTAGAAAATTTTCCAAACTCCCAGCTCAATCTTCAGCCTAACTCCAAAATTCAATCAAGAACTTCACAAACAACAAAACCATCCGAAAAGCCAATCACTGAAGAAAGCATCTTTGTAGTGGAGACTTGTCATCAATCCAAAATCCATGCATCAACTGTTAAACTTTGTGCAGCTGAGACAAACAATGAAAAGGGAGGAGATTAGTTAGTAGATAATGGATGTTCCAATCAGATGACAAAGAAGAATGAGGCTTTTGTTGAAGTAAGTACTGATCTGAATACTGTGGTGAAGATTGATAATGGAGAAATAATACCAGTCATTTGGAAGGGAAATGTGGAGTTGATTACCAAGGCAGGAAGTACCATACTTGAAGAAGTGTATTACATTCTTGAGTTAGATCAAAACTTGATCAGCGTAGGACAACTCTTAGAGAAGAATTACAAAGTGTATTTCGAAGACAACATGTGCAGAATCTTCAATGCACAGGGAGAGTTAGTTCATAAGGTAACAATGGTGAACAAGGTTTTTAAGCTATGAATAACAGATGTTGATGGAGCTTTTGCAGCAATTCCAGTGACTGAGTTGACACAATTATGACACAAAAGGTATGGTCATGCAAACCATGACTATATCATTGAAATGCAGAAAAAGGAATTGGTAATGGGATTGCCTCAGTTGAGTAGTAAGCTGAAGAATGAATGTGAACCATGTGTAAAGGGAAAGAGTCATGTTTTACCTTTTCTATCAAGTAATTGGAGGGTCACAGAAAAATTGCAATTGGTGCACACGGATGTTTGTGGACCAATATATACATCATCAGCTGGAGGAAGTAGATACTATGTTGAATTTATTGATGATGTTTCAAGATATTCATGGATCTATTTCATGAAGAGTAAAGATCAAGTGTTTGGCATGTTTAAAGTGTGGAGGGCAGAAGCTGAAAGTCAATGCTGAAGAAAAGTGAGATGTGTGAGAAGTGATAGAGGAGGAGAATATGTATCGAATGAACAGAAATATTACCTTGAAAGGGAAGGCATTTTACATCAATATTCTGTTGCTTATACTCCACAGAAAAATGGAGTATCAGAAAGGAAAAACAAAACAATTGTGAAAATGGCAAAAGCTATGATGTTTGGAATGCAAGTGCCTAGAAGATTTTGGCCTGAGGCTTGCTTTACTGCTGTATATCTACAAAACATAATGAAAACTCGAGCCTTAAAGGAGAAAACACCATTTGAAGTATGGTTTGGAGTTAAACCGAGGGTGAGTCATTTAAGGGTGTTTGGATGTGTAGCATACATGCACATTCCTTAAGCAAAAAGGACAAAACTAGATGAAAAGGCAATGAAGGGTGTGATGATGGGTTATAGTGCTGAATCTAAGGGCTATAGAATTTATAGTCCTGAAACAAAGAAAATGTTGGTATCAAGAGATGTAAAGTTTGATGAAAATGAGGGATGGAAATGGGAAGAACCAACTGGTAGGAGTTTTGGAAGAATAGAAATTGAATTGCCATTAAATGATGTGAATGCTGATCAAACAAATGGAGAGGATGCAGATGATAATAACAATTCAGGAGGAGATGAATCTCAGGAGAAGACAACTCAGTCGGATCCACAAAGCTCCAATGATTCTGGTGGTGATGGAGCTCAGGAGGAGCCTTCTCCAAGATCTAAAAATGATGTGGAAACATCAAGCTATGACAGTGCTCATAAGACAAGAGACTTAGCCTCTATATATAATGAAACTAACCCTTTATTTTATTTCAGGTTTAATGCAGCTGATGAAGAGGAGACAGATGAAGCTCTAACAATCATAGAGTGTGCTCTGTCTGCAGAATTTGAACCAATGACAAACAAACAAGCTATCAAACATGGAGTGTGACAAAGCTCAATAGATGAAGAGATAAAAGCTATTGAAGAGAATGGAACTTGGGTGCTGGTGGATCTGTCAAATCCAGAAACTAAGCTGGTTGATTCCAAGTGGATTTATTAAAAAAAACTAAATCCTGATGGAACAATCAACAAGTATAAAGCCAGACTAGTTGTGAGGGGTTACAAACAAGAGTATGGAGTGGATTATACTGAGACATATGCACCAGTAGCAAGGATGGATACAGTCAGATTGTTGTTAGCTCTAGCTGCAAATAATGGGTGGAGAGTTCACCAAATGGATATGAAGAGTGCAATCTTGAATGGAATGCTAGAAGTGGTCTACTTAAAGCAACCCGAAGGCTATGTGGTGAATGGACAAGAGCATAAAGTGTATAAACTTGTGAAGGCCTTGTATGGACTGAAACAAGCTCCAAGAGCTTGGTATTCAAAGATCAATAGCTATCTAATGCAAAATGGATTCTCAAGAAGCAAGAGTGAAGCAACCTTATATGTAAAAATCAGGGGTGAAGATAAGCTAATTTGCTCATTATACATTGATGATTTGCCGATAATTGGAACACAAGGCAAGCTAATAGAAGAATTCAAGGAGTTGATGAAATCAGAGTTTCAGATGATAGATTTGGGTGAAATGAGCTTATTTTTGGGTTTGGAGATAGATCAAAGAAGAAATGGAATTTTCATACATCAGAGGAAGTATGTTGAAGAGTTGATTGAGAAGTTTGGATTAAAAGAAAGCAGTAGAATGAGGACTCCTATGGAACATCAATTGAAGCTGGAACCTATGAGACCAGGTAAGGAATTTGATGCAACTTACTATAGGAGTATGATTGGATCATTAATGTATTTGAGTGCTTCAAGGGCTAATATTATGTGTGTTGTGAATATTATGGCTAGTTTTAATCAATTACCTTCGAGGCAACATGTTGTTTATGCTAGAAGAATAATTAGATATGTTAAACATACAATTGATTATGGAATCTGGTATGGAAGAGGAGAAAAGGTGGAATTACATGTGTTCAGTGATGCTAGCTATGCTGGAAGCAATGAAAGTAAGAGCAGAAGTGGTTATTGTTGCAACCTAGGATCAGAAATTTTTGCTTAGAGCTCAAAGAAACAAAGAAGTGTTGCACAATCTTCAGCTGAGGTTGAATACGTGGCAGTGAACATGGCGGCCAAGCAAGCTCAATGGTTAAAGAAAATTCTGATGGATGTAAATGAATTGAGGGAGAAATGTGTGATCATCTATTGTGACTCATGTGCAACAATCTCAATGGATGAAAATCCATCTGATCACATGAGAACTAAGCACATGAAGGTGAAATATCATTATGTTAGAGAATTGATTGAAGAAAAGGAAATTAAGATGGCCTTCTGCAGATCAAGCTTTCAACTTGCAGATTTGTTCACCAAAACATTACCGAAATGGAGGTTTGAATCCTTAAGAAATATGATAGGTGTGCAAGTTTTACAAAACAAATGAGGAGGTGTTGAGTTGAATTGTTTTGTAAAACCAGCCATGCTAAAACTTGCTGAGGACCTTGCAATGACAATCAAAGTGAAGAAGAAAAGAAGGGTGATGACCAAGTTGAAGCCTCTTAAACATCTCAGGAAACTTGAGCTGCTGATTTTGAGAATAATTCAAAAAACAATGCCTCCAAAAAGTAAAACTCTCAAGATTGAAGATTAAAGAAGGAAGTCTAGTGAAGAAGCTGAAGATGTCTGCAGAAACTTGATGCAACCTGTTGAAGTTCATAAAAACCTGAAGAAGTTCTTTTCCTTTCCTGAAGCAGAATTGGAGCATGGAGTAAAGATGTCAAAGCACAACTTCCAGCTGACCTAGAAGGCGTGAGTGAAAGCTTGATCATTCGTACCTCAAGCAAACAAATGGTCCTACAAATCATATTCTGTTTTTCCTCATATAGTTAGGAATCAGTGGCATTAAATGTATGGTAGTGGTTGTTTTAGTATGTCTTGTTTTCTAGCTGACTAAAAGACAATGAGGCATAGATCACTCTTGTCCCTTGGATTACAAATTCTCAATTTTTAACCTTTGATTTTTAGATGTTCAAAATTTCATGTAAGAGTTGAATATAAAAAGCTCAATGGTTTTTCCTTCTTCAGTAATCAATCAAGAAAATCTTCATACATGAAAAATGCTTGTCTTATGTTTTTTTAGAATACGTATCGAAATAAAGTGTTAAAATTTTACAGACATTGGTTCTGTAGTTTTGTTCTTTCCAAAATTCAAACACTACGATCATAACAAAGCCTACACTATTTACATTTTAGAGGAATCAGATTATACAAATATACACACTATACAAAAACAACAAAAAGAAACTCAGAGCTTCAGTTTCCTTAAGGTGTGCTGCTGGATCAATCGAGTAGCTTGGAGTTGCACAGCTAGTTTGAACATCTGTTGCTCAAGTAGAGGAGGGATTTCTTCATCTTCCTAGAATTGGTAATGGCAATGAGCCTGTTGGAATAATCCTTGATCGTTTCTGACTCCTTCATTTTTTGTATCTCAAATTCTCTGATCAAGTTGAGCATTTGCATTCTTTTAATTCTTTCGTTCCCTGCATATTCTTCTTTTAAGAAATCCCAAATTTCTTTGCTCGTTTTAAGCGTCATAATTCTGGAAAGAATTGTTGACGTGACTCCTGAAAACAAGTAAGCTTTTGTTTTATAATTTCTCTGTTTCTTTTCTTTGTGGATTTTGATTTGAGCCACGTTAGATTTGTAGGCAAGTCCGGAACGTCGTAGTCTTCATCTACAGCTTCCCACAAGTCATTTGCTTCAAGGAAGGCCTCCATTCGAACAACCCAACTTAGATAATTTCTTCCATCAAACACTGGTAATGGCAGTGAACGTTGATTTTGAATCCATTAACGTGTGGTTTTTGATTTGTGGTGTGGGAAAGCGTAGAATGAGTTATGGGTTATAGTTATAGGTTTGTAGGTTTAGAGGTCACTTAAGATCAAAAGAGTTCTGATACCAATTGTTGTATTTTTTAAGGAAGAGATATGTATAGAGAAGACTCTCATTTATTTCATATCAATTTTGAGTTTAAATAGCTGAGAAAGCTAACAAAAATTTATAAAAATAAGCAATCTTAATCGTGATCTCCATGAATCAAATCACAAATAACAATCCCCTTTAGAATAGGATTACATATTGACTAGGATTTTTATTTAAAAATAAAAAAAATATAACAATCACGTGCACAAATTTAAAGCAAATATTTTAACAGGTTCACACTCATGTTTCACTAGCAAATGCTGTACAAAAGGGGAACAGATATGCTAATGGATGGCTGGGATTGATTGTGGTACAGAAGGCACAACGTTAATGGAACAGAAGATTTCAAGCCATACAAAAGAAGTCAGTCCCTGCCTGCTCTCACTGCCTGTAAAGCCCTACCTGCTGATCTTAAAGTAGAACAATGGTTGTAGGGTGATGTCTAAATCTAACGTCACATCAATTAGCATATTCATGACTTTGTTAAGGGGGTTTAAACCGTTCCTCTAGACCAAGGATGGAAACCAGAAACAATAACAGAAGATGGGGAACTATTTCTTTTCAAGAAAAATATAGTAGTATTTCCAATCGCGTTAGGTAAGTGTCATCTGCATTTACGGTGTTGAAGTAACATCTCATCAATATACTAAAAATGGACAGGACCACAAAGAATAATTTAGCCCCAACAAACACTTACTGCTAATAAGTATGAAGATGGTAGATTTAGCGAAACAAGATTTTAGTAAACCTCTTGGAGTTTGATACCCAACTACACAAAAAAAAAATTCAAACCTTTGACCGTAAAACTGGACCAACTTCCACCTCTAAGTCTGATCAGCGATGGATTTTAGCAGACGAGACCTACCCTACTCAATTTGGCCCATTGGGATTTCTGTTAACAACAGAAACTATAATCTGCGAAGGAACTTGAGAGTTAACCTCTAGCCTCTAGGACAGATCGTCAACATGACAACATATTTTGTTCTGACTTGTACTAGTGCTAGATGTGTGACAAAGATTCTATGGTATTCTGATATGATACCAGAGTATAGGTGTTGACAAAGTCTCACTTAGTGGTTATTAATTTACATTCTTGGTTTTGCAATAATGGGAGTAAATTCTGGAACTTTGCTGGACAAGTTGGCTGGTCAAACTAGACGTGCAATTGACTCCAATATTTTATCCATTCTCTGTTTATTTGATTTCCCAGTTGTTTAGTGGGTATATCCACTTTCTTTTCAGTTAACGCACGATTTCAACTTCCATGTTTGTAAAGTGGTGAGCCACTTAAGCATAATTTCATTGTATAAATACAGATAGTTTCAATGAGAAAGGATGAAAATTATCTGACAAACCTTACCTCTCTTAACTCTGTTCTTTCTCTTCTGGCAATTCACTAAAATTCTACTATCAATGGTATCAGAGCCAGGTTCGATGGTAACTCGACAACAAACAAATGCAGAGTTCCGTAATGAAATCACCGAAGTGATAGGGAAACATGAGTCCATGTTTGACCAAATACATGTGACTCTCCAAACTTTGTTGACCAAAATGTAAACTATGGAAGCCTCTGTTACTCAATTGAAGGAGCGATCTGACAATAAGAATCCTTTCTCTTACCATTCAACTGCCAATAATCCTCATGCAAGCAACAATGACCCTCCACCAAATAACCATGCTTCCAACCACCATTTCCACGGCACATCATCAACCTAGAATCCCACATCCAATTCACAAAATTCAAACTATCGCCACCATATCAAACTACAATTTCCTGAATTTGACGGTGAAGACCCTCATGGGTGGATTCATAAGGCTGAACAATACTTTGATTTCCAGGTTATTGCTGCAGATGATCGAGTACAATTATCTTCCTTCCACCTCAAAGGAGTGGCGTTGTAATGGCAACGATGGTATGCACGCTATCAAGGACCGGTTAGCTGGGCCGAATTTACTAAGGTTTTATTGAAACGATTTGGGCCAACTGATTATGAAGACCCTTCAGAAGCTCTTAACCGCCTTCGACAAACATCAGATTTGACAACATATCAAATAGAGTTTGAACACTTGTCTAATCAAGTGGATGATTTACCTCACCATTTTCTAGTCGGTTGTTTTATTGCAGGATTAAAGGATGAGATACGTTTGGAGGTTAAAATCAAGCAACCGCGAACATTAACAGATGCAATAGGCGTGGCAAGGTTGGTGGAGGAGAAAAACAATCTCCAGAAAAAACAACAAAGTTCTACTAGGACTAGCTGGGCAAATAAATCAACTTCAAATCAAAGTTTGTTGGGACCCATTCCTAAATCCAACCCTAGCCCTAGTTCTTCTATGTCTTTGCCAAGATTCCGCCGTATTTCGAACTAAGAAGCCAAGGAAAGAAGCAAAAAAGGACTCTGCTACTATTGTGACGAGAAATACACTCCGAGACACCGTTGTGTGAAGCCGCAATTATTTTGCATCGAAGATTCCATTGTGAGTGAAGAGGAGGAAGATGATTTTTATACAACTAATAACTTGCCTGAAATCTCACTACATGCCATAGCTGGGACGAATCACCCACAAACTCTCAGATTACCTGGCAGAATCAACGGCAAAGAGGTCTCCATCTTAGTAGATAGCGGCTCCACTCATAATTTTGTGGATGAAAACCTTGTTAAGACATGTGGGCTGCAGGTGGTAAATGGTCAATCTCTACAAGTGATGGTGGCCAATCGTGAGAAGGTGACATGCGAAGGAAGGTGCTTGAACGTGACTCTGGCCATCCAAGGATATTTAACTTCAGTTGATTTCTTTGTGTTACCTGTGGCTGCTTGTCCAGTGGTGATGGGAGTCCAATGGTTGGCTACTTTGGGCCCAATAGAAACCGATTACAACAAACTAACCGTGACCATTAAAGGGAATGATCAGACACATACATTTCAAGGAGAGCTGTTGGATCCCGTTTTCGAAATCCAACTACTCATACAGATTTCCTCATACGTACGCATGATTCCTTATAAACTCTTCTTGCTCTGATACCATAAATTTTGGATCCCGATCTGAGAACGGATCCCAACCAGAAAACGAAGAGCGGAGAAAACGGAATCGAATGGAAACTGAAAATCTGTATTGAAATCGCGAATCGAATATAGAATCGAATCATAAATAACGAACGAAAGTGTAAGAAGTAACATGGAATCGAAAAGCGAGTCGAATTCAGAAATCGAAACGGAAGCATAACAAATGAAAGCAGAAGCAATAACTAATCGAATCAAACGAATAGATTTCGAAGCGAAACGAAATCAAGCAGAACACATCCGACATCCGGAAACAATAATCAAAGAAAACTTATCAAATGAACATAATCGCGTTGGAAACCCTAAGACGTTCCAAAATCCGATATAATTTTTTTTTCTTTTCTTCTTATACTCATTTATCAAACTCATACAAAGAAATCTTATATCCTTTTTCCTTGGAAATTCTTTCTCATGCGAAATCTCAAAACTTAACCATATTCTTACACATTGGTATTAATCCCAAAAATTATATTCATACTAATTTTTATCAAAATTTCGGCAGCATAACGGCTGCCTTAATCCTAACCCAAACCTGCAAGGGGGTAAAGAAATACACTTCTAAAAGCCAAACAGATCTCAGAATCATCGGACTCTCCCGTCCGAAATCCAAACACCAGCAAAACGCAAACCTAAATCTAATACTTCCATAATTCTCAATTCAATACCAAACTAATATACAAATTTCCTAATTATATACAATTTCTTACTCTCAAACATTCAGTCATAATCTTCATTGTTACCCCCAGAAATTTTTTTTTATGACAAATCAAGCATGATTAGATTAATGGGGTGAATTAATTTAGTATTTAATAAAGTTAGCATGAATTAGCATATGACATTAAATGAGTTAGGTAATGAATAAATGTGATTAAATGAGTTAGATAGCAAGTATTAAATGTGTTAGTTGGTTTAAATGAATTAGAGGTAATTTAATGTGTTAAATGGGGCTTTGGGTCCAAATGAAATAAAAAGAAGAGATGATATATATGAAATGGGCTTTAATGTAGTAGGGAAGTAAAAGAAGAAAAGAGGAGGAAATGAAGTGGGCTTAAAGATAAGTGGGCTTGAGTAAGTTTAAGGAGGATGTAGGAAATAAGAAGGAAGAAGAAGAAGAGAAGCGTAGATGGGCTTTGGGCTTAAGTGAGTAAGGAGTTAAAAAGAGAAAGAAAGGAGTAAGTTAGTGGAGAAAGAAGGAGAAACGGAAAATAGAGGGAGAGAAGAGAGTGAGTTTCGGTGGTGGAGGGAAAAGAAGAAGAAAAGAAGAAAAGCTTGGTTAGGTTTGTGATTTCTAAGAGTTTGAGTGGGTTTTTGAAGAAAGTCCAAGAGTTAAAAGTGGAGAGGAAGGCTAGAGCTTCATCTTGAACCAAGAAACTCTTGGTGTTGTTGAAGATTCAAGGTAAGCTTCTTGTTTAAGGTTGAGATTTTAGTTGGGTTATGGTTTGGAAAGCTTAGAAATGAAGTGGGTTTAGTGATTCTAGGGTTAATTTCATGACTTAGGTTCATTAGGTTTTTCAATTTTAAAACCTAAGTGATTATGGGTTTCGGTTTTAATGAAGGAAAGAAGAAGAGGAGAAGAACAAGAAGAGGAACTTCCTTAGGCAAGTTTAAGCAATGATATAAGGTGGGTTTCATATTTATCTTTATGTATATAAGCTATAAATGTAAATTAATGCATGACATTAATGAGTTTTGATTACTTGATGATTGTATTAAATGCTTGTGATAGTAGTGGTTAGATATCATTAATCATGAGTTTTGTGTAAATGAAAATGATACATGTTGATGATTTGATGATGGTTGAGCTAGTATTGAATGAAATAGCCTAAATGAGTATGAAATTATGATGCTTATAGATGTACGTTGTATGATGGCGAATGAAGTTGTTTTGGAGAAACTTGTTAAATGAATATGATGAAAAGCATGAATGATGTATGACAAAGATGATTTCTAAAGGAATGGAAAATTGGACAAGAACAGTCCAATTTTCTTGTATGATCATGATTGTTGTGTTATGTGGGTAAGGTATAGTCCCAAGAACCGAAATCACGTGCACGTCGACCATGAAAGCCTTCGCCTTTGCCCGATTGTGGCATAGGATGATCCATTATTTTGGACTCATCAAGATTTGCCCATATAACCTCATTAAATGAGACTATATGGTTGCCAAGAATATGGACTTACCGAGCCATTTGATGTGTTTCATATGTGATAACATGAAAGTGCAAGAATTATGAATGATTGAATTGTGAGAGATTATGTTTATGTATTGATGAAAATTGCATGATGTATCTATCATGACTTCATTGAAAGATTGCTAAAAGTATGAATAATTAAATGGACATGCTTGTTATATAAATATAAATGTGTTACCCACGGAGCGAAAGCTCACCCCCCTCAAATTCTTCAGGAAATGAGCAGGATCCCGAGGAGCAAGCTTAAAGGCATTTACTCCAAGATTTTCTTTTGGTCTTGTATTTGAAATGATCTTTCTAGAAATCAATGCTTTAGGTTGCATTTGAGAAAACAGATGTATTTTGGCAAGATGTATTTTGATTGAAATGTAATAGGCTTGAAATGCCTACTAAAGCATTGTAAAACATTTGTTTTGATGTGAATGAAATGCATGAATGACGTTTTGTCATGGTTTCTCAAGACAGATTAATAACATGTCAAGTGTGGCTTTTAAAGTTGTGTCGAATGGCTTTAAACTCCATGTGGGTAGAAATACATGTTTAGTTCAAGTAAAGATGTGTATAGAGTTGTGATTGATGAATCTTATGTAGAAGTAAGAATGTTTTGAATGATGGTTAATGAGCTTTGCATGAGTAAATGTATAGGATCATTGAAGTTGAACTTGAGTCTTTTTGTAAGTCAAACTAGGTGTTTGACATGAGAGGAGGTGTCAAATTATTGAATGAATGAGTTTGGCATAGAAATGGGTAGGTCTAGAAAGGATTGGAGTGTTCATGGTGTTTGGGATAAGTCAAGAGAGTGTAGAGGTTAGAATCGAGTCAGAATAGACAGAACTCGAGTTATTGGTTCACATAAGTCGAGTTATTGGTCCCATAAGTCGACTTGTGAAGCATAACTCGAGTTATTTGTCTCGATAAGTCGACTTGTTAGTGATAAGTCGACTTATTTGTCTCGACAAGTCGAGTTGTCAGCAATAACTCGAGTTATGAGTGATCATCCAGCATAAGTCGAGTTGTTAGTCAAGTATTTTGGGCATAGTTAGAGACCGAATCTCGTTTTGTAGTCTTCATGAGAGTTGTAGATCTATATGTCTACTTTCAAATGATGAAAGAACGAACAAAATCCGACCTCTAGATTAAAAGTTATGAGAATTGCGCCAAAAGAGTTTCATTTGGGTTTTAGAAGTGAGCATGGTCTGCTCTTTTGGGCATAATTCCCTCATCCGGCCTTCAATTGAGGTGAGGTTTGAACCATTGGATTTATAAGACATGTACCATTCTTGCTACAAAAATTAGTATAAATTGGAGTGAAATTGAGGAAGTTTGCATTAAAGCAAGTGAGAGGTCAGTTAAGAGAACAGGTTTCGGATATGAACTCCTTTAGATTTATGGAGTGTATCTTGAGTTATATAACTCTGATCAAGGTGATTCTTGCCTCTATACGAGTGTGAGGCTTCAAGCTATATTTGATATGAACAAGTCAATATGTATTTGTGATGTTTAAGTAGTGTGCACTTTCGTCTCAAGGTGGAGTTCTGATTAAGAATTCTGCAAGGTTATAAGCATAAGGTTTCAGGACTACGAAAGTTGGGCTCCGGGAGCGGGGTCTGACATTCATACATTCTGAAAAACATCATAATCACTTAATGGAAATTCAAACCATTTACAAAATATTCCAAATCTCAATATTTCCACAACCATACCAACGATGCAAAAAGCACCTAAAAGTTTCACATTCTTTCATCCGATCTCCTTTCGAAACACGGAGATGGGGATGAAAGAAGTGAGCTCGAAGCTCGTGGATAACACATTTATAAATTGATAAATAAGCGAAATCATTTTCACAAGCTTTTTACCAAAAGACGTAGTTTTCAAACTTTTAACTTTCAAATATTTTCTCAAACCCTTTTCAATTTTCCAAACTTTACATATCAAATTTCTAAAATTTCACGATTAAAACCTCTTTTCTTTTCTTTTTTTCTCAAAATTTTCTCATAAACATGAATGCAATCACATCGAGAAATTTCATGCACATAAACAAAATCAAAATCACAAAACATATCAAAATGGTGCGGTTCGGTCCAAATAGAGCGTCGCACATTCTCATGATAATGTCCATGCGATCGTGAATGAAACGTCTTACACTTTTTCGCAGCGATCCAGTGTAGCCGTGAAGGGAGTCTGAAATCGGAACTCTGTGCCACTAGCGGGCAGCCGGGCGAAGGCTATACAAGTAGAGACAGCGCTGACTCACCAAAGGACCTAACCGAACCCACATAACACGTAAGCTAAAACAGAGATTCGAATTGCCCGAAGACACTTTTCAAAATCTTGATTTTCTTCAAATTTTTCACAAAATGCATACAACTCAATTTATTCAATCTATCGTTCACTAAATTCAACAATCAAATCATTCAATCAAACAATAATTTCAGCAATTGAATAATGCATACACAATAAATGCACTTTCAGAAATTTCTATCAATTTATCAAATCAGCTTATAATAATTTTTCAGAAAACCTTCGGAAATTAAAATTTCAAACTTTTAATCAATTCTTATTTTCAAACATTTACAAATTCGTATCTTGCCTATAAATCAAAATATAAATATGCTACCCATCTCGAAATGATGCTAGGAACTTGTTCCAAGCTGCAATTTGATCCTTGCTTCTTTCCTTCTTTCAACTAAAAATGACCTAAGCCATAATCACCCAAATTCTACATCATAATTTGCGTAAATCTCAAAATTGACTATCGAAAATTCATAATCATCATATTTCCAAGCTTTCTAAAACCAGAATTTCTAAAAGCCCCAAAGTCCAAATTTAACCTAAACCGAACTAGTCAAATTTAATATCATAAATCACTTACTTACTCAAACTAAACTTAGAAAACACCAATTCCATATAAATTCAAGCTATTTCAATCTCCAATTTTGAAAATCCCCAATTTTCAAAATTGGCCTAAACCAATTCACTCAAATTCAATCTCATAAAACATAATTTCTTCAAAATTGATTCCATATTTCATCAATTCATGCTATTATTGATGATTCTACACCTTTAATTTACAAAATTTGGGAAAATCTCCAAATCTTAAAATTGGCCTAAACCAATTTATCCAAATTCAATATCATAATCCATAAATTCTTCAAAATTGAATTCATATATCACTAACCCATATCATTATCTATAATTCTACACCAAAATTTCACAAATTTCTTAATCACAAAATTAAGCCTAAACCTTAATCAAATTTTCATCCAAAATTAAACACAACCTAAAGCATATATATCAAAATCAACTTCATAAACCACAAACCCAAGTCTTTATCCATATTTCTAAACCAAGAACTCATCAAAATCTCAAAACTCAAAATTTTCTCTTACCTCATTTCTCCTCCAATTTTCGAATTTCTTGGCTCATGAAGAAGCTCTCTTCATTTTCCATTCTTTTCCTTCTTGGAAAAATCCCAAAAGCTTGAAGAATCAAGTAGAAAAAATCAAAATAAAGTTTTCTCTCCCTTCTTTTCTCCATACGAAGCTTCTTCACTCTTCTTTCTCCTTCTTCTTTTCTTTTTCACTCATCATCGAATTTCACTCATAAAAAACGAAATCATCTGATTTTTAAAGGCCGTGTCATTTAAATTTTAATAAAAAGACCAAAATGCCCCTCACATGTTACTTTATGCCATTTTCACTTGCGGTTTTGATTCGCACTATCGAGTTGAAGAAATTTGTCCAAACTTTCTTCTCGAGAAATTTTCCTCTCAATCATACAAATCCAACGCCACTGACCACGCTCAATTTGGATCACTACATCAAAAGTTATGCGTAAAATAGTTCGGGTATATCCATATTCTAACACATTTTTCATGTACGATTATTTCCGTCCAAAAGTTTACATTCTTAATCCCAGAATTGAAACTCGATGTCTTCATAACAATTATAGCCTTATGTCTCTAGTTTAATTCAAAACAAGAATCGCCTCATTTCGATTCCCAGATCAAAAGTTATGCTTATAATACTCTCAGGTGTTCCCAATCCAAAAATTACACCCTAATCCGAACTTCCATTCATAATTCGAAGGTCTTAGGGGCAAAATTGACATTTCATTTTTTCATAAGATTTGTAGGCCTTTGTCTTATCTTTATTTCGCCTCAAGAATCGCTTCAATCGGATCTCTACAGATCCCGAATTTCACAAAATACTGAACCATATTTGGAAAATTTCCCGACTCACTTTGATTAAATTAATCTCCATTAATTTAATCAAAACAATTCACAAATTTCTATGAGGATGTAGATAATTGTCTTAGGAATCCCACGCCGTAAGAATCAACTCAATCGGATCTCGGACGGAAAAGATATGAGCAAAATAGTGAACAAAGGTCGGATTGGAGGAGGAAGCAAGAAAACTAAAGGAGCAAAACGACGTCGTATTATGGCGAGGATAGGGCGCGGTCGCTACGGCGATGCGGACATCGCCCTAGCGACGCTCGCCGAACGCTCGCCATTGCTACGGCGATGCGGACGTCACCCTAGCGACGGGGGTACTTCATTTTTCTTTTTCTTTTTTTGAAACTTCCAAAATTCATAACTCTCAATCCCGAACTCCAATTTTGACAAACTTAGTCTCTATTGAAAGCTTAAGGGAAGCTCTAAATCTTTCACGAATGACATAAACATCAATTCGACTCCTACGGGAGTCCATAATCCGATCAAAGATACTATCCTCTAATATTCATGCTAAAACCATAATATAAACTTGTAAAAATCATAACTTATTATTCCGAGATCGAAAAATTGCATACTTTATATCGAAATAAAGATCAAAACAAATCTTTCAATTTTCATGAAGAACATCAAGGCTAAATTAACCTCTAACTAGGTTAATTTCTCAGTCAAAGATTCAGTCATACTTAAAGTTAAAAGTCAACCCTATTAAACATAAACTTTGACTGATCATAACTTTCATTCCCGATATCAAAAAATTGCAAACTTTATGTCTACAGAAAGCTCTTAACAAAATCTACAAGTTTCCAGAAGACCATTTTATCAAATTTTGCCTAAATCAAAAGTCAACTTTCAAAGGCCAAAAAGTCAATTATTTCACAATTTTTTTCATCTTCTCACACTTTTTCTTTTTAATTCTTGCTATTTAACTTCATTTCAATCAACTCATCCACTTTCCTCTCATAATCCATAAAAATTCATTCAAATATCAAATTCCTCTAACCGAAACAATTCTTTTCTCCTACATTTTTCTTAAATTCATCACATTTCCTTAAATTCATTCTCATTCTCACCAATTCTTTCTCACTTAAATTCATTGTAATATTTATATTATCCTCAAAAGTTCGGGGTCCAACAAGAGCAACAAGGAGAGATGAGTCCCCTATCAAAGAAGGACGTTAGCTGTCACATGGCCACTAGTTTTCTTTTGCAGGTTAGCACCAGTGGCACAGACACAGATTCTGACATTCATCCACACCTTCAACATTTGATTTCAAAATATCATGAGGTGTTTGAACAGCCCAAACAGCTACCACCTAGACGTGTATTTGATCACCACATACCCTTGCAAGATGGTAGCCGTCCCATCTCTGTTAGGCCTTATCTATACCCTTTTTATCAAAAGACGGAGCTTGAGAAGATGGTGAAGGAAATGTTATCAACAGGTCTAATTCGACCTAGTCGAAACCCATTCTCATCTCCCGTGCTTTTGGTCAAAAAATCTTATGGGAGTTGGCGTTTCTGTGTGGACTACAGGGCCTTGAACGAGATAACCATAAAGGATAAATTTCCAATTCCCGTAATTGATGAGCTCCTCGATAAACTGTATGGCTCGACCTATTATACAAAATTGGATCTTCGCTCTGGTTACCACCAGATCCGGGTCAAAGATGAAGACATCTACAAGACAGCGTTTCGAACCCATGAAGGCCGCTACGAATTCGTGGTCATGCCTTTCGGCCTTACCAACGCTCCTGCAACATTTCAAGCTTTGATGAATGACATCTTTAAACCTTATTTAAGGAAGTTCATTTTAGTATTTTTTGACGATATTTTGATATATAGCAGGAGCTGGAATGAGCATCAACATCATCTTGAGAAAGTTTTGCACATTCTTAAATCTCACAATTTATTTGTCAAGGCTAGTAAGTTTCAATTTGGGGTTACCGAAGTCGATTACCTGGGACATGTTATTTCTCAACAAGGAGTCTCCGTGGATCAGAAAAAAAAAATTGAAGCAATCAAGAATTGGCCCCAACCGACTAATCAAACCAATGTCCGTGAATTTTTGGGCCTAGCAGGATACTATAGGAAATTCATCCGAAATTTTGGAGATATTGTTGCTCCTTTAACTTAATTATTAACTAAACATGGTTTTTATTGGGGTTCAGAAGCCGCACGAGCTTTTGAAAAATTAAAGGAAGCTTTATCTTCACCGCCCATTCTAGCACTTCCTGATTTCACCCAAGACTTTGTGGTTGAAAGCGATGCCTGCGGAACAGGAATTGGAGCCATATTATCACAAAATCATAAGCCAATAGCATACTTTAGCGAGGCGTTAAAAGGGACAGCCTTACACTTGTCCACCTACGAAAAAGAAATGTTGGTCATCGTCAAAGCAGTTCGAAAATGGAGGCCCTACCTTCTCGGTCGTCCATTCATCGTTCGGACAGATCAAAGAAGCCTTAAGTTCTTACTGGAGCAACGCATCACAACTCCGACACAAGCTAGATGACTTCCAAAGTTATTGGGATACGACTACAAGATTGAATATAAACCAGGGAAGGAAAATCAGGGTGCGGACGCACTGTCACGTGTTGGTGAATTGCATATGTCTATTGTTTCATTACCTGTGGCAAAGTGGTGGAAACAACTTCAAGACGAAGTTAGTCGCGATCCTTTTTACAAGGCTAAGGTTAGCCAAAATTTCAGTGAACATGCTTTTCGCTTTCAAGATGGGATTTGTTATTTTAAAGGGTAGATTTATCTCAATCCTAATTGCTCACTAATTCCTATTCTGTTAAAAGAGTTCCATGCAACAGCAATAGGTGGGCACTTTGGATATTTAAAAGCACTAGCACGAGTCAAACAAAATTTCCATTGGCCTGGACTCCACAAAACAGTGAAGCAATTTCTAAGGGAATGTTCAATCTGCCAAAAGAATAAGTATGAAACTATGAAGCCGGCTGGGCTCCTTCAACCACTACCAATTCCCAAATCTGTATGGTCAGATGTATCCATGGATTTTATCGAAGGATTACCTCTCTCCAAAGGACACAATGTCATTATGGTGGTGGTCGATCGATTGTCAAAATACAGTCACTTTGTTCCCTTACGACATCCATTCGGTATGAATAGAGTGGCTCTCAATTCCTCCACCATGTGGTCAAGTTACATGGCATTCCTGAATCAATCACAAGTGATCGTGATAAGGTATTCTTAAGTTTCTTTTGGTCTCAGTTATTTAAACTACAAGGTACGGAACTACGGATGAGTACAAGTTATCACCCACAGACTGACGGACAAACTGAACTGGTCAATAGAATATTGGAACAATATCTCAGGTGTTTCACTGGTGAACAGTCGCGAAAGTGGTTTGATTGGCTACCTTGGGCCGAATTTAGTTATAACACAAGCTATCACTCTGCCGCAAAATTCTCACCCTTTAAGATTGTTTATGGACGTCGGCCTCCTACGGTGCTATCGTATGTTCCTGGAACTACTAGAGTTCAAGCTGTTGATGAGCATCTTCGGGATCGAGCGAAAGTTCTGAAGGATTTGAAGAGTAATTTGAGATTGGCACAAGAAAGAATGAAGTTGCAGATTGATAAGCATAGGAGAGAAGTCGAATTTTCTATTGGGGACCTAGTTTATCTCAAGTTACAACCATATAGACAATCAATTGTTGCCTTTCGGGGGTCTTTGAAATTATCTCCTAAATTTTATGGACCTTTTGAAATTTTGGAAAAAATTGGAATAGTCGCTTACAAACTTCTCTTACCAGAAGGAGCGCGAATTCATAACGTTTTTCATGTAGGTCTTCTGCGGAAACACCTTGGTGGTCGCCCTCCTCCATTGGCCTCTCTTCCTCCGATAACAGAAGATTCTATTGTCCTTCTGACCCCTGAACGAATTCTGGACAAGAGGGTCATTAAAAAGGGGCGTTACAGGCCTTACACCGAGATTTTGATGAAGTGGGTTGACACTCCAGACTCAGATTCCATTTGGGAGAACCTCAGGCGTTTTTCACGCACATATCTAGTTTTTGTCCTTGAGGACAAGGACAATTTGAGAAGGGAGGATTGATATGATACCAGAGTATAGGTGTTGACAAAGTCTCACTTAGTGGTTATTAATTTCTGTTACTAGTTTTTGCAATAATGGGGAGTAAATTCTGGAACTTTGCTGGACAAGTTGGCTGATCAAATTAGACGAGCAATTGACTCCAATATTTTCTCCATTCTCTGTTTATTTGATTTCCCAGTTGTTTAGTGGGTATATCCACTTTCTTTTCAGTTAACGCACGATTTCAACTTCCATATTTGTAAAGTGGTGAGCCACTTAAGCATTATTTCATTGTATAAACACAGATAGTTTCAATGAGAACGGATGAAAATTATCTGACAAACCTTACCTCTCTTAACTCTGTTTTTTCTCTTCTGGCAATTCACTAAAATTCTACTATCATATTCCATAAAATTATATGTTCCCAATAGTAATCATAATCATCCTCCCAAGTGGAACTCACAGAATGGGTTGCCACTTACAAATTCACATCCATCCAAGACGTACGTGAAGGCAACTAATGAACAAATCCAAAGAACATAAGACGTGCAAAAGGACCACGCTCTTAAATTATTCACATCTCTCAACTAACAGATATTCATATCTCTCGGTACACCAACTGTTAATCAAGCACACATCATAAAAGCATAACAACTATTCTGGTACTCTCCTCGAAGAAATCATACGCGAAAAGAAAAAAAGCCACCTTTTTGTTGGATTTCTTCAACGACACTCTCTGTCTGATCATTCAAAATGAAAGCATTAGTTGCCTTCAGATACAAGCTTTTCAGCCCCTGCAGAAGACTTTTTCTAGCCTTCAGACTCAAACTCAGGAAACCTGTCCTTATAAGGTCTCTTCGCTCCCATACACGTCGCAGCAACCACCAAAAAGCTCCACCAAAGAAACGGATTTTCAACCCTCTGTTCTCAGTTTTCCGGAGACGTTCCAGAAAAATGGATAGACTCGCGGAGCTAATGAACTCTCCTAAGCCCATGCTCGAAAGACAACTCTTTCCATCCCCTCTGACGCCAGCTTACATAAAGGCCAGCAACAGCAAGGCCACCAAAAATGAAGCTTTTGGAAACGAAGACATTGAAGATGCTTGCAGGAGCTTTGAGAACTATTTGGTGGACGTGATAGTTGAAGAAGGAAAAGTAAGAGACTTGATGGACGTGGAAGAGCTTCTCTACTGCTGGAAGAACCTAAAATGTCCAGTCTTCATCGATTTGGTCAGTAGATTCTACGGAGAGCTTTGCAGGGACCTGTTCTCCCCTGATGATTACACCAGTAGCGACATTGCTAGTTCATAGTAAATCCAGTTTATCTTACCTCATACGTTGCAAAGGCCTGGCCCTCGCCAGCTCTTCCTCGACAATTCTTCTTTTCTAGCCTTTCTTTGTTCAAAACTTTGTATTAGTAACAGACCACGAATAAACCCAATCTCAATAGTTGTTTGAGGCAAGTGCATGTCTACATTCAGCTCCATATAACTGAAATTTAGTTATAACTGCTAGCTTGGAAAATTTACCAACAAGAGCAAGCGGTTGTATGAAAATGTCCAAACCAAAAGAACTTCGTTCCTGTGAGATAATACATATAGCCCAACCATTTATCAACTAACATTCACAATTCCACCTATTCATCATGTTATGCCCCAAACTATGAATAAGCAATCATAAGCTTCCAAATGACTGCTGAACATATTTCCCAAACGATAGTAACCGTATATACTAAGCTTCTTCATCTTCGCAAAGAAAATAGTAGAAGCACTATATTAGCCAAGAATGAATCTGATGTGATTATACAAAAGTATAGCACGACAAACAATATAGTTTCATTCATTTAAGTCCAACTTTGGTGATGAAAAACAGACATCCACTAGACAGTAAACATGTTGGGGTGCTGTGCAAAATGTTAACCAAAAATTGGATAATACAGATGCATTACCATCCTCAGCTGGATGTATATTTACAATTCAGTGCACATAAAACTAGATTCTTGCATTCAAAATATCTTATAGATATGCGATATATGAAACTACAGAGTAGTACACAATCTATGCTTAGGGGTTTAGTTCCATCTCATTACACTTGCTTGATCCGAAAAGAAACACCAATGTAGCTCAATTGACTCGAACCAAGTATAAACACATTCAAAACAAATAGATATTAGCATCGCTAATTACCCACCAGACACAGTGCTTCCATCTAGTAAGTTCCATGAGATGGTCTGACTTCTGAAACATACACCTGCGCCTTCACCACAGTATCGCCAACTTTAAACCCAGGCATGACCATAAACTCCACTTTACAACTAGAATGTCTCTCATCAAGGTCGGCAGTACCTTCCCCTTTCTTGTCAATACGTTCCATGTATATATCTGAGAATTGGCATCCCCTATTTACTGCAAATATTTTGGTTTTGAGATCAATCGAAGTTGCAATCTGCTGTAGAACCCAAACCCACTTTGCCATCCTTGTGAATATTTGATAGAATGGCGTCCTCGGGTGCTTGCCACTCAAAACAAACATCCTCTGATCCAAATTTCCTAAGAAAGACAACTCCATCACTGGATGAGTGACAAACAGGTACTTCTTTCTGCAGAAATCAGCAAATTCTGAATGTGGATTTTCTATCAGATAATGAAGAGGATCATTAACCATCAAGATATCATCAACATTATGAGACTTCAGTGACATGCCATGGAACATCCTCCGTGCAATGAAAGCTTCAAAAGCAAACTTCTTATCAGACCTTTTGAAGTAAACTACTCCACTTTCAATTGAATCTGCTGCAAGGTCTAGATCCCAACCCGAAGCTTTCATCAAACTAATTACTGGTTTTGCAAAATCATGAATGGATCTTGAAGCATTTTTGAAGGTATCCTCAAACATAGCAATATTCATAATCCTTGCATTCTTTCTCACTAAACTTTCCTGCCTCGTCTTTTCAACTAATATAGCATTTCTAAAATCGAAATCATGAAGTTCTTGTCGTAAACATGCTATTTCAGCATCTTTTTCACTGTTTTTAGACTTAAGTTTTTCTAACACCTCTTCATTAACTTGTATTTCAGCTCGTAAACAACCAAGAAGAGACGAATCAAGCTTGGATTTTGCGAACTGCTTCTCCTTGTACCTCTGCTTGATCTTACAAAGTGATTCCAGCAGAGCAACAACAAATTCATCAGCAGCTATAATCTTTTCAGGAATGTAGGGTATATGAGCTTCCTGAAGTTGGATATAAGCTAATTTCAGAGCAGACACTACATCAAACAGCTCAAGAATATACTTGTTACCAATTATGCTGCTCTTGTTTCCAACAGCAGGTTGGGGATGGATTTTCTCACCATCGCAGCCAGTTTCCTTGGTGGCATCACTGTTATCTTCACCCGTTGATTGTTCTTTGGGGTTTGGCTGAGGGTGACGATCATGGGGAACTTGGTTCTCATTGGTAAAAACTCCAATGGATCTCAATTTGCAAACTTTTGCAAATTTAGATACCATTTCGGTTATGTTTGAGGAAGGTTTTGAGGTTTTAGTGGTGGTATTCTCCATAACTTAAGAGGATTGATCTAAATACCAATGACAAGTCCTACGGGATTTAGTTTTCAGAAACACTAATCTGAAGAAACTGAAGAAAGAGAGATACAACAAAAAAGGAAACAAAACAACACGATGCAATAATGTAAAGCAAAGTAGCAGACACTAATAAGAATGCCCCGATTTCCAGACCAAATGAACGCTTAGGACCTCAAAGGATTGAAGAAACTAAAGGTGTTTCAAGGTTATGCAAGTGACCAACATGCTTCCTAGAGAAACAGTCAGCAAGAACAGCATAGGTTATGAGGGGGGTCAAGAGATTCAAGTTAATTAAAGCAGCTAGCTTTTTGTTGCGTATGCTTAAATCCCCCAATCAAAGAGTTCAAGAGAGAAGTAACCAAGCACAAGCAGCTGCCAAATATTGAAACTTTACCTCCAAAGATCGAATATACCTCAGTATCAAAGATTGGAAGGCAAAGCAATAACAGATGAGTAGTAATAGTATCAGACTAATCAAGTGTAATCATTCAAGGAAAGGAGGTAAAGACATTAGAAAAAGAGAAAAGCCAACAAAAGAAAAGATCTGGACATCTGAGGAAAACCTCAAATTGACAAAAGAAGATTGAGATGGTAGAGGAAAACAATGTTGTTTTCTATTTCCTTAACCAAATGGATTCAAAGTTTGGAACTTTAGCACAAAGCAATTAGAAAAAGAGAAAATGTAACAAAAGAAACGACCTGGGCATATGAGAAAAACCTCAAGTTGACAAAAGGAGATTGAGCCGGTGGACGAAAACAAAGTTATTTAAAAAGTTTGGAACTTTAGTTCAAAGCATTCGTCTCTCTGAGTGCTACTTCTCCACTGGACATTAGGACAGGTTCCTTTCTGGGGTTCAGTTATTTCGGTGTCTCGCTTCTCATCTCTAATGTAGTAATGTGTGCAAGTGTGTGAAAGCGTGAAGTTTGTAAAGTTTCCATGTTTGTTTAGAGAGAACTTGTAAATAAAATTATTATTTATGGGGAAGTGGGAGACGTGGAAGAAACCGAGTAAAGAAACTGTAGAGTTGCAGAGGTTGCAGTGTTTGAATTCCCTCTTCAATCTCTACATCCTTCAAAATTTACAATGAAACAAACACAAACACACACACACGTAAATTACCAAAATTAAGTACCGCTACAGTACGTTGTATTCAATTATGTGTCATTTTGTCATTTAAGCCTTCCGTGTCAAAGGCACCCCTCCTTGCCCTTGGACCAATCCCACTGAGGAGGTTTTTCAGAAGATGGGATCAGACAGCAAAGCAGCCGTTGATCTACTTGAGCCAAACTTTTGAAGGGATTAGATGGGCCATTCTACCCGTGATTGGACCCAACAACACAACAACAGCGTTCTGTGACTGTGTCATGTTCAGATCTGGCAGCACAAGTTTTTACCAAGGTAGACTGTTCATAGATGACACTCAGAAACCAACCGGCGGATTGTCACTTATTTGTAATGTAATTTAACAGCATTCGTGTATAATTGTCCATCATTAATTTACTTTACAATATCCCAAGTTGAAAACTTGACATTATTTTCATTTTCAAACTCTTCATTTAACAAATTGACAGCAACAAACTTGTCACACCTTCAAAATTTTCCTCGAGTTTTAAGGGATGCAAGTTCTTCTACTAAGCTTCCTTACGGCTTCATTTATCGTCGACAAAATGATGCAAGAACTTTCATCCTCTTAGTCAGTATAAGAAATCGATATATAACTATACGTAGATCACGTGGTTTTACATGCATACGACGATGTTTAATGTTTGATTTTTTATAAAAAGAGGAAGCACAAGGCAGGCCATTCTAGACCCATCTGTCTGGATCCAGGTTAACCTGCCAGCTTTATTCAAACTTAAATAATTGAATTGTTTCAGTCAGGCTATAATGTATGCCTCTGCACATGCATGTCACACTCACATTTCTGGTTCATATTGCTACGAAACCCTCAGCTGGTGGTGGGGTGAAATTGGTTTTTTAAACGTACATGTTATATATAAAAGTACACTCAGTCGTAGTCTCTAATAAGGGAGACAACGGTCTCTTCGATCGTTGCCTTAGAATTTTACAGTACTTGAGACGTGAACAAAAGAACAGCGACAAAGTTGTTCTGCTGCAGCTGCATGCATTCCGATCCACACGCTTTTCCCTTTTTTTCACAGCTACACCTGTTTACTACTTTACTATATATATAAAAAGGGCTGCACTTCATCCCCACGCTTGCAACTTTCAATTCCATTGGTGAAATACTTGTTTATCTAGCTGATTAATATTAGATATCTTCACTTTCCTCGATGCAGCAGCAGAATATATATACACACGTACCTTCCTCATTTATTAACCCTCTTGCCTTGTCCTATACGGTTTCGAGTCAGAGAAAGTAGATTGCTCCATGCATGGAGAGGAAAACCGATTTGGGAAAGATAAGTAATCATGTTTAACTCTAATGAGATCTGAGTATAGCTTCTTGCAGCTATCTTCTATGGTTATAGGATTGCACCACTAGTTAAGCAGCATAAGCAATTCAATTAAGGCAGCAAATTGACATTTATCTAACTGAATGAACAATCTAATCGTAAAGGCCGGATTCTTTAAGATTAAGATTACGCGAATGGTAATTATGGAATTAAGGGAGGTTGAGATATTTCCAAATTATGATTACCCTCGTATCCTTACAACTTGTAGTTACGAAAACATGTGCTGAAGTTTTCAGGCAGGCGTCAAATAAAAACTACTATTAAAGAGACTCAAAAATTGACTTTTGATGAATCTATAACTTAAGGCACGAGGAGATGGGACACAAAACACGCAGAGAAGTTGGAAAATGTTGGCTGAGATATTAGAATCTTCATCAGAGGTTTCAGGGGGAGAAAACAATAAAGAAAAGGAAGGCTCCATGTAAAGAATTGAAGTGTCTTTTTAAGACCATGTGAAGAGCAGTTCTCGGAACTGAGTCCAAGCTTAATAGTCATCAGCCACCAAGCATGGCTACCATTGTCTTACACATTGGTTTTGATATTATGTCTACATGCCGCCCTTCCCCTTGATATTTCTTACACATTGGATGATCACTTGGAGACATTGGCTAGGACGTGACATACACATGCTCCCTTTTTACTTTGACCAAAATTACCTGCAGAACTACACAGTTGATGTGTCCAGAACCAGGAATTTAAACTCTCCAAAGTTTCTTATCTACAGTAGCTTCACTGAAGCAGATTAAGGCAGACAGAATGTACCTTCTCCTTTCACCGAATTAAAGACACAAACTGAATTTGGGTCTTTGCTACTTTTTAAACTCTTCTAATTAGTTACCCTTCGCATTTGTGTACAAGTACCGAAATATTCTAGAGCTGGTACTTCTTGGTCGCTTGTGGAATGCAATTGCAGTTTTCACCAATTATCACAAATTCCTAAAAACAAGGTAACAAAATTCACGCTGTAGAATTATAATACGCTTTCTTTAAACTGATACAGAAAAGAAATAGAAGACTGAAGAAATATGTTAAAAACAAAGTGGGCAATAACTATTTTTTAGTTTTGCTAATTAGTTTGTGCTATAAAAAGGAAAAAAAAAAAAAAGGGATAACAAGAATGGGAATGGTACTGGGACGAATAGTAGTAACAGGAACAATGGTGTGTGTTTTGATATACGTGTACTGTTTCTGGCTTTGGGAAGTCGTTGAAAGACAGTGAAGAAAGCTTGTAAGAGAATCCTGGACCCAAACATGGTAAAGCTTAGGAACAGACGATTCTCATAGATTCAACAATCCTTTTCTCTTCTCTCTCAGATCAACAACTACTACCACTATTGTCTATCTGCAAACACCTCTCTGCCAAGCCTGTACCAATACACATCCACTTTTTTCCGTCTCTACCGCAACAACCCCCACTAGCGCACGTTCACTCGTTTGCCAACTTCAGGATTTAAAAGAACATGGGAAAGAGAGGAATGGAAATGAAGGGATGCTCTTGTTCTGCTACTCCGACCACAGAGCTAGCATGACAGTCGCATAAAACGTGGGGGTTTTGAGGGTTCAGCTTCAAGTCTGTGATCATTTTTAGTTTAGTATAATCTAATTGGAGTCTGGGAAGGGAAAACAGAAAGCCAAGTGTTAGCTTCTCTTGTTTAGTAGTTCGGAACTAGCTAGTCTTCTTCTGTAAGTGAATTGTCATGAAATAAGAGAGAAAGTCTACTAGTTTGTTGGTGCTTTAATTCTGAGCTCTGCTAAGGGGATTTCGCTTTGGCCTCTTGATATTCTGATCTTCTCGTTCATGGGGTCGAAGAGAAACAACAGATCAATACTGAACTTCAACAACAAACCCTCTCTTGTCTACTGTGCCTCCATCTTCTTCTTGTCATTATGTGCGCTCTTTCCCACCATCACTTCCACTGTCACTTGTTTAGGTAAGAGCAACAATTCTCTACAAAAGCTTAAAACTTTTTTATGCTCTCTTATATATCAGCCGTATCGCCACTCCTACCTGGTAAGTGAAGAGAAAGGAACAGTGCACTCATGATCTCAGTCACCACTGCTACATATTTTCTTTCCACGGTTTTTCTAGCAAACCTTGGCCTTTGGTTTTCGCAAGTTTATATCGAATGAGTTCAATTAATTCGTTTTCCATAAAATGCAGACCCCAGGCGTTCATTGTCCGGCAAAGCTCGTATATATTTTCAGGTGAGTTTGGTTCTGTTGGCCTAGGGGTCTAGCTGCTAGATTATGCCAAAAATTACCAATCTTTCTCAATATAATCTTCATTTAGGCCCTTTTTTACACGCTAAATGTACAGGGATGCTTTCAAATGTCTGAAAATCAGAATATATGTATGTGTGTGTTTTCCTTTTACCGAAATATGAAGTATTATGAACACTAAAACCAAGCAAGTACACAGCTGCAGTCAAAGATGGAAATGAGAAACGATGACTGTGTCCTGACAGTATCTAGCTAGCTACTATCTAGCCTACGAAGTTTCTTTTTTATTTTTTATTTTTTCTTATGCACCCCATAGGCATCATCATATAAGGACAATTTATAGTCCATTATTTGCGCCGAGAACTGCATTTACAGTGCAACCGGAGAAGACCCATTTTGCATTCTCAGCCGTCTGATGAATCTAATCGATCCATGGATGTGATTAGGAATCAGCTGACACAAGCATGGTGGTCCCTTGTACCCTTTCAAGTTTAGTTTCATTTCACCTCAAGCTTCGTTAAGCGTACAACACCATCCGGCGCAATTTAGCATCTGTTTCCTCTCTCTTGTCGTCTTTTTCGCTGCTCAGCGCTTTCAGCGGAACCATGCTTTTGTGTTCTCAAAGAAAATATTAAAATCCACCTCTAAATCTATCCGTCTGCCCTTTTCTTCTTTCGCTTTACCACATACTGTTGTTGGATGTGCACTTCATTAATGATTGACTGTAATAATAATGAACAGGGTATGATTGGTTTTGCAGGATTTTGAGAAGAGAAGAGATGATGAGGTGACGGAGGAGGCTTCTTTGAGCGTGAATACAAGGAGGTTTTTGAGTGGACCTGGTTCATCGCCACCGCGTTGCACGTCAAAATGCGGCAAATGCACCCCATGCAAGCCTGTGCATGTGCCGGTGCCTCCGGGGACGCCCGTGACGGCTGAGTATTACCCAGAAGCATGGAGGTGCAAGTGTGGCAACAAGTTATACATGCCATGATCAACTTGATTAGGTCAAGAACATATTCAGCTGGTTGTTAGTTGTTTTAAAAATATTATTTATCAAGGATTTATCTAAGCTTGGAAAGAATAGAAGATGTTGCTTTATGAATTTACTATGGTGAAGGCGCAGAATAGAGCAGGAATAAATACATATATATACATCGAATCTTTAACACTAACATACTGCAAAAGACTGGTTTTTCTTTTCTTGTCTCTCTCCCCATTGTCTCTTTGCAAACTCTCCTAGTTTCAGAATCAATTTGGTCGGATTACTAGCCAAAGAATACGAAGAAACTCGATGCAGATTCTGCGCTTAACCAACCTATTAACCAAACAGGAGTTAATAGGTTGGTGTGAGTAGTTCACCACTCTCATCTTTTAATCAGAAGTTTCTAATTTTTAGTTTAAGTACTGAAAATGAAAAAATCTGTTTGATCAACACTTTACCCCTTACAGGTTGACCCAGTGCAAGCAAAGATTAGTCTAGAAGTGACTGACTTAAAGACGTCTTCTTATGAGTTGAGACCGTCCTAAGATATCTCACGGGCTTACAAAAAAAAATCGAAACTTTAATAAAGAAAAATTCCATCTCAATGTTTAGTCTTTATCAACTAAACTTAGACGAGGAAAACAAGATTTGAATTGTTCTAGTGATGCGAGCTGAATCGGCTGTAAGTAGGTATAGTAACTCCAACATTGTGGCTAGCATACCTACCACAGTGCTTTTGATAGAAACATCTATTTTTTAATATTGTATTGATAATATAAATCCGATTCGACTTGAATTAATTAACTTCAAAGCATTGATTAAATAAAGTCTTGACCTGATTCTTATCAAAATTTGGATTGGACTCATGCTAGAACAGTCAAGACTTGAGCCAGGGCCCATGTGACAAGGACAAGTTAATTAGCCACAATATGTACTTTCCATCAATGTTACGAGGCTGTTAATGATTTAGAAACAAAAAAAGATAAGTAAAAACAATGAATCAGAATTCAGAAGTGCAAAATCAAACACTTTGATTTTACAACGTGACTTAAAATCCTTGATGAGAAACTAAGTTTGTCTTCCCGGTTGCCTACAACTGCAAGGCATGTTTTAGATCAATGACTGTGTTTGGCTTTAGAAAGGGTTTTGACCATACCCCTGAAGATCTTCCAAAACCAATACAGATTCATAATGCTCAGAGCAGAAGGCACCACAAGCAGGCTGTAGAAGCCCAAGGGGAAAACTTGTTTCACCTGATACACCAACAATTATCAAAACATATCAAACAGACATGTCATACCAAGACGTTCATCATGAAGCTCCATTAAACTTGTCCATTTTCAAGTTCCACCATCTTTGGTATACTCACTAGGAACTAACTTTACTTATTCGGGTTCTGATTCCTGGTCTTAAACCAGCCATTATTCTTCTTTTCATTATATGTTGTTCAATGAATAATAAACAAAAACACGACTCATGATTCCAACCGAAGGTTCATGTAACGTCATTAACACTTCGGAAGAATATAAACTACAGTCACAGGAAAGAAAAAAGTTCCCCCGCCTATAAACTACATTCACAGGAAAGAAAAAAGTTCCCCCGCCGACCAAGTGAAAGACCAGATTAACACCTTAATAGCATAAAGACCAGATTAACACCTTAAAAGCATATTAAAAGAAATACTAAACTTTGACATGAGACTTGAAAATTCGATCTAGATATAACACGCACCTGATCAAAATGAGAAATCATGTGGGCACAGAGGAAGATAAACAGAATAATCCGTGCTACCTGAGTACATGATTAGTTCTTGTCACAATTCTAAGCAATAGTAAGCAGGAGAACAGAAAGAAATTCAAAGTAAGGAAAATAGGTCATCCTGAAAACTAAATTCAGACAAGTGTTCCTTCAAATTTAACATCATAAGTAGAGAAATTCTGGTCTACACGAGAATGTATGAGATGGCTTGATATATGTAGAAAAAGCTACAAACGGGTAGGGAAAATGGTACATAAAGTATTGAAGTATCAACCTTAAACCATCATGAGAATATCCTGAAACTAACCAGCCACATAATGATATAGGTCCTTTCTCTCAAACACAACTCTGTTTCTTTTCCCTTCTCATCAGCCACTGTATTGCCTCTAACCTATTTATCTTGTTACTATTTTTGGTGGCATAAAAATCTTCTCTATGCCCAAGTTCTTTCTAAATCGATAAGACACAATTTACTGCTCAAGATATTAGCCTACAATAAGTTTCCATTCCACTGCCAGTGCAATGGCAAGGATTTTCAGGAATATTAGACAGTACCAACCAACCAAGGAACAATGCAACTCCATTGTAGATGTAGAATTTAGAACTCTTTTGACCAGTAGCATCCAAGTACCTGAAATCGCAAAATAAGTTAATATCCAAAACAAAGGAAGAAATGGAAGGTTAGGGGATTTATAAACGAAACTTTACCATCTTAAATTCACAAACGGAGTAGTGGCCTCTGTGAAGAGAACCATTAGTATATAAATCTGTCCTTGGCCACTTATGAGGGAGAGAAATATTGAATACATTGACAGAAAATGGTGCAGGACCTGAGAGAAAACATAGGATGTGCTGACATCGTTAGTAAAGCAGCCGACCATCACTCTCTCAGATAAAATCTCAAATTTCTGCTAGGCAACTTGATTTCATGAGTAGGCATGACCATTATGGAAAATTATTTTTTGTATTGATATCTTAAAACAAAACAATTCCAGAAGTGATAGGAAGGGTGCAACCAGACAACTTTGTTTAAAATGACACTCATTTCCTGGGTTACTAGGAAAAGAGATGCTCTCATCAACAAAAAAAGATGTAAGCTGGGTAATGCAATATTTGTAGTCACGTACTCTTCCCTGGTTGCTAGGAAAAGAGATAGGATCAAGCCATCAACACACAAATATATAAACTGGGACATGCATTATTTGTACTTACAATCTCCAGACCGCCTAATGCTGGAAAACACCAAAGAATCATTGAAAGGTCGGACAAAAAATATCCGATAGAGATCTGAGTTAAAATTAAAAAAAGAGGTCAAGTGAAGAAATAAATAGCTTCTGAAAATATTCAAATACATGATTCCATCTAAATTACAGCTACTACACAGAGCTACCATATAAAACAGAAAGGGTATAAAATAAGGGGAAAGAGAATAGCTAGCATATCACAAAATGCTATTTAAAAGCAAAAGGGCTTTGACAAAATGAAACTAATTAATTGATGAGGGAGAAAGAATTTTGAAAAAGATGATATAGATACACAGTTTATGACATGGCTTACCCCCAATACAAACTCGGATACTAGCGAGGTTCTGTTGATAGCAAGCTCTTCTTGAGCTCCATCGTCAAAAAGACCTGATAAAAGCAGCAAGTAAAGAGAAGCTGAAGCTGCAACAAGTGCATGGAATGTTGAGAACCCCCTGTATTATAAAAGCAATGAAATTTATCTCTACACAGAAGCTGAAAGTCAGTCCCAGTAAAAATAGACATTACATACTTATACAGCAAGGATTGAAATGTAAACAGTTATACCTATTGTTCCATTCAACTTTCTGCGCATGGGTCAGCTTTCCGTAACCTTTGAAACAAAGAGTGCTAACAAGACCTGTAAATTTATAGACCTTCAAATACCACACACTTGTATCAGAAGTTAATGGAGATGGCAAATGTATGATACAAAAGATTGCCGAATTTGGCAAGAAACATCCTTTTCTACATCAGAAATTGATGA
Source organism: Erythroxylum novogranatense (assembly GCA_029891385.1). NCBI lineage: Eukaryota > Viridiplantae > Streptophyta > Magnoliopsida > Malpighiales > Erythroxylaceae > Erythroxylum > Erythroxylum novogranatense. The sequence continues at coordinate 9,020,872 of CM057234.1, forward strand.
ATGGATAAAAAAAGAGAACATTTTGAGGACAATAGATAAGCAAAGTGCAAGAAACCACACTAACAATATCTAATCCTTTAGAATATTCAAACCAGACACTGAAACTCCAACACTATAATAGGGCATGTAAGTTAGTTTTGACAAAGTTAAAACAGAATAAGAACAAGCTTTCATTATTCATCCGCAAAAGTCAAGTATAATAATTTCCGATTGGTAAGACACCACCAAGAGAATCAATTTAAAGTATTAAATGTTGTTAATTATCAGCTAGTTGACTACAAAAGCATAGCTTTGACAAGCTAGCTATCACAAGAACAGACTCAAAGCAATTACTTTAAAGGACCTCTCCCAAAAGAAAAATAAAGAGCACAAACTCAAAACAATACAGCGAAACTTTAATATTTTTCACAAAAAGAACTAATTGATATAGCATGAATTACTGGTAAAGTTTCTGTAGCAATGGACACTTTTCAATAGGCTTTTTCGTTTAAGCTTATTTTACTCAGCACAACTTCATAGCCTATAACTGCATTCTAGTTTCTTCTAAATTTGAAAATTATTCCCTGTCAGATTAAGACCTTATGCAAAACAAGAAATTAATTATAAAATCAGGAACCCACATTCTACAAAGAATTACCAAAAAAAAGTTGTTGAAAAGGCCCCTATGCCATTGCAGGAACCTTGTAACTCCCACTTTTTTTTTTGATTTGGCTTACAAAAGATCTACAAGCCAAATTGTTACATCAGCAATTGAAACAAAAGTTATGACCTACTCATCTCTCTCTCATTGTTTTCTTGTTCCAAGTTTGTATAACTTGAGCAAACACATGTGTTGCCTCGATCCTAGTTCTGCTAATATATGACCATTACTGAACTGAATATACAACCCTTCTCCTGCTTTTCTCTTAGAAGATTCATCACCTCAGCCATTCTGCAAATTGCTTATGCAGGCCGAAAAAATGAGTTGATATCTTATGACATGTATACAAGAACATAAAAGACTATAAACATCCACTAGAATGCCATAGACAACCATATTCTTACAGGAACAAAGTTCAAACGATAGTGTTAGTTCTCTTTCTGCAAAAACAAACATATCAAATGCAAAAGAAGCAGGTCAGACTTACAATTGCGCACATAATAATTCCGGAAAACACAGAAAGCAACCGATAAAATTCTTTGCTTGGGGCAGCGATCTCCGAGGTAGATACAAGACCAACATGAAAGAGCAAGTCGAGCACCATATTCGCTTCCTTTGAATTTGTCATGTTACATCCAAAGATGGCATTCACCAGTTGTCAATCAACAAGGAGAGAAGAAGCAGGGAGAAGGCATAAAGTTAGCAGGTAAAACATTAAATGAAAGTAAATGGAAAAAAGAGGAAGAGATGAGAATAAGTCCAAGTAGGAAACAGACATTAAGAACAAAACTCAATAAGAAAAGAAAAAGAAACAGAATTTAACAAGAAGCAAAGAGAGCTGCACCCAAAGGGCTCTTACCTATCTATGGTATTAAGTACAGATTGTGGATGATGGTGATGGATGCGCCAAAAAGGAAGTTCCTTGCTTATCTTGTTCAAACTAACATATCAACAAAAGACCCAAAGCAAAGAACTTCCATTCGATAGAATAAGAAGAAGAAGAAGAAGAAGAAGAGGAAGACAATTGGGCACAAGGATACAGGGTAGAGAAATTGGGGAGTACTGTAGCGTGTGGATCTGGCTTTTTGCGGGGCATCGTAAAAACCAAATCTTTTAAAAACCAAAGCAAGCCAAACAGAAAAGGAAAACAATGTTTAACGCTCCGGACGTGAAAATTCAACCCGGGACTATTACATTGAATGGACGTAAAAGTTTCCAACGCCCCCCATTTTTCCCTCTCAGCCGCTGCCCATTCTTAGATTCCTATAGGAAAAGTCTCCGTGGACCCCCCAACCTTCAATGGCCGTGACTTCTGCTTTTCCTATATTTACTAGATGGAGTTTCCCATCGTGGACTATAAAGACTTTGGTGTAAGAATGAGACAGGTTACTGTTCCTGGCATGCTTTTGTCGGCTCCGAATGTCTGTCCAAACTGTCATTTCAACTCGGTGAACATCAAACAATCCGATAACGACAAATTAATTAGTAATCGCCACTCGTCATCATCGATTACCAGCAACAAATAAGAGTGGTATGATATTTTAATTATGTGTTATTTAAATTTAGTTTAAAAATTTATATAAATATATAAATAAGATTTAATAAATCTTTTTTACCGGTGTTTAGAAATCCGGATCGGATCAGCCTATTCTACAGATTTGATTGGTAACCGGTCGACTATCTGATCCGAGTAACTCCTAAAAATTAGTCACTAATTGGATCAGTGCGAATCGGTAAGAACCTGTCAATTTACCGATTAAACCGGGATTGATCGAACCGGTTGGCCATTGATTCCATGAAAGAAAAAAAATTTTATTTTTTGCTTTTTTCTTTTAAAAACGTATCACGTTTTTTATTTATATTTATTTATATTATTTGAACCAGTCAAATAAATTTTTTATTTAAATTTATTTATATTATTTGATACATTTTCTAATTTTTTAACATTATTAATATTATATATAATTAAATATAATTATAACGTCACACCGATTTGACCGATGGTTGAATCAGTCAAACTGATCGAACCAATAACCAGTAAAACTTCTTATTCGACGTCCGGTCCGATTTTCAAACCCTTAGAGTATGTTTGGATATGGGTGGAGGGATAGAAGGGAATAGAATGAAATAACACAAATGGCTCAGGCCATTATTTAGAAGTCTATTTTGAAACAAGATGGAATAGTAATTGATGGCTTTGAAAGCCATCCTTTGCCATCCAAAATTTAATATTTTGTGACCTCCCAAATTGGAGGGTCAGAAATAGAATGGCATGGCTTGCCTTCCAAACCCTCTTATTTTATTTAAACTTCCAAACAATAGAGTAACTCATTTCATTCTATTCCATTCCACTCTATTTTATTAACTACCATTTCATTCCATTCCATCCTAAACTACCAAACATACCCTTACGTTTTTTCCGTAATCGTAAATCTAATATAGGCGTTTATGCTATTCAGTTAATTTCCAACTTAAAATGACGATGGACCAACTCATACTTAACTCCACGGGGTCTTAATTCCACGGCATCACCAGACGTCAAGTTTGGAGACCATTTAGGTTCAAACTATAGGAAATTCAATTAGTTAGAACGTCCAAATTAGTTGAAATTCTAAAGATTAGAGTTTCTTCGCACGTAACGCAACGCTCGTCATATGGAATTGGAAACTCAACTTCTAATTTTAGGCCGGTGGACCAAACGATTCAGTTAATAAGATATAAATTTATTAATCAATTTTTTTAGTGAAAGAACGCAATTGATGATAACGCTAGGGTTTCATTAAATCATAACAATTATACAAAAATGATAAATTATAGTTACATACATAAATGAATCTCATTCTCGTCAATATATACATCAAAATTTTAATAAATTAATTGTTATTTTTCAGCTGAATATACTCTTAAATAATCACCTATTGAAATTATTTTATTTTATATTTAACTTATTACAATTTCACATCTTATTTAATGTAATCATATAAAAAGTTTGTAATCTTATTTAATGTAATCTTATACTCGAACCAAGTTTCACTCCATCGAACTTTTCTTTTTTACAAAAAAATTCGTAATCACTATCTTTTAGATGCGCACTAAATAAGCTACAAACACGTCAATTGGTTACATCACACTAAACAAGCCCTATATAACATACTCAATCGAGAGAGCGTAAATAAGAAGAATTAAACACAAAACCTTTTGACCCTATATCCTACCATTATATCAACTCAACCACCCCCATTGGGGCTACTTGATCAAACTTGTTCAAACTAAACCCAAATTTAATGAAAAAGCAGTTCAAATATTAGATTTATTTAAAAAATCATGGTAATTTTTTAAAAAATCAATATTATGCATAATACTATGAATAAACATGCAAATAAAATTTAACCAAGCCTTTACGAATTATTTATGAACATAAATAAATTAAATATTATTATATTTTAGTTCCGTTCATGGATTTGTGAAGCAAAGCTAGGGTTAAAGTCCAGAACCACATAACGCTTGACAAGCACCTTGCTTTATTTCTTTTTCCAGCCTACTGATAAGGGTCAAAAATATGTTTCATTAGAATGGCATGGCAAGTGAATTGAAAAACGGGCTTTCATTATTTGGTATCAAAGAAAGGAAAAAGAACAGAAAAAGGAATTTACCATACATATAAAAGGTAGGTTAACAGAAAGGACAGGATCTTCTGGATTACTTACTCAAACGAATGAATGCAACAGGATCTTCTAGATAATCAAACGAATCAATGCATTCCTTTCTGTTAACCCACCTCAACAGGATCTTCTGGATTACTTACTAATCAATGCGTTCCTTTCTGTTAACCCACCCTCGTGATGCATTTGCAAGTATGGGTACATCTAATTCAGCGGCCGAATCCATTTTGAATTCGATAGATGAATTGCTTGTTAACTATGTGTTCACTCGAAAGGTTCTTGCTCGATGATCTTCCAGAAAGGCAGCTGTTCTATGCCTTTTTCATGATAGACAGTGCCATGTGTACCAGATACAAACTCTTGCAGCTCTTCAAATTCAACATTCTTTATGATCTACATGTCATCCAAAAGGTTTTGTCACAAATACCAACAGATTTAAAAGTTTACTTGGGTTCGTACAAAAATAAATGACACTAGAAAAGTTCTCCATCCATCACTAATCATGCAAAAAAACAGGCATCCAAGAAAGATAAGCATGGCAACATCCCAGCCAGCCAGCAAAACATGTTTATAGTAATACAATTTATCAAGCCACGACGATGCATAATAATGGCCAGTAACTAAGACCTAACAATTGTAGCATTACAAGTTCATTCTTCCAGAATAGTTGAATGACGACAATTATTTTTCACTTGGTATTGTATTACTTGCAACCCACAAATAGCTCTTCGTATCAGCTATTGCTACATGCATCTTTACCTCCATTATGGGGAATAATACCCTAAAATAAAACCAGCTGAAATATAACCTAAAACGCTAAAACACAATCAGAACTTTGAAAGGAAAAACAATAAGAAAGACTTCATGATTATTTACCTCCAAGTCAGATTCTGGAATGGATAAGCAGCATATGGACAAACATGTGGGATGACATCCACTGAATCATTGGAGTTTCTAAAGAGAATGTAAACCAAAGTCATTGACGGTTGGATCAGAAATATGTTGAGCCACTACACAAGATGGCAGTACATTCCAAGTAATATTACCAATCACATCCACAATGATCACAGGCTCCAGCTGTTTGTTTTTTTATACAATATTTATCCTTGCGGCTCTTCTTGGGGCCAACATAATCTCGTCGATACATGAATCTCGATAAGTAGTTCTTCCAAAGCTCAACTTTTCAGTCTTTTGACCCTAGTGGAATTCATCTCACCAAGGATGGTAACACCTTTCGCATTACATCAACAGGGCACTCAACGGGTGCATAACTCATGTTTTTCTAGCACCTAGGTTAACTAGAACGGCCTCAGTAGGCGTTAGAAACAGATAAAGAAACAAATCAAGTTATATATATATATAGGAAAAAAAGATCTTTACTTGAAGTAATGGGCAAGTAGATGAAATTAGATGCAGCAACAATGTGGTCGTGACGCTTTTGCACCTCTCTATCTTCTGCAAGTATATCTTCTGCAAGTATAATGCAAGGTCTCAGTTCAAGTAAATTACTTCTGAATTACCTCATATTTTACTAACTCCTCAAATTGGTTTCCACAATTCAAGTTTGAAACCCAAATAGAGATAAAAAAAGATATGAAACAACTATACCTCTGATTAGTCGATTGTATTACTTCACCAAAATTAAGGTCCATCAAGCCACAACTGTTACATGTTTATTTGGCCTTCATCGATTTAGAGATACGGCCACGTAAAGCAGATATGGTGCTCTTACTGAACAATACCCCCTTGGAAGATCTCCGACCAAGATCATGCAAGGTCCTATGCAATTCTTCCACATTGCAACTTCTAGACAAGAGAGCAAGATACGTTACCACATCAGGCTTCAGTCCACTTTCAATCATTTCATCATAGAAGCCTGCGGCATCCTGATAGCAACCTGCCTTCCAAAGGTTACCAATCAAAACAGTATAACAAATAACATCAGGTCTGATTTTCAATCTCTTCATTTCTCCCGAAATGATTGACACATCATTATGCTCACTTCCACTGAACCCTAGCTCTGTTTTTTTTGGAAATGTTTTCAATTGACTGTCCAGCAAAACTGTACAACTAATCAGATCAGGTTTAATTCCTCTCCTTTTCATGTCATGAAAAAGATTAAAGGCTTCCGGGACACGTCTCAATTTGCAATATCCATGCATCAATATTGTGTAGGTGATGACATCAGGGACCGAACCACTCTCAAGTAACATGTTGAAAATGAATTGCGCCTTTTCCATATCTCCAGCCCGACAAAAAGTAGCAATGACTTGACTGAACACAAATTTGTCAGGCTCCACTCCTAAATCCACCAATGTCTTGATCAGCATGAAAATTGCATCAATATTTGCCTCATTACATAGGTTTTTCAGAAGCTTATAGCAAGAACTCTTCTTCACTAATAATCCCTGTCTGGCAACTTCATGGAAAAGTTCATAAGCCTCTGCAGTATGATTGCTTTGACAATACCCACTAATCATGGCAGCATAATTATCCAAACTCTTATCCTTCAGACTCTTAAAAAATTCTTTAGCGACTTTCACATTACCACCTATACATAAATTTTCAATTATAAGATTATAAGTTACAGTGTTAGGTTTCAGATTTAATGTCTCCATATAATCCAGAAGGTCAAGAGCTTCACGTGCACAGCCTTGTCTACAAAGTACAGCAGCATGTATATTACAAGTGACAATATCAAGTCTGAAACCTCTTTCTTTCATTTCCTCAAATACTTTCAAAGCGCCAACTAGATTTCCTTGTTGACCAAACACATCTATTGGAGTTCCTCCAACTCTGCAGAAGGCATCAATGACAATGTTATATGAAGCTTCATCCAGAAATACTCCCAATTCCTTAAATTCATTGAACCAATCAACCACTTCAGAATGCATGCCCAGTCGACAAAAGCAGTGGAGAATTGAGCTCACAACTTCGCAATTTGTTTTAATACCCTTTGACAACATATCATTGTGGATAGTCAAAGCTTTAACAAAATCCCCACTCTTGCAGAACCCACATATCAATGCACTATAGCAATGCATGTCAGGGACTAGTCCCATATTTTCCATGTCAAGTAAAATGTTCTCTGCTACATCCAGTTTCATCTCATTGCAAAATCCACGAATCACAGCAGTAAATGCATACACATCAATGCAGAAATTGGTGGCTATCCATGTTTTAAGTATCTGATAACCTATATCTGACCTATGATTTGCACAAAGCCCTTCAATATAAGCTGCATATGCAAAAGGGCTAGGGGTTACACCAGCTTTGTCCATCTCTTCAAAAACATCTAAAGCTTCGTCTAGAGTACCCCTTCTGCAAAGTCCCTTTATAACAATAGAATAAGTGTAACTGTTGGGCCTCAACCCCAACCTCTTCAACTGTTTATAAACAGAAATGGCCATATCCAGTTTTTGATGTCCAATTAGACGATTGATGAGAAAGTTACAGGTAAATATATGTGGAAGGATTCCATGCCTTTGTGTTTGAAACAAAGCATCAACAGCTTCATCAAACATACCAATAGTCACATAGGATTTAATCAAGGCATCATAAAATTTGACTAATACTGAGAACTGTTGGTTAGTGTTGGTGTTATCAATGAAAATGACAGTGAGGCTGTCAAGAAAGTATGATAGATCAAAATTATTATCTCTACCATCACATTTAATGATATCTACCAAAACAGAATGGAGGCAGCGGTGGAGTCCTGAATCACAAAGTATTCTGATCATAGCCGCATAAGAGTCAACATCATGTTGGAAACCACGGTCTTTCATTGTCTTGAAGAAAGAGAAAGCCATGTTAGGTTGTGTCTTAAGGCTGTATAAGACATTTATGACCTTTACTTTCGAATCCTCGAATAACTGCTGTTGTAGCTGCTTGTGTTCACTATCACTGTCACTACTAGTTGGGAGAGGGTTGACAGCAGCTGTGGTCAAGTGGGCAAGAACAACAGAAAGATGATTTAATTTGGACTTAAAGAGAACAACTCTGGCAATTGACCTCCCAGTGGCAATCAAATCTCCGCTGAATTTCACAAATAGCTTTCTAATGCATGAAGAATCACACAAAACCATGAACACCTTACCATTTAGCAAGAATAAAGGTTTCTGTCAAAATATCCTTTAAAAGATTTTAATGACCTGAAGAAGAAAAAAGATAACATCATAAGAGATTAAAATTCCATTATCTTTTAATTTCTGCATTATGTTCTACTAAATAATTATTTTCGTTTCAACATTTGAAATTAAAACTTGCTAAGCAAGACATTTAAAGGAGGAGAAAATTATAACGCAAACTAGGCCACAAAAGTAACTGGTTTCCCTACTACAGGATTTTAGCTTGATCAAAACCTTAATATTGCATTAAGCATGGAAGGTGACGATAAAAAAGAAAGCCTTAATATGGCAATTCACAATAAGCATGGATTTCTCAAGATTATAATTGAACTCAAACCAAGGGCGGGCCTGCCTAAAATACTCATTACAAAAGAGCAAATTTTTATCCTCTCAGCATTACAAAGATAACAGGAATGAATGAAAAAGTAAGTATGAATTAAAACCTCGAATTGGCATGATCAATAGAACTAATTCTGCTTGCATACACACTACCAATTTATCTTCATCCAGAATAAAAACTTAAGAGAATGGAATTGATGGTGGAACGGAATAGCGTTGTAATGCAATCGGATTTATAAGATTTTTAACATGGCATAATGAGGGTATCGATACATAACAAGTTTTATGCACAATCAAATAAGGGAATCAATGTGTTATCGCTAGCCCTTCCATCTCGTTACATTGTGCCAAAGACCATCTAATGGTAATTAAAGCATTCAACAGGAGAGTGCCGAGCAAACAAACAATTTCAGGAGCTCCACTAAAAAATTATCAAGAAAGGGAAGATAAGGAACCGTAGAGAAATGCAGGAAGTAGCGAATATGCACCCGGAAACAAATTACACGTCATAATACTCCATCAATGAAAATGAATAGGAAGCAACAGAGAAAGGATAAATTATCCAATTAAGTAACACTTGAACAGTCAATATTAAGAACTACATAAATGAATAAAGAATGTCTGAGTGAGAATAGAAAAATTTGTAGACAGAAGGAGTGCCCGTGAGTTAACATACACTGAAACCATAAGCGAAGGAGGAAGCAGAGGCACTAGATGCGAAGAAGAGGAAGAAGGAGGCAGGACAGCTCAACCGGAGCTCGGATGGGTTACTCCGTCCAATTCAACGATTGGGAAGGTACAGATGACGTTGAGCGACTTCCTGAATGAAACACAGAATCGGTAAATGATGAGGTTTAAGTGTCCGGGAGCAAATGCTGTCGTTTCGTTTCAAAAGAAACGAAGCCGTTTTCCTAGGCTGTGGAGCGTAATGAAATTTCAATACATAAACATGGGCTAGCTTTAGAGAATCGGGTTGGGTCGATTTTGTTTTTACGGCCCATTTGAACAATGTATAGCAAATTAAGTCCAGAAGCAAATTAAGCCTGCGAACAATCAAAACAGAAGCCCAATCTTGGAAATTCATAAATTAATCAAATCTCAATTTGTGTTACCGACAGAGACCCAAAACGTCAAACCTTAATTGGAGTAAAAATGCGGTTTGTTCTTGAAACCGGAATGTATTTAAAATATAATTATATATTTTTTAAGATTTTATTTATTTTGTATATAAAAATTGGTGGTTATAAATTTTATAATTAAAAAATAAAAAGATAAATAGAAAAAAAGAACAGACATTATGATTATAATGCATCGACGTATCGGTATGAATCGATATCGGAATCTGACAATGTCCCGCAGTGCGCTGTCGTCTTGCTAGATTCAATCAATTTAAAGCCTGCCACTGGCTTCGGGTAAAGAAGAAGCCTACAAGTGTCCGGTTCCTTGGACTACGAACCCCTATTTTTCAAATAAAAGAAATTTGACTTTGAACTTGCAATTGCAATTGCAGCGAACCTTCGGCCTTCCCCTCCTCCACTACTTTCCTTTCAACTATAAAGATGTTAAGGTCCACATCGCATGTGACAGATTTTGAAAAGGAGCCGTTTGATTTGACGATTGGCTTCCCCCTTGCCATATGTATGGATAAAAATTCACTCGCACCCATGCCAAGTGGTCCACACCAGGGGTCGCTCGCCCTATGGTTGCTTACGTGTCTTCATGTAAATGGAGGTGTGGGAAAGGGAAAGCGCTCCTAGCTCCTAGCCGTTTACTTGCTCCAATGGATTGGGGTTTACTGGCACATCCAATCAGCTGCCAACATTTGGCACCTACATTTTTCTTCCCGGTTAAGTAATTAGCTAAGCCCCTGGAAGTAGGCTCCAAATAAGAGAATTTACTTCGTACTTAATACTCACTTCTATTTAAAATAAGTGTCATCGTAGAGAAATGCACATTTATTAACTTTATAAGTGTCGTTGTAGAAAAATGCGCATTTATTAAAAAAGTTAGTAAAATATTTGATATACCCTTATTAATTGTATGTTGAATTGCTTTAAAAATGCAATCTATATAATTAAGATGTGAGAAAAATTAAAGGATAATTTTGAAAATAAAATTACAGACATATATGAAAAATCGTGAATAATATTTATTTTAAATAATTAAAATTTTTTTAAAATGACACTTATATTAAATAAAAGGGAGTATTTTATTGGAGCTTCGATCTTCAAGACCAAAATAAGTAACCTGATAAACAACACAAAATTTTGCGCTAAAGCATAAAAGTAACCGTACACATTTATAGATTAATAGTTAAATGCCCCACTAGAGTAGCTTAGCATTTAAATCGTATGCTGTCTTGCGTGTGGAATTTGTGGACGTAAGGTGCGGGCATATTCCGCCTACCGACTTATCACCCAATGAAAGCCGTACACGCGTCCACCATCCCCAATGTTTTCTAATTTTCTGCACTCCATTTCTACTTTTATTAGAAAAAACGCGTTAACGGTTTGTATTTGTTTGATTATTCGTCTCTCTTCATTTTACGTTTTACCTTTTACTTGTTAGGTTTCTCTTCACCTAAAACTCTAATTTCTCCGTCGATCTCTGGCCGAACCCAACATGCCAGAGATCGAACGCGTTCCCGACAATGCCTTATTCGGCAAGTACGAGCTCGGGAAGCTCCTCGGCTGCGGCGCTTTCGCCAAGGTCTACCATGCTCGCAACGTCCGTACAAGCCAGAGCGTGGCCATTAAAGTCGTCAACAAGAAGAAGATTTCCACTTCCAGTCTCATGTCCAACATCAAGCGAGAGATCTCCATCATGCGTATGCTCAACCACCCTAACATCGTCAAACTATTCGAAGTCCTCGCCTCCAAAACCAAGATCTACTTCGTCATGGAATTCATCAAAGGAGGTGAATTGTTCGCTAAAGTTGCTAAGGGTCGCTTCAGCGAAGATCTCAGCCGCAGATACTTTCAACAGTTGATATCCGCCGTCGGTTACTGCCACTCTCGCGGCGTTTTCCACCGCGATTTGAAGCTTGAGAACCTGCTCCTGGACGATAACGGTAACTTAAAGGTATCGGATTTCGGTCTCAGTGCGATCACCGAACAAATCCAGCCAGACGGCCTTTTGCATACTCTCTGCGGAACGCCTGCTTACGTGGCACCGGAGATTTTAGCTAAGAAAGGTTACGATGGAACCAAGGTGGATGTCTGGGCGTGTGGGGTTATTCTCTTCGTGTTGACGGCCGGTTTCTTGCCGTTTAACGATCCTAACCTCATGGTCTTGTACCGGAAGATTTACAAAGGAGAGTATAGATGTCCCAAATGGATGTCTCACGATTTAAAGCGACTCTTATCCCGGCTTTTGGACACGAACCCGGATACGAGGATTACTGTCGATGAAATCGTCAGAGACCCGTGGTTTAGAAAAGGAGGGTACAAGGAGATCAAATTTTATGACGACGAAATTAAGGTTGATAAAGAGCAGACAGGCGTGACTAGCTTGAACGCTTTCGATTTAATATCGTTTTCTTGGGGTTTGGACCTGTCAGGGTTGTTCGACGAGTCGTACAACGCGGTGGATGACGGGGAACGGTTCGTGTCCTCCGAGTCAGCGGAGAGAGTGATAGAGAAAGTTGAAGAGTGGGCAAAGGCGGCCAAGTTGAGGGTAAAGAGGAAGAAAGAATTGGGGTTGGAGGTTCACGGGCGAAACGGTATTTTGATGATGGAGCTAGAAGTTTACCGTTTAACGGAGGAGCTTGTGGTGGTGGAAGTGAAGAGAAAAGGTGGTGATGCGAAATGCTATAGGGAGATATGGAAGAACAAGCTGAAGCCTGTGCTTTGTGGGTCTAGTTCTTCCGACCAACAACTTCAACTTCAGGCTGCTCATGAGGTCAAAGGTAATTAGCAATTGAGTTATGGTTCGAGTTACTTAATACTGATTAGTAATACTATGTGTATTGTGTTGTGTTTAACACTGAAAATAAACAAATGTAAGAGTAGATGGGAAACCCATTTTTTGGTATATGTGTAGGGTGGGATTAGAAAGATCGTTTCTGCAGTATGGTTCTGGGAACAATCTTGTACTACTTGTATATACAATTATGGGTCTCCGTCGGAGAAATGAGATACATCACAGAATGATACGAATCCGCAAATCTTGGAAAAAGGCAAGGATATATTTCCTATTACCCTTTTTTATCACAAAGTTTCAGGAACGGGTACTAGTAATACTTTTGTTGCTCAAGTTAAAAGTACAAATGCTTTAAGTTACTACAGGAGCGACAGGATTCATCTCACTGTCAGAACAGAGTATAAATTTTTTTTATTCAATTTTACGATATTTTATTGTATCTAATAAATATCAGTCATTTATTTATATAAATTTTGCGTGAATCTTGCATAAATAACGCAGGTTTCTCATAAATAAATAGCTAAAATTTTATGAGATACAATAAAATATCATAAAATTAGACAAAAAATTTTGTTCTATCGTAACGTAACTTTTGCAGCAATAATGGCTTCGGCTTTCTCGTATTAAGGACGGAGTTTTTCTCAACTTACTTTCAGCTTCTTCTTTTTTTTTTGGGTCACATGATTTAGGAAGGTTTTCATTAAAAAAAAGACTCTTTTAAGTCGTTCTTATTTAAATTAATTCTCGCTCTAGATACCTCAATTTAGTTTAAGGACTAATCCTATGAGTTATTGGTTTTACCAATTTTCTTCCCCCGTTTGCCTCAAGTCTAATATGTCAACCAGCCACTTGCACCATTCACACGTGTTTGATCATGTTCTCACTTGTCCTTGTTCGATGGGGAATGTCTGTCTCTAAGCTGTATACAGGTCTAAAGAGTTATTATTATCAGTATTATTACTAATATTGTGATCGTTGCTCAGTTATGCCAACTAATCATGACCAATCCTCAACTTGATGCCTGTGAATTCTGCACTGGTGGATGCAGATTATATATATTATGATAAATATGTAATAGGAATATTCTTCAATTATATTTTCATGTTTAATAACGTACTTTATTTAAAAAGTTATCAATGTCATCATTTATGCAAAATGTTTAACAGCGCTTCGATTTTATGATTATCATTTTGATAACTTTTATTGTTTAAATTATTTCTATACACCAAGTAATAATTTATAATATTTAAAATTAATTAATATTAATAAAATTAATAAACAATGATTTTTGGGTATTGTTTGTCAACAAATAATTGATTATATCACCGTTAGCTTACTTAGCCGATAATATCAGTTAATTTTATCAACAGATATCATCAATTGTTTATTTAAAATGTTTGATAAAATTACTTATGAGAACATAACTTTAAAAAATAAGGAAACAAATATTATATCTTAGTATTTATTTGAATATTCTCATAAAATTTTGATTTTAGATATTTAATTTCACAAAATTAAGCTTATAACTCTAATAAAATCATATAATAATAATAATAATAATATAAATATACTATTATTATTATTTCTACTACTACTTTCTTTTCTATATTAATCAATTTAAAGTTCACTTTTTAGTATATTACATTATTAATCAAGTTGAAGTTTAATGTATTAGTATTTGGTGAAAGAAAACAATAATAAAAATGGCAACTTGAGTACTTGTAAAAACTTTTAAGTACAACCGTCTTTTTATTTCTTAATTTTTCAATTGTTGGAGGAAAATACTCCTTATATGAGCGGTTTGACATAATCAAACAATCAAATATCCTTCAATTTGTCAAAAATAGATAATCAGTCATTTATTAAACAAGGCAACTTTTTTAAAATGACTTGGAGAAAGACAAACAAGAATAAAATTAATAAACTTGTCCATAACTATACCTATAATCATAACATTAGAGTTATGATAAAAATAGTCATTGTTTGACAAGAGGTTTTGGGAGAATTGTTTTCCTTGTATTTTGGCTTTACATTGCCATTGTATAACGACTTGCATTCATCTTATTTTATGAGTCTCATTTATTAAATAAATAAATGCTCATAAAATAAAATAATAAAAATGAATTATCTATGAAAGAAAAGTATTATTAACGTCCAATTGATGAATAAGTCAATAATGTGATATGACCAATTTGAGTACAGTGCGGACAGAGGCGGGGATGTGATCCTCTGTGCCAGCAACCCTGACCCTTATGCTTACGATTTATATGAGCAATTGCAGAAAACTTTAACTTTTGTATATAGCTTCTAAATCGGGCTTCCCAATCACGAGGTCGATATGGGTCTGGTCCACACTAATTGAAATCTATTTTCTACTAGAATTTTAACTCATTAATTTAAATCATTTATTGAGCAACTTTATTATTTTCATCTAGATCAAATTATGTAACTTAACCGATAATTTATTTAAAAATAAACAAATGCAATTAATAGTTGTCCAACTTTACACGAAAGAATAAAATTGTCCAACATTCTCTCATTTCGACAAGTATTAATTGCAGATTTAACTCTAGTTTAAAAACATTTTAAAAACTCAATTAAGTCACGTTACTGAGTTAGACGACTAGGTTTAAAAACTAAATTTGACCCAGAGATAATGAAAGTCCATTATCATTCCGTCCTGCAAGGCTTTAGATACTGAAATGTATCAAAGGCATGTGTCATGTGCGATACAAATTCAATACAATCACGTATACCTAATACCTCACTAACATAAATGGGAAATTAGAGTGTAACAAACTAGGATGATACCTTTATGATTTAAATTATATCATCTTCATTTGTAGGTTTTGATTCCTCCAACTTTATGCTAAACTGCGCTAGAGAAATCCTGTTTTCTCTCACCGAGTGCTAAATAGCATTAAAGAAAACTTGTTTCTTCTTACCAAATGTTAAACTGCATTAGAGAAAACCTTTATGCTCTCCAAATAAATACTAAACTACATGAGAAAACCTTTATTGGATTAAAAACTTATATCTCCTTATGTCATGTCAAATTCATGGATACCCATACAAAAATTATATGCGTAAAAATGACATAGGTATAAGGTCAATCTGTATATATGCCCCATGACCTTTAAATGCTTAAAATCGACACAAATCTTAAGACTTTCATACATATTATGACAATGTATGATACTACGTATTATTGAAGATAAACAATGGTCATCCCTATCAATGAACCCTCATATTGTCATAACACATCAAAGTGTATAAATGTATATAAAGCAAACATAACGATCCCCTAACTAATAATATCTACAGATGTCAAAATACCCATACTGTATACTTGTATTGCAAACACAAGTGGGCGAAATCCTTTAGTTAAAGGATCAACTTACAATTACTTAGTCTTTAAATGCTCCAAAACTTAATGTCATATTTTCGTATCAACTCATTTATGACCAAATAATTGATCTTTAAATGCTACACTGTGAAATTTTTTGTTTTTATTAAACAACGCGAAAAGAAGATTACTATAGTATAGCAAAATGGGTCTAATCACTGAATCAATTACAGACAACTTAAAAATCAAGTTTCTGAGCTAAACCGTCTATAAAGCAACCCCATAGCATGCACCCTGCATATATTGTCGAGGAAGTTACCTGTATCTACTTGACATACTTCCAGGACATTATACCATCTGCAAACTTAAAACTGTAACCTTAAGTGGACTTTTGATCATCCGGACACATAGCTAAAATCTGAATCTAAATTTCATACGAGGTTTAATCTGTTGATCATGCTACATGTCAACATATAATCCTTAACTCCTTTTAGCATCTTAACACTTACTAGATTGCATTCGATGAGAGGTCTGATAAGTGTCGAGATCTGTCTTGTCGAATCTGAATACTTAGGACAGAAGATGCTACACCAAGCTCCTTCATACCAAAGTTCTTGACCAAAAGTTGCTTAACCTCATACAACATGGTCAAGTAATTTGACAAAGATAACTTTGCTCCCATTGACCTCATAATACAAGCATCTTTTCAACTTTGTTTTTTATGAAGCGGAAAGAGGTTACAACCTCATCAAATGTAAAGCATGACTTTTAGGAAGGTTTGATATAAACCATATATTGATCTGCTTAGTGTGCAAACTATGTCAGTTCTATATGGATCTTGAAATCCATTAGGTTATACCATATAGACCTCTTTATAAAAGTCTTTACTTAGGAAAGTGATTTTGACAGCCATCTGATGTAAGTCTTTATCATCATGAGCTATAATTGCCTTAATCACTCAAAATGTATCCTCTGAGGATAAGAGAGAAACATTAGGCAACTTAGCGAGCTCATGAACTGTTGAACTTTATCCTATAATCCTTTAGGTCTTAAAATTTTATTTACAATTAACGAGTTTGCAGTACTAATGCTAACTAGTTCTTAGACCTTATTATGCTCAATGACTTGCATCTTGTCATTCATTGCATCCCACTACACATCCACATTGGGTTTAAAATAGCTTCTGTAAAAGTAAATAGATCCGCAATATGTCTAATAGCATAGTCTTGTACACCTGATAGTTTATATAGTCAAATGGGATAACAGGTCGTTTCACTCTAGTGGATTCATTTAACTATATTAGATCTTGTACCCACAGGAACCTCTGTGTGTATAGGTGTAGGTTACTATTCCTATACAGGCATGATACAAAAGACCTAGATCCACCGGATCTAACCGTATGAGTAGCGAGCACAAGATAACTGTATGAGTAGCAGTTGGCGAGTACACCGCACGTGCCAACCGTACGCCGCTACTCGTAACTACTGTAACAAAGTGCACGCGCCTGACGGTTTCTCACACATTGACACTAGAGGCAATTTTTAGCATCTTGGGATGATGTTTTTTGCTTCGTTCGACCCGTTTTTCATAGCTAGCTTATATATACCACTTTTACGTAATTTTATATGTAAAAATTTGAAAAATAAAACAAAATTTGAGAAAAACTATATGAGATGAAAAACTAAAAAACCTTCATTTTCGGCAATCCGATCGCGTAACCTTTCTGATACCAAGTGTAGTACGTAGTACAGATTTTATTACGTACCTGGGATCATATATGAAATGATTAAAGACGAAGGTAATGCGAAATTTCTTATTTCAGTTCCATCTCTAATTCCGATGTCATTTGTTATCTCCAAATGATCTTGAATCTCCTAAGACCTTTATACAAAGTATTTCCCGACCCGAGATTTAAGTCTTTCTACAATTTTCTAAATACATAAGCTCTCTTAATGAGTCAGAGCATCCTTATGCTTACGATTGATATGAGCAATTGCAGGAGACCTTAACCTTTATATATAGCTTCCATATTGAGCTTTCTCATCACATTGCTGATATGGGTCTACTCTACACTAATTGAGATTCATTTTCTAGCCAGGCTTCGACTTATTAATTTAGATCATTTATTGGACTACTTTATTATCTTTGTTTAGATCAAATTACGTAACTTAACCGATAATTTATTTAAAAACAAAAAAATGCAATTAATAGTTGTCCAACTTTATATGAAAGGATAAAATTGTCCAAAAGTAATAATCCTAGACGTCAAGAAGGCAACGAGCTACCCATTCTAACCCCAGGATATTTTCAAATCTTCCCCTTATTTTTCTAACTTCTTTAGCAATAATCACAAAAATAGGAATACCTTGGCAAGTAGGAGTAGCCTAAATGGTTTCAGCTCCTCACTTAAAGCTCTCATTTCCAGGAGGTCTTGAGTTCAAGTCATGCCAAAGGAGGAGAAATAGAAAATGTTCGTGTTGATGATCCTCTAGCCCCCTGGACAAAGCTCCTTGATCGGATCAATTACAGACGTCTCGCTTCCAGCAACAGTGTAAGAGTTAGAGCTATTAGAGAATCTGGGGGTTGATGGGAACCTAATGTTGAGTTGGAGGAAGCCAGCGATTTATTATCAGCTGAACAATCAAGTATGTGAAGACTCATTGTGTACATAAGTGTACAGGCTATATAAGAATCTGAGGGATCTTAAAGTTTCAGGTTAATATCCTCTAAGACTCTTGGGGTGAAATCTTAAGGGCTTAAAATTAGTCCAACTAAGTCAAAAAATCTAATGTAGTAAAAAAAAGAAAAGAATACCCTTCTATAAATAAGTATCTCTTTCTTTATGACTTCTAAATTGAAAAATGTGCAAAAGTGTAATCCTCGTATAGACCAATTTCTATTCTTTATTATTTCTCCGAGCTTAGTATCCGTTTAACAATTGACACGTAGAGTGGACTGAGGAGAGAGAAGGAGATGAAGGAGGGTTCGGTAATCGGTTGGTTGCCGCTAACAGTCTTGATGTGACAGAAAGAAAAAGATTACATTCAATTAAAATAATAATTATTTAAAAAAAATCAGAAAAGCTCAACTTCTTTTAATTTCCAACAACGTCATGCTTTGGTAAGTCAAAGGCATAAAGCATCAGCGTAAGACACGGGGCCTTGATTCTCGGGTCAATCTAATTCGTGAAACAGCTGGAAGCATATGGTAAGCCACAAAATAGAGATAAGCAGTCAACTTCATCATTAAAATAAAAGATTTTAAGAATCGGCAATACATAAAATAAAATTTTAATAAATATTAATTATTATAAAATTAATTAAAATTAAGGAGACTTTTCTTATAAACAGAAATTTAAGATTTATTTAATTTATAAATTTTAAATTAATCAATTTTGAACAACAAAAATTAAATAAAATAAAAAGTGAATCAACTCTCTTCGAAATTTTTAATCATTCATCAAAACAAACTCCTATATTTTTTTTGATGTCAAAAGAAAGAATCTTCCTTCTCTCCTGTCCTGAAAAAATCAAAATAAAGTAATCTTTCTTTACAAAGCCCGGTGGGTGCCAAGAGAATGAATCCACTCCAACCACTACTTGGAAGTATCCTAAACCACACCGTCATGACGCGCGAAATGCTTCCTTACTACCAGAACACAACCTTAGATCTCCTTTAACAGAAGTTGATTATCCATCATCCAAAACATTATGCCAATCCTTGATTAATGCTTACCTCCAGGATGAATTCCTTAAGACTCCAGATAGATACTGCTTGATCAGCTCTCCTAAAAAAGTTTAGGACATGTTTCAGAAGGAAAGGCGGAGAAAGTTGAGGACTACTCATCTTCGGCAGATTATATAACTTGCAGACCGCTAAAAACCTGCTTGATTGAATGTTAATTAGTGAAATGGATTGCTTGATTGAATGTTAATTAATGAAATGGATTGTAACAGAACGAAATCGTTTATAATAAAATGGAATGTAATATGATAAAAAGTTGTTTGAAAAAAATGAAACGATTCATAATATAATGTGATAAAATGTTTAGAAGATAAATAGAGTAGAATGTAATATATAATAAATGACTATTATATCCTTATATAACATTCTTACACAATTTAGAACTGAAAATACACAAATAGTCGAATGCCATGGTTTTAAAACAACAAAATTTGTGACTTACTGAAAAATAATTAAAATCAGACTTAAATAGTAAATTTTATATTTTATATTTTCATTAATAAAATTTTATTAATTATATACAATTTATTATTAATTATATAAAATATTATTATTAATTATTTAATCAACTTTATTATATTTAAAATTATTATATTATATTTGATTTATATTTAAAAATAATTTATTTATATAGAAATATATTTGTGACTTACCAAAAACATGTCAGGACACAGACAAACAATTAAAGACTATATTTTTATATATTTTATTAATAAAATTTTATTATTTTATTATTAACTATATACAATTTATTGTTAATCATATAAAAATATTACAGTGATGTGTTAGTTGTTATTAGGACAAGATAAGAAATAATTGATATTATGAAAAATTATTAAATGTATATTAGGTAATATATATTTATTAATTTACGCTTCATCTTAAATTCTTCAAATTGGAAGTTTCTCATTTTCATTGTTTAGAAGAGAATAGAACATAACATGAAATCCTCTATTCCTATCTTATTCCATTCTATACAATTATAAAACTACATTTCAAATTATAAAATTGTGTTCCATCTCATTCCATCATAAATCTCTCAGCCAACAATCCTCAGTTTTCAACACAAGTGCAAAGGAAACACAACAAAACTGAAAGTCATACAGACTATACACACAAAAATTCAGAAATTGATTTTACGCATAAAAGAAAAACTAATCTGCCAGAATATACCAATGCAAATGATGAAAAACTCATAGATAATAGAACCAACTTAAAAATGTGCACTTTATCTAACACATATATGATGTCAAGAGAAATTGGTGCAGGCTGCCTTCATTGCTTTAGCTGCTGTTCTTCTAACTGGTGTTCCGGTTGCTGCTCCTGTGTTTGCTGTTCTTGCTCACCCTGCCAAACCCATACTATATCTTGTAGAGCAGGTCTTATATCCTCCTTCATCATCTTCTGATATTCCAGCGTATCTCCATTAGATTGTTTAAACTCCACCAAATGAAGAGTCGGAGTGACTTCAAATATCTCTGCATCGATAGACAAAGGCCCTTTTCTACCTTCCTCACGTCCTTCCATTCTCATCAAACCTGCTTCCCTCTTTCTCACTTTCAGTCCTAAATGTTTTCCCATATCTTCAATTTTAGAGATGATGACTGCGGCAGGTTCCCTGGAAGTAAATCTTGCTTCTCTCTTTACAGAGTTGTCCTCAAATAATCCAGAGAGATCAAACCCAGCAGAAAGAGAAATGATATCAAAAGCATTTAAGCTAGGAGGTTTGGCTAATTCCTGCTTAGTCTTGCTGCCATTTTCAGAAAGACCAATAGCATTCCTATCACGATTAGCTGTATCATCACGTTCTATTTCAGGTTTAATTTGTTTGAGGTTCAATGCTTTTCTAAACCAAGAGCTTTCCTTAATCTTCTCTATGGAAATTCTGGTGTTCGGGTTTGGATCTAGTAGCTTGAACAGCAACCTGCGAGCATCTGTAGGAAACCAACTGGGACATTTAAACTCAGCTTTGCCAATTTTTCTGTACATCTCCATCAAATTTGAATCATGAAATGGGAGATGACCTGTCAACAAGACAAACAAAACCACCCCACAAGACCAAATATCAGCCTTGGCTCCATCATAGCCTTTCCTGTTGATGACTTCTGGAGCAACATAGGCTGGTGTTCCACAAGTTGTATGGAGTAGTCCATCTTGGCGTTTAGATTCAGCAAGGGCACTCAAACCGAAATCAGTGATCTTTAGATTCTCATTTTCATCCAACAATAGGTTCTCTGGCTTTATATCCCGATGGTAAACACCCCTGCTGTGACAGAAATCAACTGCATTGATCAGCTGTTGGAAATACTTCCTTGCAACATCCTCTTTCAACCTTCCTTTAGCCACCTTATTGAAAAGCTCACCACCTTTGGCATATTCCAGAACAAAGAAAATCTTACTTTTGGTGGCCATGACCTCATAAATCTGCACAATGTTAGGATGTCTAACCATTCTCATCACAGATATTTCCCTTTTGATCTGATCCACAAGCCCTACCCTTAAAACCTTGTCTTTGTCAATCACTTTAACTGCCACACTCTGGTTTGTTTTGATACTCCTAGCGTAATAAACCTTAGCAAAGGTGCCTTGCCCAAGCAATCTCCCCACCTCATACCTTTGTGTCAACACACTTGGCTTACTTTCCATCCTATGCTACAAATACTAATACAATAACAGAACTATACGCCCCAACCAATACACAACTTAATTCACAAACAACTAAAAGAGGATGTCACAAGCAACTCAACCGTCTTCACACAGATCATGAATTAAAACAAGAGGAACTTGACAAGTGATAGGGGCATGGTGCTTTTGGCTACAAAATGCAAATGACGCACGATGGAAAAATCCAGTCTCATCGAGGATGAACAAGGGCCTCTCCAAAGATGCCATAACCTCATGGATTTCAAGGACGGTGTTCTGAAGAGTAAGACACATCATGCAGCATTCCCTGAGCCTTCCGTTTCCAATTCAAGGATGCTCAAATTCACGCTCAAACAGATAACTGATTGGATTTCAGCAGACCAACAACTTTTAAAGCCTGGATCAGAAAGAAGCTCAAACACTATCATCCTGAACTTTAGAGAGACTGACTTTCTTTAGAACTACGCAGAAACTCAAATGCTTTTCTTGTTAAATTTAGAATATTGTGAATAAGAAGAAAAACTGGGGGCAACAATCTCACAAAAAGGGAAAAGAAAAGAGTAACCTTAATTGCTAAAAGACTTGAGTGTCTCCTTACAGTCAGAACTACATAAAAGCAGCAACTTTTCAAATTTGTATTACAACTCGAAGAACAGAAAGACAAGGAGACAAAGGAACAATCAAAGGAGAAGGGCAACGAAGAACAACCTAACAGTTCAAACAAGAATCAAGAACAAAAATTCAGCCAAAAACAAAGCCACTGCTGAATATTCAACATCAATACAATCGCAGAGACAAAACAGTTGAAACTGTGATTACCTTTTGAAGAATTTTAAACGAAGGGGGTCGAAGAAGAAGATCGACAAAGGGCAAAATCCAATTTCCTTCCTTTCCTTCAAAACTTCAGTGAATTTTCTGAGAATTATAGGCATGTGGAATTGGAAAAGAAATAAAAAGAGAAATGCCGGTTTAACAGTTGAAAAAGCTTTATAAAAGTAAAGATCTTTGAATATTTTATTGTCTAATACTTTCTTCTTCTTTATCTAATTAATTATCTCATGGTGTGAGTCCCCACCATTACATAGGATGTTAACTTTAAAACCCTCGTATCAATCTAGATGAGTTGAAAGGATGGTTAGGAGCACATTAGTTGACTGGTACTAGTTCAAAGCACATAGTTAGGTTTGGATTATAGAACAAAGATGGGGCCTTTTAGTATGGTGGCATGTTTTAAAACAGTTGAAAGTTTAAGAAATTTAAAGTTTAAAATATTTAATTTGTATTAGATTGTCATAAAATATTTATTGATAAATATTAATATATAATATTTAATTATTAAAATAAATATTATTTAAAAATAAATATTTGATACTTTAAAATTATTTCATAAATAACTCTTTAATTTTGAAATTGATGTACTTTGAAGATATTTAAAGCTTTAAATATCTATTAAAATTATCAATTAAAATTTTATTTTCAAAATATTTTAATATTTTTGTGATAAATTAAATGGTATATTAAATTAGATTAATTATAATTATAAGTCAATAACTAATACTATTTATTTAGATAAAACTTATCATAGTTTAATTTTAGGAATTGATTTGGTTAACAGAAAAACAGATTGGGCAATTTGCTTTGCTTCCAAGATTGTTAAAGCTTTAGATGGCTGAAGAGGCCCTAGACTGTTCGACTAATGGGCCAGATTCAAAACTTGAGATTCACATAGGTAGCCCAAAAGAAGCTTAAATTTCAAGTCAAACCATCCAAATCCAATATGTCTATATTTAAGTAATTTTAACTGATGAATTTATGGGTTAAATCATATTTAAATCAATTTGAGATCCAATTTTTTTAAATAAAACAACATCATTTTATTCAGAGAAGTTAAGTTTCGGGCAAGCTTGAACTTGGACAATTCAGAATTAGACTTAATTAAAAATTATTATTATTATATTTTTAAAAAATTAGCGAAAATTATAATTCTTATCATTAAGGATCTTCTATGGTTATTAATGGTGCAGAAATACCCTTTTGTTAGTATGTCAACTTAATGGACGAGAACCGCCCCAATGATAAACCCCCTACTGATCACTTAAAAACATATATTAGTGTAGAGTTACCACATCATTTTCATACACAAGTGTGAAAGGGAAATCGAAGAAAAAGAAGTAATTACGTTGACCCTAATCACGATTATATGAATGCCTTCACTTTCTCCGGTGAGGACTCCTCACCAAACATAAACATCAGTTGATTCAATCCCTAGATCATATATACATTTTAAGTGATCTTAACCTCTTAAACTTTGATATCAAAACCCTTTTTCTTTAATTAAAATTTGTGCAAGTCACTGCAATTAATAACTGAAAGGTCAACAATGGACAACTTTTCGTGCACTATAAAGTAGGAAAAGAAAGCCATGAGAGTGAATTTCGTGTGCAAACTCCTTTATCTATCCAAGCTTCTTTTTGGCTCTTTGAAGCTAAATTCCGCGTTTTTGTGTAATCTCATATTTGATCAACTTAGAACCCCATTATATTGCTCGCAGTTATAAGCAACAACGTAGATTGGATGCACTTTTCTTGTACTCTATCATGATTGTATAGATAGCTTTAATGCATTCCAATAAACTGAACCAAGGAACCTAAAATTCACGTCAAGTTATTTCATTTGATCAAATTAATTAAAAGTCTCGGTGTAAAGTACACCTCTTTGTTGCAAATTAGTTAATCCATGATCGAAGGATCCATACATGTACCTCCACGTGACTTCAACATGAAAGTTGGATACATCTCCGGTTGATGTTTTGTTTAATGATTCCTTGTTATAGAAACCTATGAAGTCTTAAAGTCACATACTCATTCAACCAGCAATTCGCTCCTTGCTTGCCTTGAACTCCTCCATCAGTAGGCACAAGTACTTAAAATGCGTAGAGATAGTTCAAACATTCCCCAGCTAGAACCTCTCAAGATCAAACAAGATGCGACCAAGGTCTGCTCTAAGCCACTGATGACAGGTCACGCTTCCACGCCTAACTTCTCTGCAGAGGACGACCATGGAGGTGCAACTGTCTCAGTTCCATTCATATGGGAGTCTCAACCTGGAACTCCTAAGGTTAAGTTCCGTGAAAACAGCTCTCTTCCTCCACTGACGCCACCACCATCCTACTTCTGCAACACTCCGAAAGGAACAACCAGTGCTAAAAAACTGTCCAAACCCTACAATCTTCTGACCACCATCTTCTCCAAGCGTGCTACAAAAAGAGCAAGTCTTCAAGTTTCTCCCAGCTCTTTATTGTCCTCATCTTCTTCCTGGTCACCGTCATTTTCCACATCCTCCTCTAACTCGACATCAATGGATACAGAATACAGAGAACCTTACGGAACTTTAAGCCCTAGAAAGTCAAGTGTCTCAAGAATGACGGCGGACGAGGAACACCGTTGTAGTGAATCCCCTGTCTCTATTTTGTGCTTCGGAATTGGTCGGGGAGCCAATGCAAGGTCTAAATGCCGCTATCCATCTATGATCAAGGTATTGTTTAAAGACTACTATTAGAATAACCAAAGTTTTGGATGTATCAATCCCCGGGGGCTTTGTGTCTAATTATCAGTTTCTTTCAATGGTCGTTACTAATTATTAACTTGCGTGCATCAATGCTGAAGTTCAACTCACGCATGAATGAATAAAAGTTAGCTATAAGTTACTGTATCTCTTCAATTTCTATTCTTTACCAAGACGTTCGACTATATTATATCGGTTTTATGGAAATTTCATTTACTAAAACATAAAAAAAATTGAGAGTGTATTTTTTAATATATTTCAAATTGTTTTATGCAATTATAAAATCGAAGAATATTTGTTATAGAAAATATACATCAATAATAATAACAATTTAGTAAGAATTTTGTTGAGACGTAGCGTCTTGAGAAGTACATAAATATATAATCTTACTCTTGGTTAGTTGAAAGGTTAATTCTCGTAGACCCATCAAATTTGATAAAGAAAAGATAAACATAAATATAAGTAAATATACTATAAATAAATAAACAAACAAACAATTGTAAGAAAGAAAAGAAAAAAGGCTAGTGTGACTAAAAAAGCATTAATGCTAATAAAAGTCACAAAAATTAAAAGACAGGTTTAAAAACTCTATGACAAAAGAAAAGCTTCTCTACATAGAGATTTAAGTCCTCTATAACTTATACTAGGCCAGTATCAATCCCGATGACTTCTTTTTAATTCTTTGGCCTCTTCGTCTTATCTCTTTCATTTTTTAAGTACAATTTTCTCTCATTTGATTAATGTGATGTGATGATGTCTTGTTTAAATTTGTCTGAACCACCTCAATCTATCTTTTTTATAAGATTACACATTTAAAGAAGCATCCTTAATTATCTTCTCAAGAATTAACTTTTGACTATGGAATTCTTTAATGAGCCTGCCTTATATAACATATTGACTGAACAACTATTAGTCTTATCTGGCAATCAACATATTATATTAGCTGTTAATTAGTTAACAACAGATTATATTAGCTGACACTAGCATATGACATCTTCTATTTATTTCAAAATATTTAGTAAAATCAATTTTTAATATTAGTTGTTTATGTTTAAAATAACTTATAAAGACACGACTTTAAAAAGAATTTATAAAGACATAAGTATTACATTTTAGTATTTCTTTGAATATATTCTCATAAGAATTTAGATTTTATATATTGAATTTAACAAAAGTTAAGTTTATAACTCTAATAAAACATAGAACATAATAATAATAATAATAATAATAATAATAATAATAAACTGCCACTACTGTTACTTTTTTCCTTCATATTAATCAAGTTGAAATTTATTTTCCTAGTATATTAACTTATTTATCACTAAGTTATGTCTTTTGATAACTTAGTTATAGTAATGCAATAATACAAGATGACAGTTTAAGTAATTTATAATAACTTTTGGACATAATTGTCTTTTTTTTAATTTCTTAGCCACCGAACAAAACGGTTTTCATAAGAGCATTTTCAAAAATAGTAGATTGAGTTCAATTCGCTAATTCAATCAACTAATTACCATAACTTGAATATTAGCGGTCAGGCATAGTCAAATAGTTAAATACTTTTCAATCGGCCAAAAAATATAATAAGTAATTTACCAAACAAGGCTATTATTAGATAATATCACAACTATTATTATGGTCAATTATGATTTTTTGAAATTATGGTTACACCTATATTAACTAGAAAAAACTATAATCCACTGTCTAGAATATAGATAAGAATGATTTAAGAAGTATATATATATATATATATATATATAAAGTACAAGAATAAATTGAATTTATTATAATGTCCAAAACAATAAAACATTTTTTCCAAATATATATATATAATGTATGAATTTTCTTTTTTGACAACATGATTAAAGATGCATGTAAAACTAATTAACTATAACACTTTTTCTGTTATATGATATTTAAATAGCACGTACATTCAAGATGGACGATGAATTATTTTTTAGAAACTCTCTATGAAAGTCAAATAAAATTTAATTATTCTAAGATTAGCGGTGACCACTCGAACATGGCAATTGAATTTCGTGTTTAAAAGAGATGCGAATTATTGTTTAAGTAGTATATTAATTAAGTCATCTCGTGGAGGCATGTGAAAATGTTCTCATCGCATTTCGAACTATTTCTAAGTAATGGATCGTCAAGCTCAGTCTGTAATTTTGTGAGTAGAAGAAACAAGTATTCATTTGGACTCAGTTATAGCTTACAAATCCATCATGCGATGACAACATGGCCTCACATAAATCGTGGTTACATAAACAGTTTAGTTCATAACATATGTCTTTTGGATAAATTAATTAATAAATTAAAAGTACATATTCAAATAATATTATCAGTCAAACTGTAATATATAGCTGGGTTTAAGGTGTCCTTATTTCTAATTAATCACCTTCTTAATACTTTTAATAAATTAATTAAGGATAATTATTGCCCCCGTTTCTAATTAGTTGCCTTCTTAAAAAATTAATTAAGGATAGTTAAGTTGGTAATGCATAAATCCACATGCTGTATTTCCATAATTCACTTAAGTATGCAAAGTACGTGCTTAAAAAAATGGAATTTAGCGATAGAAGTTACCGACGGAATTGTGCACAGTCCGTCGATAAGCTTAATTATCGACAGAATTTACTGACGAAAAAAGTCGTCGGAGAAACGACCGTTGATAAATTTACCTATAAAGTGTTTAGTTTTTCTGGAAGTCATTATAGAGAGAACTTCATTATTTCCAGTAAAAGAATTGAAATAATGAAATTCATATAAAGAATTAAAATCATTTTTTTAAAGAATAAATATTTCATCAAACACCTTACATGTATCAGAAATTTATCCCAACATCACAACTAAAATCACGTGTTGTCCCTTCTATCACTAACATTTATACCTTAAAGTTATTTTTCAATTATAAAATACACAAGCAAATGAAAGCAATAAATGCCCAAATTAAATTTCATCAAATATACAAAAAAACACGTGACAGTAGTTGCAAAAATATCTCCACCAAAGAGCACGATAACAATGGCTGGAGAAGACAACGTCGATAAACAGAAAAGGAGTCGCACAATAGAGAAATGGGCTCCAAGAAAACCGAATAGAAGACGCAAGAAGAAGGAAGAAGAAGAAGATGTAGGTAGGAGGGAGATGTTGGGTGAGTTTAAATTTAAAAAAAATTTACCGACGGAATTACCAACGGTAATTTTATTCCGCCGCTAAAGTCTATCTCAAAATTTACCGAGATGATTTCCCTTCATATTTAGCGATGGATATCAGTGCCGTCGCTAATTAATAAATTTTCCGTCAATTTTACCAACGGAAATGGATTTTCAGTATGTAATTTGTAACGATATATTTTCCGTCACTAATTCTTGCTTCCCTCCATATTTAACGACGGATATTAGTACTATCGCTAAATAAAAATTTTCCTGTCAATTTTACCTATGAAAATAGATTTTTCGTCGGTAATTTACAACGGTATATTTTCTGTAAGTAATTTTTCGTCGCTAATTCTTTCTTTTTTATAGTGTACAATTTAGAAAAAAAAACTCTTAAATTTTAAAAAAATTCAAAAAATTATAAGTTTTAATTTTCTAAAGATAATTTTCTTAGATTTTAGCCAAGAAAATAACAACAAAATACATATAGTATGAATATCATATGTGAATTAATCGATGTCGCTAATATGATAATCGAACTCAGTTCTTAAATTTGACTCAAATAAATTAAATTAACTTCAATTAATAATTGAAGATAATTATCTTAAATTATTAATTTGAGTCGATTTAATTAGATTGGTTCAAATTTTAGAGTTAAGTTGAATCGTAATATAAATAACATTTGATTAATTCACATCTAATATTCATATTGTGTATATTTCGTCATTATTTTAAACTAAAATTTAAGAAAAGGTTTTTAGAAAATTGAAAACTTAAAAATTGAGAATTTTTAAAATTTCTTAAATTACAAGAGAAATTTATCTTTTATCCTTAATTTTATTATTGTAAGTTCATTTAGAAACTAATTGATGATCTTCTAAGGTAAACCTTCTAAAATAAATTTGATTCCAGTATATTTCTATCGTGAAAGCTGTAGTAACGAGCTTGTGTTTAGTAAACATAACCCTGCATGTGACCATGAAGCTATTGTCTAAGCTTTGCTCAAAACTGTACTAAATTAAACCCATGTGAAATCTCTGAGTATATGTTCTTTTGCCGAGAAAAACACACAAGCAATCACTCCTTAATAAACAGAGGAATCTTGATATTAATCTCGTAACCTTATTCTATTGACTAGCTTGTTGACAAATACATATAATAGAATTCGTCCACACCACGTAAATGCCATCATCTGGTGATCTGATGGCCATTTTATTTTATTGAGCTTGACCGGTAGTTGACATTGAACTGTTTCCTCAACTTAAATCTCAAGAGATCTAAGATTTGCAGAGAGATATAGGAGATTGTGCATAAAACAAGTGGCAATTCCTGAAACGAGGTTCAGGGTTTTATATTCAATAATTGTTTTCTCGGCTTCGGAGAAACGACAAGAAGAGAATATTAGAAGCTACGGTGACGTGAAACCAAATTCCATCGCTATTACTAGAATAGGGTTAGGTTTTGGATGTATATGACATTTTGACATCCATTCTATTTTCCCATCTTAGATTTCTTCTTGTGTTTGCTTATTCCACTTGTAGATTTAGCTCAACACGACAAGTAAACTCAATGCCTTGTGACCAAGAAAAATCTGAAAAATCTTTTTAAATATCGAGACGTCGACTTTAGCTCCAGCTTCTTCATGAATTCGACCCAGAATTGTCAAAATGAAATAAGAAACAAGGGTTGTAGAGGGAGATCGTGACAATGCTGAGGTTTGAAGAAAAGAAAAATGAAAAGAGAAAGAAAAGAAGGACCGCAGCAGAATGAGAACATAAGAGATGTGCAGGTAGATGATGATCTATAGGCGGCGAGTTGTATAAAAAGTAGGAAAGGTTGGAATAATTACATCTAGAGTGTACAAGCTACAGACTCCTCTAAACCCACTTTGGTTGACTTTTTTATCCCATAAATTTTAGCCCACAATCAGAATAAGTAAATGTATTATGGCAGACAAAATTTACATACACTACCAAGGGTTCAACTTTTGCTGGCTCAATGTTCTATAACTGATAAAATAAACGACTGAAGACATTTTTGTTCTGTTTATCCCACGTATAGATTAGCTGAGCAGAGAAGCTAATCAGTTTTTCACTAAAATCACATAGTTTAGCAACCCTAAAACACACGGTTCACATAGTTTAGCCACTATGGGCATGGACGATCTAGTTTAAAGATTATAGAGTACCATTATCATTTTAAAGCTGGCCTGATGGGTCAAGCTTGTCAATGACTGTATAGAACTTAAAAGTGCAATTCAACTCCAGAGTCGTATTGAAAACTTCAAAGTGTAAAACTATAACTATATACAGGATGCACACCAAATTCCTTTATTTTGATTTGTTAGTTCCAAGTTAGTACTAATATCACTAAAACAATTACCAGGCCTCTAAGCTTTCAAACATGTGTGGCTGTAGATAGCTGTCGCTTTAGAGTAAGAGTTGTACAAATCAGACCAAACCACATGCATACATTTAAGGTTGTGAGGTAGCTGTCACTTACTAGCTAGTTACTGAATGGAGATTGTATGGGCTCCATCAAGATATTTATTGACATAAATGACAGAAACAAAATTATGATATGATTATTCTCAATTCAGAGATTCTGACTTCGCCTAGTCCTTAGATATTATCACAACCACCATGCGTTTATATATGTCAATGTTGTTAATTTCTTACATTTATATGTGCCCATCGTCAATTATCATATGCAGAGGCTATAAAACAATTATATAAGATGGGATTAGACTTCATTGCTACGCTATCAA
Organism: Erythroxylum novogranatense; assembly: GCA_029891385.1. NCBI lineage: Eukaryota > Viridiplantae > Streptophyta > Magnoliopsida > Malpighiales > Erythroxylaceae > Erythroxylum > Erythroxylum novogranatense. The sequence goes on from CM057234.1 coordinate 9,052,786, forward strand.
AATTCGAACTAGGTTATTTCCCAATTCAAATGGATCAAACTTCAAACGTATGAATGTTCACATAATGGTCAGTCAAAATATTGAACATTGTCACTAGAAATAGAGCTAAAACCTGTTGTGCTAGTTGACGTATATAGAGAAGAAGCAGGAGACGATGAAGATGAGGAGACAATAGAGGAGGGAGGAGGAGGAAGAGGAGGAGGAACCGGTGGAGGCGGCAGTTGAACTGAAGGGAGAATTGGCGGTGAAGGTGCAGCACCTGAGACAGCCCCAGAAGAAATAATAGCAGCTTGACTTGAAGAGATTAAGTTGTTAGTAGCCTCTCTATATTTGTACCTGAGTATCTCTGCTCTCACTGCATTAAGTTCGGCTTGCAAAGCTTGAATCTGCTGTTGTAGGGCTGAAATTGCAGCCATGCAACCATAAACAGGGTCTCTCAGCCTCAAGTTTGCCTCATAAACCAGACTGTTTGCGGTATCAGCCCTTTGGCATTCAGGAACCTCCTGGATAATCCCAAAAAATTGATGAAACTGTAAATACAATGAAGTCATAAGGAACAGAACACAGGAAACAATTGGTAGATGGGATTTGGGTTAATTAAATTACCATTAACATCTTGGAGACGTTGCTTGCACCAAAAACTCTGTGAACAGCTGCGAATTTCTGGGGTTCATGAGGGGAGAAATATGGACAGAAGGGACACTCTTCAGCGCACCTTCTTCTCAGGAGTTTGCATGCAGCACAAGGTGTAACAGTATTCAAAGTCCCAGAAGGATCTAGCTCATGTCTCCTCCCCATCCGCGAAGATTCATAAGAGTCTCTCTTCACCTTCTTTCCTATCTCATCAAATCTCTCCCTGGGATCAACAAGAAGAAATTCTTACGTGCTTAAGAAGCTGATTAAAACAGCATAACTTGAACTTCTTTTATTATGGAAACCTAAACTTCACGGAGAGAAAGACAGGAAGAAATAATAAATAAAAACTCTCTTAAGTTGGAACCAGCTAGAGCTGAACTTAAACTTTCTGCCAAAGAGAGAGTACTTATCCTTTCCCCAGTGCCATAGCTTTACCTGTCTCTGGACATTCAAGCATGCTAGGTGGCTGTCTAGATCGAAGTAGGGAGAGATATACTGCTTGAAATGGAGTAGAGACGAAACCTATGATAAGAGTTAGAGAAAGAAGTACTTAAAAGGCAAGTTAAATAAGAAAAAGAAGGATGTCAATGGCTTTAAAACATGAAGAAATAGCAAACAGTTAGATATAGAGAAGTATTAACTTCAATGGCGTTGAAGATAAGAGTCGGTAGGAATGCGAGTGAAAGCCAACAATAATTTTCTCTGTTGGCGTCGGCTCACGTGTGCATTTTCGGTGCTTTTGACCTTAAACCTATAGAGGCAGAAAAGTAGCATCTTTTATTCTTCTTTTGGACATAAAATCTATTTCTAATTTAAAAATCATTTTTATTTAATAATTTGATAAAAATAAATTAAATTTATAAATATCAGTTAGATTAAATTTATTTTTATTGTTTAATTTTTTAAAATATATAATATCGAATTTTACGGAAACCAGCCTCTATCAGGTGTGAACACAATGGAATATTGAATAGTTCAACGAAAGAGTTCAAATTCATAAGGCACGTCACAAAAGTCACATTTGTAGCACTACTTTTAATTAAAATATAATACATGAATATATGTGGAATTAATCCAAGCCATGCACGTGCGTTATCAATTTTAAGAAATTTAAGATTTAAAAATTCAATCGTATTAAATTATTATAAAATTAGATAAAGATTAAATAAAATTAAAAACTTAAAAATAATTTAAAAATATTATCCTTACTCGTTAAAAAATTTGAAATTTAATTAGAAAAGATCATTAAAAAATTAATTAATTTATTTTATTTTATAAAATTGATTAATTTATAAAATAATAATTGATCAGTTTTTAACAATATAAATTATTAAGCTGAATCGAAATGAAAGTTAAAAGTCAAATTTAAAATTGACAGATCCAAAATAGATTAATTCCTGTCTTAATTTTGTATAAGAAACATGAAAGAACAACCAAATAATGTCTGGATTTTGACCTAGGAAAATATCTGTAAAATCTCTCCAACTGGAAACGCAAAGATGTGATCACCCACGACATGAAGGTGGTGGACATGTTCGTATTGTGGCAGTTGGGGAGTTTTCAGGGTTTCCTGTATGATAAAAGAGAGCAACTCTGACTTTACACTTTTCACGAGTTTAAGGTATTTGGAAGAGACTCCAAAGTCGAAGTTGGTGTTGATATGAAGTTGAAATTTGCAAGGAAGAAGAATCGCTTTTCAATATTTAGAAAATTGCAATTCCAACCTAAAAAGTCAGGAAATTTTTATTTTGAAACTTTCAGTGTGATAAGATGCAGATATCTTATACATCGAATCAGAACCACTTAAATTAGATTGTCCGCTTTTGATTGCCGTTCGATCCTCGACTTCACGATTTTGTTGCGTTAAGACGCACGGCTCTCACTATTGAGTTGTCTCAACGCAATAAAACTGTGAGGTCAGAGGATCGAAACCCGGCCAAAGCGGACAATGCTAATTTGAGTGGTTGCAATTCAGCGTATAAGATACCGTACCCAACCACACCAATACCAAACCCTTATTTTTCTTTCAACTGCACCCAAAATTGTATAGTCAGTTAAAGTTTCGTCTTACATGACTAAATTATACATTAGGAAACTTGAGACATGAATCTACTTCTATTGCATCTTACAATGTTAATAATCATAATCTTGTGATTAGGTGAGCATTCGGGTAGTTCGAGCCAAATTTTTACTGTTCGGGCTCGGTCCGAATTATCCGAATTTTTTTTTCTTACCCGGCCCGAACCTGAACTTTCCATTACCCGAATTTATCCGGCCCGATTTATCCGAATTACTTATTTTTTCGGCCCGATTTACCCGATTTATCCGAATTATCTCGGCCCGATTTACCCGAATTATCCTAATTACCTTATTTCATAATTTTTTTAAACCTAATTCGGGTAATCGAGCCGGCCTGAATTTTTTCAAAGTTACCCGTCCCGGTCCAAAAATAATTCGAGTAATATTCGGGTCAGCCCGAATTATCCGAAATTAGGTAATTTCTTTACCCGAATTAATTCAAATCGGATTGAGTAATCGGGCCGGCCCGAATAATACTCACCCCTACTTGTGATTGCAAAACTCGAAACTTGGTGTGTGCACATACGTCTCTAGAGATGTAGTATTCATGTTAGGTGAAGAAAACGAGGGAAACCTAAAATGGGTTTTATGTTGAGAGTATTTTAAGCTTTGCTTCCATAGCCAGAGAACGATACCATCATCAGCTCTTGTTTGACCCGCATTATAAGCCTAACAACTCGGATTCTCGTACTCCTCTGTTTCCAACGTACCAGTTATTATATTCACTATTTTATTATTATTATTATTATTATTATTATAGACGTAGTAGAAAATATGTCTTTAAAGTTCTTTTTGGGTCATTTGTAATTACCTGACGGACCTGTTTTAAGTCTGTGAACTTGGATTTAAAGTAAAGGCTCAAGTTCAACTGCGACGTAGACGGATGAGGCTTGTTCTCAATTCCAAATCTTCAAATGGGCCGAAAGCTGTGAAAGCAAATTTATTGTTGTCAAACAGATATATAAATCTTATTTAATTCATAATATTAATAAAAATATTAATCAAATATTAATCAAATATCAAAATTCAATTAGTTACAAAAATATTGTTTATCCCACTGAACCCGCGCCTCAACAAAACTTCAACAAAATATAATTTTATCGCTAATTTATATTATTAAATTTATTAATATATAAAACAATAATAATAGCAATAACTCATCGAAAGTCTACCGATACTTGAAATCTAGAAATGTTTAGTAGTATGCGACTATATCCTAATTAGTAGAGAAACTATACTCAAAATCTGTATATATTTAGTAGTATACTTTCAACATATACGAGAAAAGTGATCGTAGAAATAAAAGTTCACACCTCCTTCATTGCATAAATTAAATTCGTTAAGAAAGAAAATGAATTCTCCAACAATGCTATGTTTAGGACCGAGCTTAACCTAAACCTTTCTTCCAAGGCTTGGCTTGAGTGAGACTAAACATGTTTGTGACAACGAATTTGAGATTAAATTAGTCCACCTGGGCTGTTTATTTTTTAATTAAAATTATAAAATCAAAATTATATTCTTTAAAGTGATGTCTTTTTGCTTATATTTGTCAACTTGAGATTAAGTTAGAGGTCTGGTCAACCGCGAGAAATGGGATGAAATCTTATGTCTAACCATGTTAATGAGATGTCTAACCGCAAAGAAAAATTAGGGAATAAGCCATGCCACGCTCTCGTTGACTAGGAAGTACAACTATTCCGTTACGGAGACATGATGACACAGTACCCGTCAGTAGTGATTAAAAACAGTCCGAAAACAACTTGAAATAGAACCCATTTTGTGATGTCCTTTCAGTCATATAGATACTTGCGTTGTCATGATCTCTAAAAATTAGAGTTTTCTGTCTAAGATTATTATATTTTATTTTGTTCATTTGATTCTTAATTATTTATCTATTTGAGACCTATACGAAAATATATAAATAGATACGAAATTTATATATATAAGTGACTGAGATTTAATAGACATAATAAGACAAGATAATTTTGGACAGAAAATCCTAACTTTAAAAATTCCTTAAGCATGAATAGCTGCTTCAAAAGCTAGCCTAAATGTAGTACTGGACAACTATGTGATCCATTATGATAAATTCAAGCTAAGTGGCTTGGCCCTTCCTCTTTATAGATTAGGCAGATAGCAAACCGAACATGGAAAATTTTGTCTCAACTCCCAGTAGAATTGAAAGAAGAATCCACGGAACAGCAACTAATTCGAGGCTACATCCTCAATTGCACGAACCAGCTGTGAAGAACTTCAGAAACAAGATAAGTTAAAACCTTCACTTTTCGATGGTTGTTTGGATGGACTCTCAAGGTCCTTAAGATTTCACAACTATTATTGAAGCTGTCTTGATCGAATTCAGATACATAATTGAATTTTATACATGAAAATATGTGAAAATTTAAATAAAAATACTTAATTTTCAAAATATTATAATATAATAGGTGATTAATTAATTTTATTTTATTTTAATTTAAGATATTATAAGGTTAGCATCAATCAACAAGCTCTTTATTATTCAATTAATAGCAGCATGGTTGTTCTGCTCTCAAATTTTCACGTAAACAACACTCGAATCGATGTGACTTTAGTTTTCATTTAGACATTTAAAATCCTAGCTAGCCAATCGAGTCTGCTACTTGCAGATGTTGGATTGCTTAATCTGTTGTTTCCTATGTTTATTTCGTTCTATTTTCTTCTCTGCTTAGCTTGTATATAAAACATTGAATGTACCCCACTTCATCCTAGATAGTCTTCAATCTATGGTCAGGAAAATGAATCAGTGGTAAAAAAGAACTAAATGCATCTTGAAGTCGACGATTGGCTCTTGCAAGGAAACCAACGCCATGTGTATAAGTTGTTTGGAGTAATTGAGGATCCAAAACCAAAGAAATTAAGAGATCATAACATTTTATTGCTTGGTATTTGAATCAATCCAAACATCAAGGACGTTCCAAACGAACAATACTTACACTTAGCATCAGGTGTTGTTTGGTTTTCCGAAGTAAAATCACACAAAAACAAGACAAGAAACAAGAACTACCCTCAAAAAGAAACGTAAAAAGGAAAAGATTCCAGCAATCAAACCAAGAGAAATTCTCTCAAACTAGTTGACCCTGCCACATTTCTTCCTGATTTCACCCTTGGAACCAGTGAGTGGATCAAGATCTCCCATCTTGATCATCGCTGATACGAAGTCTGAGTAGAAAGCGTCTGGATTGCTGCTGTATGTTCTAACAATAGAATCGGTGGATCCACCATTGAATAGGACCTGGTCAGAGTTAAGCAGGCCCTTCTTGTTGATGAGGTTCTTGTAATAGGCGTTGTCAAAAAAATTAGGGGTTTTAACGTCTAGGGGGGCCAACTTGTTGTCTCCCGAGCCTGTAGTTCTTGGACAGTTTGCGCGTCTGGTTTTTGCAAATGAACTGTCGATGTTGTTCTGGTTGTATATGCGATCTCTGAAAACCACGCACCTAGCTTGTCCAATCGTGTGGGCTCCTAATAATACCAACACCATATGTATATGAACCAATGTTAGAAACCAAGATTTGAATGAGAACCCCAGAAAACTCAAGGGAAGTGACCGCCACCACCAGACTATCCCTCAATCTTGTTATTTAAAAATTTTCACACTTATTGAAAGAGGTTTGTTTAATCAGAACAGAGGTCAAACCTGATAAAGCAACCATGTCCTTGGCAGAGAGGCCTTTGTCTTGGAAACGTTTGATTAAGGTGCTAAGAGTAGCGAATGGAGGTGGAATGACACCACTGTTGGCGTCAGAGAAGCTTGCTTTCTTGGCATCTCTTCTCCCAAGTTTAACATTCCAATTTGGTCCTCCAAGCTGCAACAATTTAGCAGAATTATAGTTTCAACTTTCGTACTTATGAGGTTAAACACGTAGGTGTACGTATGCATGTGTATTTCAACTTGCCAGAACAGTGGAGTCTCGAGCAGCAATAGCGACAATATCAGCGCAAGATACAACACCAGGGCAAACATGCTCAACCTTAGACTTGATTTGATCAATGACGTTGAAACCTCTCACTGAGTTGTTATTTGGGGCTGCTGTCTGCTCTCCCCTGAAAGATGACGTGTCGTCTAGGAGTATGGACCCATCGCAACCCTGGCCAACAACATTATGAAACTCATTTAGATATACACGCATTTGAGAAAGGTTTAAGCATTCTAGTTATACCCGCAATAAAAAGCAACGTATATTATGGCGGCCAATCAGTGCTATCACATAAAGAAGGCACGTAAACTCTCAATTAGTATAGTAGACTAATAAAACAAAGGTGAAACAGGAAAAAGTGCTCTTCTATGGTTATTTTTGTTTTTGGAAGGTCCTTCTCGTATTACTGTCCACCAATTGTTAGATAACAAACTTGACTTTTGTTGTGCCAGAAGATATCCAGAAATACAATACTTTTAGTTGTATTGTATGTATAACATGGTAATTATTTCACGTAGCATCTTTTAAGATTTTGTTTTCTCCTTTTCGATTGTTATGTCTTCAATGTGACCTATAATAGAAACTGACAGATTTAACAAGAGCTTGAGGCTGAAAGATAGAAAGAAAACAAGAGAATTACGTTGACAAAACAGTCATGAAAGAACAAGCGAACGAGAGAAGCACCCATCCGGCGTTCTTTCGACACTGCAGACTTAACAACAGATTTAACCGTGCTAAAAAGCTTCGGGCAGCTCTTGGAATAAAAATCCTTGGAGAGCTCAGCCGATGAGGATTTGCCTGTTAAAATCAAAAGTAAAGCTAATGAAACAAAAGCAACTGAGGATAAGGATCTTATCGCCATTTCGCTGTTCTGCTTTTGATTTGTTAAGTAGTGTGGTCTGGCTTATATGTTTTCGATGCTGTGAATGACACGATACTGCTCCAAGGTATATATAGAGGTTTAGTGGAGGCTTAATGTCATGAGCTACAGGCGAGCTACCTAATCCTAGGGACCAGTAGTGGTTTAAAATTTGCATGGAATTGTCAATCTAACTTGTACGTCTGGCAATGAAGAGGAAGGTTAACGAATTAGGACATTGATTGATTTGATAACGAAAGAATCAGTCCAAACACCACGTTTATGTGTAAAGTTTTTGTAGCAGGTAGCGTCTTAGCTGGGAACCAACACTGTTCGCCTTGAGATTCTTGGATTCGATGATAGCTTTGGTGGGTCAAGATAAGTAGCCTATGGGTAGAGGTAGAGCTTTCATCTTTGATTTTTCAAATCACTCCCTTGCCTCGAAAGGCGTCTGAGCAAGTCAGGAAGAGTTTTCATTCACTTTTAACGTTATATAAATTATTGATTTTGTTCTCGCATCAAGGTGATTGTTAGATTTAAATAATTTCAATATATATTCACGTGATTTTTAATCTTGATAAATGGTACTTAAAAAGATTTACATCCATCAATAATGTTTGTAATTATTACTCATCAGTTATAGTAAATATGTAAGTGTTGGGGAGGGGAAGTGCCATCAACTTTCAGCCACATAGTAATATCTCGTCCTGAGGGAGATGTACTCTCCGTTTTCAACTTCACTTAAATCTTACCGTACATCTACCACCTGAAATCCTTTGTGCTGTTTATGTTATGATGTTCTATTTCCTACATCTACGGAGTAAGATGGCATTGAGGAGAGAATCATTTCAACATCCCAATAGATGAACCCGTGGTTAAATATTCGATGTCACGGGAGGAGTAAGACTGTTTAGTGGTTAAATATTCGATGTCACGGGAGGAGTAGTTCTTGGGTAGATTCTTTGCATAAGCTAAGGAGAATGACATGAAAACCTTGATCTATTGTTTTTCCTTTGTGAAGCAGTCTTATCTTAAGACTTTTCTAGCGTAGGAATGTATGGTCTCAAAGCGCAGCCTTTAATATCATAATTAAGTTGGACGACTTTTTGTTGCAGCAATTACGAAGACAGTGAGCGATCGATTCGTTTAACTTTAACGTGACATGCATAAGTCCTTATCTTTAATTTCATTTTTGCTATTTTCCTGTTGGAATGCTTGAGCAATCTATGTGTAGTAGTGATCATAGTTAAATGATTGCAAGTTTCCATCTAAAACAGAGTATTCGGATAATGACTTGCAGCTCGACCCAATCTGATGTTTGATCAAATCCCAATCGAAAGACTGTTTTGAACTCTACCCTTTGTAAGTTGAGTGGAACAAGTTTGACTTTTCAATCATAGCTTAGTTAAGGCTTCAATGGTAGCTGGATTCTTGCCTAATTTAGATTGTTTATTTTTTACACACAAAACTACCAAAGATTTAAATATTAGTAGTATAGAATTAGGCTTTGAACTTCCCTCATAACAGACTCAATAGTTTAGACTTGAGTTTATGTGCTCGTGCTACAACTTTCCACGTTAACAGACTCTACTTTTGCTTCGAAAAATATTAAATAATTAATAATAACATGTGGAGGTGGAGCCAATCAAAGTTAGGCACCAAATTTGGAATAAAGTTTATCCAATCCAACTTTCGTCTTTCTATCCGACTAAGCTACGGCTGCGGTTTTTGTTGACTGTTACCAAGTTTGGAAGATATTTTAGAGAGATGCTTTACTAGTTTTTCTGAACTCCTCTATCCTTTTAAGCAGTTCCTACCTTATGTTATGATTTTTCATTTATAAATACGTGGATAAGTAAGAATTTGTTAAAAGGGGCAGAAGATTTGATCCCTTCCTTACATATTGAATTTACGGTTTTTCTATCAATAATTAAGCTCGTTAAGTATATTAATGGGATGTTTTAAATCCTTGAACATACATAAGTAAGAGAAAAATGCTTTGAAACATCGTATGGAATCACTACAAGAAATAAGTGTTTTACCGACGGACATTTTCGTCGGTATAATTAATCACCGACGGAATATGGTGGAGCAAAAATCGGTCGGTGAATTGCCCGAAGCAAAATTTACCGACCGAATTTTTCCGTCGCAATTTTACGATAGAATTACCGACCGAAATATTGTTGTCGGTATTTATTTTACGACGGAATGGCAATTACGATTCCGTCGAAGAAATATTGCTACGGTCATTAAGTCCGTCGGTGAGGCGATGTTATCTGCGACGACATTTATCGACGATATATTATACCGTCGGTAAATAGGGGGAATATTTCCGACGGAAAATTGACCGTCGGTAATGAGTGATAAATTTTTTTTTTGGCTTTTTGTTGTTATAATAATAATTATATGATATATTCACTTTATTAATTTGTGTTGCATTAGAATAATGAATAATGAGAAAATTAGTATTTAATAAAATATAAAAGGAAATTAATATAATTATTAAAAGTAAGAAATAACAAATCTCTAATTATTTTTTAATTGAAAACACATGACAATGTTATAGTAATTATTGTCGTAATGATCATGGATGCTCTTAACTGTTTCCCCCCCTCTTTAACATTTCCATCTCCTGCCTAAGCTTAGCCATCTCCTCCGCATCTTGTTTGTCCTTCGCCATCTCGCTCCATCTCCGCTCTCATCTTAGTCACCGCTTCATCTCCTCTCTCATCCTAGCCGCTTGCTCCATCTCGCCCAATGACTCTTTGATCTTTGAAACTTGCTGCAGCTCCGCTCTCGGTTGTTCTCATCATCTGCAGACTAATCTCCTCCTCACCTTAGCTATGTCCTCCATATCTTTGGTGATGTTGAGTAATCACCGCTTCGTTTGATTAGCTATCTGTTCCTTTAATGAGTCCACTGAAGCCGGAGTCTCCGATACATCATGAGATTGAGATGGCCGAGCGATGTCTTCTTGTATTAGAAAGGGAAGAGCGAATAATAAGCGTTTGCATATGAGCCCAAATTCAATATTCTTTCACGACGGTCCCAACCACCCACGACATCAAGATATGTCCGAGTCTCGTATACACAGTAGTTCCTCCCGAGATTGTCATTGGATATTTTCTTGTATTTGATCCTATTAGGAAGCAATCTTTACGTTAGTAAATAAGCTATAATTGTTAAAATTATTAAAATATGTTAATTTCACTAACATTGACTTCTCTACATCGACTGTTGATGAAGGTGACACCATCATGTTTCTTCGTGTGGGTGTGCACAAATACCTGCATAGGTGTAGGCTTCGTGCCCAATGCCTTTTCCTACACGTATAACTTAAATTGTCAGATATTAACTAGTATTTTAAAAAATTTCGCCACAGTTTCTTCTGTATATATGATATTTGCCCCATGTTCAACAATGAAAATAACTTCACACAGCCATATGGCACTAGACATTTATATCATAATCACATTGTTCAATAAAGCAAAGTAAGATATATGTAAAAATGTCAAGAGAAATTAGATACTTACTAGTCTATGTGCATGCTCGTTGTGGGTAATTGATCCTCCCGTATGCACTGCAAGACTCGCCCCCGACCTCCACGTCTATTGGCCGAATTACGCTCAGATATGGACATTGCCGCAGGTGATGTCCAATATTCGTTCCAATGACTCCAAATTTCCTCCGAAATATAACGCGATCGTGCACCAACCTTGCGTATTTGATTAATTAAGTCGCGATAACGTATGCGTGCTTTCTTTTCCCATTGTTTATACATGTTAGCGTCGACACAAGAATCCCAGTAAAATTCTTTCTGGAATAAGATGAGTAAGAATAACAAAATGTTAAAATGTTGTATGAACATTATGAATATAAAGCAACGTAACAAGAAAATAACAATGATGTGTACCTCAAACTTTTGAAAGTATAATTGCTTTGTGGTGTCAGCTAAATTTTTTCAAACATAACCCTCTGGTTCAATTCTTTGCTTGAACGAGGAAGTCATATTTCTTGAAATTGGTCCAGACGGAACCAACCTAACATATAAAGTGATGTTACCCTATGTACATATTGGTAAAAGTAAAAGTTGATAATAAGCAAATTGTGAAGTGCTTTGATATCACTTCATCGCCATTGACAATAGAAACAAACTTTCGCCATCAGTCCTCGGCCAGTCGACGGACGCCTCTCGCATCCGACGCTAGTGTTGGACGATATATGCGTTGGGGAAGGGGATGATGTAAGCTGAGAAGCAGTCGGTGATACCTCAACTGCAACTCCTGGCACTAGAGGTGGAGTTGGTGAGTCAGTAGGTGCGGCTGATTGTGACGAACCACCTTCACTATTCCTCATTTTCCTTGTAGTCATGAAAAAATGGAAGTTATTTGTAGACAACAACGTACTTTTAAGTTATTTGATTATATTGGAAATGACAGAAAATGTTTTGTCAAATAATATAAAATAAGCAAAATTGTAACAAATTGCAATGAAACGAGTAAGCTAGGAAAAAAGGATAATAAACAAATTTATACATAATTTTTGGGACAATCTAAACTAGACAATTAGTCAAATGATGGATAATCTTCAAATAAAATGTGCATTATAAGTAATTACATCCCAATGTATATGGCTAAGTGGAAAGCTTTTATAATGCTTATAAGATCTATAAAATGACATTATATAGGTAATTTCATACTTTAATAATCGCAATGAACATTTTGTAGGTTATCTCATACTCTTCTTAACAATTGATTCCAATTCCTAAATCTGTAATAACCGCAATGAACATTTTTAAACATCTTTCCAGTTTAACAATCAATAATGGAATGAGTCAACGGCTTTTGTCCATAAGTTCCTAATACCTTGCTATTTGGTTCTTCAACTTATTTGCTTAAAAATTACGTGATCAAATATTTGAATCACCTCAAGAAGACCCTCAAATGCTAACTATCTTCCTCTCTTTAAAAAGTTTTTAAAAAAAGATGGCTAGTTAGAGCTATAGATGCATGTGTTTCTCAAGTAGGGAGAGTTCAACTTATAAAATTTATCCTGAATAACTTCATATATATTGTTCCTTATACTCCCTATTAGCATTTAATACAATTAAGAGGTCAATAAGAAGATTTCTTTGATTATAAAACCCTACTAAACATTCATTAGACAAATTCAAATAGAGTGATCCTTAGCTTCCTAAAGATGAAGTAGGATTAGGCATTATGTCTATTACAATTGAAATAAAGTTTATGATTAAGATAATTTAGAGGTTCATCAATGATAAATAAGAACTTTGAAATATAACTACATGCATTTTATCTAAGGAATGTAAATTTCGGATCATCTCACCTAAGAGTAATGCATCTTGGACCATAGTTCAATTTTTCAAACAAAAGATCAAAATTAGAGGCAAATCGAACATAAGATTAGCAATGGTGAATTGCATTATCTTTGGTGTCATAACTACTTTACGTGTCGTTTGTTTCTCCTTATAACTTTAATATGTTAAAGTACAAATTTTACTTCCTTTTAAATTACTTTTAAATTTTTAATAACAACGAAATATACAAATTTTTGATAAGTTACATATGAGAACATATAATATCAAATGCATAATCCCACACCTTTCCTCATTCTTCATACTTATTAGTCAAATCAAATAATTATATATATTGTGAAGTAAATAAAATCCTATAGGGTAAAAAATTAATAGAAGACTACAAATATTGATCAATATCATGGGTGAAATAATCCAAACGAAACTTTAATGCTTAAAATTAATTTGTTACACCTAAAGGATAAAAAGAGGTATGATAAAATCATGACAAAGGCTTAACCATGGTTAATCTAAGTGTCTTTATCATCTCAACGCCCCTAATTTAAAACTTATAGTCTTGGCATGTATAACAAACGTAAGTTCTAAAATCATCTATTATTTATGATATTTACATAATAGTGATAATAATAAATGCTCATTGACTTAAAACCTCTCAATTTAAGCTCATTTATGAAGAAATTATAAACACTTTCAACCAAATCAATAATGAAAAAATTCATTCATGCTTTAACCTATAACAATCCATCTAATCAGATTTTTTTCTTTTACATTCTAACTTAATTCCTTAGTCACAAGATAAGAATTAACAAATTTAATATACATATAAAAAATAATTAATAAGAGTTAAAATAAGCTTGAGTCAACATTAAATCCACCAAATTACTATATCGCCCCCACACCTAAACATGTACATTATTTCCAATGTACATAACAAATCAAAAAATAAACAATGTATTGGGAAAAATACAAGAAATTAATACTTCCCTACCTTATAATTATGAAGTTCAAATTAAAGGGTTAATTTCCATCCCATATCATGCATCCTCGTAAATATTAAATAAAACAAACAAAACATTAAAATATGCAAAGATAATAAAATGAGCATAAATCTACCGTATCTATAATTTGAAACTATATGCTTTATTATATGCAATGTAAAAATAATTATAATAAAAATTGCATCATATGGGTTTAGGAGGTCAATCCTTTACTAATTATGAACATAAAATAACTTAGGAAAATACATTACAATAAATATTAACATACCAAGTAAGGAGAGGGAGGAAGGAGAAAGAGGGCTCGTGGGAGAAGGGTTACTGTTTGAGGCGGGCGGCGGCTTTGGAGCAGACACGCGGCGGCGATGGAGGCTGACGGTGGACGATCTGTCGCGCCGGTGGGAGAGGAAGAAATCAGAAGGTCGCGTAGCTGGGAGAGGAAGAAAGGAGAAGACGCGCGGGAGAGGAGAAAGGGTTCGACCTTCAGCTTTAATCAGTTTTCAAAACGACGTCGTTTTGAAATAACCCAAAACGATGTCGTTTTACTTAAAGTGAGGGGCTCTCCGTGGTTTTTTCCGACTACTTCACCGACCGAACATTCGGTCGGTATATTCATTCCCAACATTCAGCGACGGAATATCTTACCATCGCAAAACTTGTTCCCCAAAACCAGCTTCCCCGACGGGTGCCCATTTTCGGTCGGAAATTGTAACGGTTTCAAGACTGTCGGTGATTTTCCGTCGCCAATTAACATCTTCCTTGTAGTGAATTAATTAATTTCGTATTTTTTTTCAACTTTTTTATGAACGGGGTATGTAATAAAGTCCACCATATGTGTTACTGTTGAAGTAAAAGAGAATAGAGGAAAAAGTGAAAGAAGCTTTATTCATTCACTCTCACTGTACAATTACATCGATATAGAACTATATACACAAGACTGTAACTAATCTTCTAACTAATTACAAAGAGCTTAACTAATTATGTACAGCCTGTCATTGTAAGTACTATATACAAGTATGGACTGTCATGTGTGAGCACAAATATAACTATAACTAATTAATCATTCTCAACATGCCCCCTCAAGTTAGGAGGTGAAAAGATATCTTTCATTCCTAACTTGGCAGTAAGATATTTGTGCTGTGAAATACTTAAACCTTTTGTAAGAAGATCAACAACTTGTTCATTGGTTGAAATGTAATTGGTCTGGATGTGCCCCCTCTGAATTTTCTCTCTAATGAAATGGCAGTCAATTTCTATATGCTTTGTCCTCTCATGGTATACTGGGTTTGCTGCTATTTGAATGGCAGCCTGACTATCACAGTATAGAGTCATAGGCTGAGATAGTATAATTCCTAATTCATCTAACAATCCTTTCAACCACATCAGCTCTGCAACTGTACTTGCCATGCTCCTATTTTCGGCCTCTGCAGATGATCGAGACACAGTGCTTTGCTTCTTTGACTTCCAAGAAATCAAAGAATTTCCCAACTTCACACAATACCCTGTAACAGACTTCCTTGTAATTGAGCAAGATGCCCAATCTGAGTCACAGAAGGCTGTTATTTTTGGTGTTCCTGATGCAGACAAGAAAATTCCCTGTCCTGGATTCCTTTTGCTGTATCTAACAATTCGTAAAGCAGCTTCATAATGAGATTTTTTGGGCCTTTGCATAAACTGACTAAGATGTTGAACTCCAAAAGCAATGTCAGGTCTGTTATTTGTTAAATATAAGAGCCTCCCAATCAATCTTTGATAGATACTTGTATCTTCTAGCTCACTGTCATCCTGCTGCAAATGTAAAGCATCATCATAATCAGCACTTGTCATCTTCAAGTTTTGTTCCAGAGGAGTGTTTGCTGTTTTTGCATTTCCCAAACCTACATCTTCAATCAATTCTAGGGCATATTTTCTTTGATTCATGACAATTCCAGCAGATGATCTAGCAATTTCTATACCAAGAAAATACTTGAGATTTCCCAAGTCTTTCATCTTGAAGTTCTGATGAAGAATAGATCTTAATTCTGAAATGAGTTCCCTATCATTCCCAGTGATCAAGAGATCATCAACATAAATAAGCATAATGACTATCCTATTACCAACAGTTTTAGTGAACATAGAGTAGTCATGCTTGCTTTGAGAGTAACCAGTGTTAATGAGAGACTCACTGAGTTTTAGGTTTCACTGTCTAGAGGCCTGCTTCAAGCCATAAAGAGATTTGAGAAATCTACATACTAGTGTGCCCCCTTGATTGTCAAATCCTTGAGGCAGAGACATGTATACTTCTTCATGAAGATCGCCTTGAAGGAAAGCATTGTACACATCAAGTTGAAAGATAGGCCAGCTATACAAAGCTGCAAGGGCAACAACTACCCGAACTGTGACTTGCTTTGCAACAGGTGAGAATGTGTCCTGATAATCAACTCCTTCTCGTTGATTGTACCCCTTGGCAACTAACCTTGCTTTATACCTCTCAATTGTGCCATCTGAGTTGTGCTTAATTTTGAAGACCCATTTGCAGCCAATAGGGGTCTTACCTTGGGGTAAAGGGACAACTTTCCATGTGTCGTTTGCCTCTAAAGCCTTAATTTCCTGTTGCATAGCAGCTTGCCAACAATTATGTTTAATAGCCTCTTGATAAGATTGAGGTTCAATGTTATGAGAAATGGAAGCAGCTAGGCACTGAGTATGAGGTAGAAGATGGTGATAGGAAATGAAGTTTGAAAGTGAATACTGACCTTTGGTGACCATTGAAGAGGATGAAGGGGATGAGTTGAACCCAGTGTAATCTGCCATCCAAAGTGGTGGTCTTATGGTTCTGGCACTTCTCCTTAAGGATTGTGGAGGTGAGAAATCCGATGGAGGAGAGTGTGTTGAAGCTGAAGGTAAAGGAGAAGAAGATGTTGAAGAGGTGGAAGAGTCAGTAATAGGTAAAGATGAGTGTGATGGTGAAGATGTGTGTGAGGATGGGGGAACGGATAGAGGAGAGGAAAGAGTTAAAAAATGAGAATCATGCAATAAACCAAAGTCGGAGGGGTTAAATGGAAACATTGGTTGATCTTGTGGTGGTTTTTTAAAAGGAAATACAGTTTCATGAAAAATGACATCCCTACTGACAAAAAACTTGTGAGAGATAGGATTGAACAATATGTAACCTTTCTGGACTTGAGAATATCCCATGAAGATAGAGGGTGTAGCTTTTGGTGAGAATGTGTCATTGTAGTTGGTGACAGTGGCAAAACATAGACAACCGAAGACTCTAAGGTGAGATAGGGATGGTGGTTTATTGTAAAGAAGTTCATAAGGTGTTTTCCAAGAAAGGATGGAAGATGGTAATCTGTTTATAAGGTAACAAGCTTTGAGAACACATTCCCCCCAAAATTTGACAGGTAAATGAGAGTGAAATTTTAATGCCCTGGCTATATCTAGGAGATGTCTGTGTTTACGTTCAGCAACACCATTCTGCTGAGGTGTATTGACACAAGAGGATTGGTGAATTATCCCAAGAGATTGAAAGAAAGGGGGGCCCTCTTTTGTAAAGAACTCACTCCCATTATCACTCCTAATGATCTTGACAACAGCAGAAAATTGGGTATGAACCATGGCAATGAACTGTTTTAAAAAAACAAATGCATCACTTTTAAGCCGAAGGAGATAAACCCATATCATCCTAGTCCGATCATCAACAATAGTCAAGAAATATCGATGACCACTATGAGTAGAGATTCGATAAGGGCCTCATAAGTCTATATGAATCAATGAAAAAGAATGAGCTGCTCTTGTTTCACTAATGGGAAATGGTAATCTAGTTTGTTTAGCCAATGGACAGATTGTGCAAGTAGAAAGATCAACAGAAGAATGAGAGACAGAATTTAAAAAAGGGATTTTATTCATTTTTGATATAGATGTATGACCAAGTCTAGCATGCCACATAGAATAATCAACATGCTTAGACATTGACAAAGAAGTAACACAAGATTGATTAACAAGAGAAAAAATTACTGAAGGTAAAACAGGCTTGAAAGGTTGGTGAAGAAAGTATAATCCATCATGTGCTCTACCAATCCTCATCATCTCTCCACTGCAAAGGTCCTGAATAACACAGAATTGAGGATAGAAAGATACAAAACAATTAAGATCTCTGGTAAGTTGAGAAACTGAAATGAGATTGAAGTTGAAAGAAGGAATATAAAGTACATTGGTGAGCTTATGGTGAGGGGATAAAAAATGGTTACCAATATGTGTAATCAAGGCTGATTTACCAGTAGGCAATTTAACATAAGAATTAGAAGCACATGCAACAGGAGAATCTAAGGAATTGAATGCAAAAGTCATATGGCTAGAAGCCCCAGTGTCAAGAATCCAAGTGAGTGAATTCAAAGCAGGAGTCATACCGCTTATACGAGTAGTAGCGATAACGAGAGGAGTCCTTGCTCAATAGATTAAGAAGCTACTTGTACTGATCAGGTGTGAACATGGGTGCCTGTGGAGGAGTACCATCCTCACAGGGCTCAGAAGAATCATCAGAGGCAATGACATTGTTTGCAATCGCACGTTTCTTCTTTGTGAATTTGAAATCAGGTGGAAAGCCAATGAGTCTGTAACAGTTCTCCATCTTGTGTCCCTTGAGGTGGCAGTGATCGCAGGTTCCAGAGAAACGTTTCTTGGATGTAGAAAATTGTTGAGTGAGCAAGGCAGTTGAATCAGGAAGTTCAGAGTTAAGCATTGAAGGAGAGGTAATTTCCCGCTGATTCTCGTCACGAGTAACCATTGAATAAGCCTTGTTAACTGAGGGAAGAGGATGCATCAAGAGAATCTGACTGCGAACACTAGCATAGGTCTCATTGAGACCCATTAGAAATTGAAAAAGACGTTGTTGATCGTGTTGAGCATGCTTTTGAGGAAGATCACATGCACAATTGGAAAGAGGAACGAGAACATCATATTCATCCCAGAGTAATCGAAGCTTAGTGAAATAGGAAGCAACAGATGATGTACCTTGGGTATGAGTGGAGATCGTACGATGAAGGTAATATATTCGAGAGCCATCGACTTTATCATACCTCTCTTGAAGATCCTGCCAAACGAGTGCGGCGTTGGAAGCGAAGACAATCCCAGCTGAGAGCTCCTTGGAGACGGTGTTAAGGATCCAGGAGAAAACAAGGGCGTTATAACGATCCCATTAAGAGTGGAGATCAGAAGGAACGGTGGCCCTTGAACAGGTTCCATCGATGAAACCAAGCTTGTTCTTAGCAAGAAGAGCAATCCGCATTGAACGACTCTAAATGAGAGTTGTCGGTCTTTGGAGAGGAGAGTGTGAAACAAGAATCATGCCCGGTGTATCGGAGGGGTGAAGATAGAGAGGGTGATTGAAGTCGATAGTGATGGAGGAGGATGAATCCTCGGTAAAGGCCATAAGTTGAGTTAGGGATTTGGGAGATTGGGAATAGGGTAAAAACGGGTAAAGAGAAACGAAAAAGAGGAATAGAGAAGATAAAAAAGAATAAAGGAAATGAAGGAAAGAAAAGAATGAAAGAAATAAGAGGAATCGTCGGACAACAAGCCCGGGAAATCACCAAATCTGGTGCTCTGATACCATGTTAAAGTAAAAGAGAATAGAGGAAAAAGTGAAAGAAGCTTTATTCATTCACTCTCACTGTACAATTACATCGATATAGAACTATATACACGAGACTGTAACTAATCTTCTAACTAATTACAAAGAGCTTAACTAATTATGTACAGCCTGTCATTGTAAGTACTATATACAAGTATGGACTGTCGTGTGTGAGCAAAAATATAACTATAACTATAACAAATTAATCATTCTCAACAGTTACACTCCTACATATGCAAATATGGACAAAATGAAAACATTTACATAATAATGTTTATAAAGTGCGTTTTATTATTCATGCCATTCTCACGCTATTGAATTCCAACATACGAAAAGTGAAATAAATTTGATATCAGAACTAGCTGAGGAAGTTTCCAAAATGTGTTCATAATGTTTTGATATAATATGAGATTTTGTTGTCAAATTTGCAAAAATGAGACCATATAATATCTATTTAAACTCATCTTTCATATACATATTCTCAAATAAAGAAATATAACTTTTGATTAAATTATAAGATTTTTACAAATATAGAAATATTGAATGTGTCATTGTAACAAATGTGACATTTCATTGCGTCTTATTTGACAACGATTTCAAAATCGTTGTTAAAAGTTAGTTTTTGGTCACGATTTGAATAACATCACCAAAAGCATACTCTTTTTGCTACGTTTTACATAATAGTCGCTAAATGCAAATCTTTGGCGACACTTCATGGGAATCATCGT
This sequence comes from Erythroxylum novogranatense, assembly GCA_029891385.1. Taxonomy (NCBI): domain Eukaryota; kingdom Viridiplantae; phylum Streptophyta; class Magnoliopsida; order Malpighiales; family Erythroxylaceae; genus Erythroxylum; species Erythroxylum novogranatense. The sequence continues at coordinate 9,072,985 of CM057234.1, forward strand.
AAAAGACTTGTCTTTTTGTGACGATTTTGTAAATTGTCATAAAAAGCAGGATTTTTGGTGACAAATTTTTGAAATCATCTCCGATCGTTCTCTTTTTCATAATTATGAATTTATTAATTTTGGCTTCATTATTTTGTAAATAAACATCGTAATTGAAAAAATTCAAATATAATATTATTGACAATAATTATAAGTGTAAAAATATATTTAACTATAAAAATAAACAAATCATTTCAATAATTTATCAAACTAAAATCTCAAAATTAATTAATATTATATAAATTTATAAATTAATCAATATTATATAAATTTATACTTTTATTTATATCTTTTAAATTATATGACTTGACAATTTTATATGGTGTCACAAAATTTCAAATAGTTTTAACATGATATTTGTAATGTAATGATATATTATTCTCACAAAAACACAACAAATATTTATATATGGTAAGTAATATAATATAATGATAAATAGTGAGTAACACAAGATTTAATTTTAAATAAAAGTTTAACAATTATTACACACAAAACAATAAATAAAGTTTCACGCTTATTTCATCTTAAAAAGATAACTATTTATAAATTTGAAGTGACATGAGACTTGGTAGATAACGTAAATGAGTTTCCTATGTTTGGATTTATAAGAAAGCCTCTTACACATTCGAAGACATTAATTGAAACAATCAAAGATCTTCTCTTAATTGTTGGTCTACTGACATCCTATTCCAACAACTTATTAACTTTAACTGAACTAATGGAAAATACATTGAACGGTTTTCACACTAATATTAAAACATTAATTTTTATATATAAGAATTATCTAATAACTTAATGTCCTTAATCTGTCTAATCCTAAAAACTTCACACACTTAATATTTAATTTTGAGCCTTGAGTGGAAATATAAGTCCTCTTGCATATATATATATATATATATGAATTAATATTAACATTTCATAATATAATTTTATACGTAGAATACTAGCGGTAAAGTAAGGTCGTCTAATTGAATTTGACCATTCACACTTATAAATAGTTATTTAAGAAAGCATCTACTGTTTGTTTGTTCTTGTTCACCATAAGAAGGGAGAAATGACTCAGAATTTCAATTCATACCTTTTTTTTTTCCTACGTTTTGGCTGTTAACGATATGGTGATTAAAAATAATTAAAAGCACTTGAACTTCAATTAATATCATTCAACATAAGTTGTCTAGTAAGTTTCCAACACTTGATTAATTCGGTGATGAGAGGTACATAATAAACAGTAAATATGGATTGTGTATTCGATAAGGAATTACATACACGTACGGCTCTTCCCTAAGTAAACTTTACACTGCTGAAGCTGATTCAATTCAACGCCCATGTCCCGTTTTTCTTGACCTTTGTTTTTCTCAAAATCAAACAAAAAGAAAGTACAATAAATGTTAGCACGTACGTATTCCTTTATTGACTTTTACTATGTGATTTCGACGTTAATTACAAAATCAAGGAGAAGAGGAGCTGCATCTACTTTCCGAGGCTACGTGCGGTGCGTGAGATTATATAACTTAATCATGGCCACTAAACACAGCAAGCAAACTCGCCTTGACCTGTAAAGACTATATAAGATTATAAGATTGGTGGAATGAAAGATTTCTTTTATAAGACACTAGACTAGATCCATGTACTTTTCTTTTTGGATATTCTGTTAAGATTTTACATCGACTAAAAATGTACCTGTGTGTAAAGTCGTTCTCTAGTTAGCTATTCTTTGTGAGAACTTTGAACGGCGGCGAGAAACTTCGCTTGGATTCGAGAAAAATGGGGTAAAGAACAGTCGTGTAAAATTTAAAATTAGGAACAATTAATAAAGAAAGAAAAAATCTGTTTCTCCTGTTTTAGTTGGATTAACTAATAGAAGAAAAAGAAACGATTTATAATATAATAGAATGTAAATAAATGTAATTAAGAAAATTAAATCGTTAATCAATTCGCAGGCTATTCATAAATTTTTCTACGCGCAAGTGAATAACAAATCACAACTGCAAAATAACGAAGACATCGACGTTTGGTAACGCAGTTCGGCACATTTTGCCTACGTCTGCGGAGCCCTCACCCAGATTAATCACTTTTACTATAGTTCGCAAAAATTATACAAGATTGATCTACACTATAAGACCCAATCTATGTAACCAAACCACAACCTAACTACCCGTAAAAAATTTTCACGCCCAATAACACGACCGACTCGAGTTAACCTCGTCAGAGGATTTTTTAAACTATTTATACTCAAAAACAAAAACAAATAAAATCAAGAACGCAACAATTCCATATCTGAAATTCTTTACCAAAATAGTCAAGTGACAGCACCAACAATATATGTACAGATCTATGACGAAGCCTTCTTTGTGCTGCAAACATCAATTAAATTAATTCTGTAAGCGATCTAGAAGAGGGGGTTGAATAGATCTTTAAAATTCTTTGAAAATTTCTACAATAAAATCAGAGGTTAATTCACACAATAGTAATTTAAACAAATTTAAATACAAAGAGTAGAGAAGAAGATCAAACACTGTTTTTATAGAGATTCGGTCTTAAGACTCCACGCCCTCTACCTAAGCTCCCACTTAGGATTTTGCAAACCACTTTATTACACACTTTGTAGTTCATGTGAACTCTTACAATCCCGCTTGATTTCCGGCTCAAGCTACCTTTACACTTGATTTGTCTTCCACACAAATCTTACCAATACCGCTTGATTTTACTCAAGCAACCTTTACAGATGATTTGTCTTCCAACACAAATCCTACCAACAATACTTGATTTCCACTGTTACCTCACACGTGACCTTTCACTAGTCACCAATTTGTAAAAGAAATAGGATAAAGATCTAAGAACAAGTGCTCAATACAAATGTAAACAAAGTAAGAATAATGATGAGCAATTTGGAGCAAGATAAGAGTATTTTGGCTTGTAGAACTTGTGTATACTCTTCATCAATCATCCACCCTTTATATAAGAAAAAATATAGCTGTTGGGACTTATTCTAGCCGTTGCTAGATTGAAATGACCGTTCATTAATAATCTTCCTTCCATTTTTGGCTAATTGGATCGTTGGAATTAATGTGCTGTACCCATAAGTCGACTTGTCGAGTTGTATAAGTCGACTTGTGACCATAAGTCGACTTGTGACAACATTTTACGTAAACTTGCATCTCCGCTCTTCTATAAGTCGACTTGTGATGTGTAAGTCGACTTGTGGTCCACGATAAATCGACTTGTATGCTGTTAGTCGACTTGTGTTGACATATCTTCATATATTAGTTGACATATGATGTTCTAGTCAACTTATGTAAGCTTCAACGGTAATATCCACTCAAATCTTCTATAATCTTCATTATTTAAGCCTCTTTCACTTATAGGAAACTTCCATCTTGATTCTTCAATGATTAAACACTTGCCCATCTTGATTTGTACAATTCTTTCATTGAATATCAATCCCAAAATACCTGAAACAATTTCTTAACCAATTCTATAAATTTTATTATTATCAAAACATAAGTGGAATTAATTTGTCAACTACCATTGGTCCAACAATCTCCCCCTTTTTGATAATGACAAAATACTTAGAAATTGTTTAAGAAATGAAAACAAAGAAACATTGATCAAGGTTTTTATACCTTGTCATTTTGGTTAGAAGTCTCCCCCTCAATCATATAAATCATTGAATTTTAATAACCTTGAAAAATCAATTAAAATTTTAACAAACTCCCCCTTAATCAAATAACTAATAAATATCCAATTTCTCATTTTTCTCCACCTTTTTGTCATAATCAAAACAACTAATACAAACCAACAATAGATGAAATATGGCAATCACATTAAATAGAGAAACAAGTCATCAAATACAAATAGTCTCAAGTAGCAAGCAAATACAAATGATATGAAATGTTGGTCTTGGCTAGATACAAAAATCATCATGGTGGAGAAACATTATCATGAATAAATCTCAAAAGTAGAAGAGAATATGTTTTCAGAGATTTTGTGAAAAAGAGAATTTTTAAAGAAGACCCAGATAACTTATAATCGACTGGCAGTTCATAAGCAAACACAAAAAAATGCAGAGTCATAACATAACAATCCAATAATTAATACAAATATCAGAAAGTCATAAGAAGCACCACACACTTGAAATAGCATAAGAATCCGTGTAGACATAAGTCGACTTGTTTACCTCCATAAGTCGACTTATCCTGAAATTTCTTCATTCCCAAAGGTTGTGTATATCATAGGTCGACTTATTGACCCACATAAGTCGACTTTGTTGTTGTCTCTACTCATATGCCTTGAACTTCTACTATCAGTGTACCATGTGCTTGGTGGATCTTCATTCCTTGCTTGTACCTACAACTGCAACATCCTTTCTTCTCATTGGTACCCAAGCCATCTTGGGTCCATTTTGGTTAGTCATATAAACCACATTAGGTGGTGTTGTACCTTTAATCACCCAAAATTTCTTAACTTTGATACATCTCCTAATAGTTTTACATGCAATTTCTATATGACCATCTTTCAAACATCTAGCACATTGAGCAACTTTTCCATCCTTGGTAAATTTGGAAATTAAAGAACAATCTCTATTATAAGGATCATATCCCAAACCATGTTTAGAAATATAATATCTTTGTAAAGACAACATCTCTTCAAACTTTGCATTTCCACCAAAGAAATTTTCCAACCACATAAGAAAACTCCTTTCTAAGTCTATCAAACTCACAAATAAGATTTTCCTTTTCAACAAGACATGCAGAATGGTCTTCCTTAGGACTATCTAAATCATCAATAATCTCATGTAAGGCACTATTTTCAGCAACCAATTCTCTTATTTTCTTTCTCAATTTCTTGTTGATTTCAATAGCTTCTTCAAAATCAATTTGCAAAGCATTAAAAGACTCTATAAGATCTTGATCAAAGAAAGTTACCTCATCTTCATCATCACTTGTTGAGGAGCTATTGGCCATAAGCGCTAGGTTGTTTTCATCATTGCTTTGATATGCTTCCTCATCATCACTCCACGTGGCTATAAGGTTAGCTTTCTTTTTCCCTTTGTCATTTTTTCTGGAGATTTGAAATTTTCTTTTCTTGATAGCCTTTAGACCTTCTTTCTACAGTATACTTCTTCGTTTCTCCATTTCTTCCGCCACTTAATTATTTTCTTCGATTTTTGAGAAGTCCCTTGAACTTCCTTAAATTTCTAGCGTACATAGCTATTTCTTCGTCTTCCTCGTCTTCATCTATTTCCTCATCACTTTCATCAACAAAAGAAGTGTTAGCTTTAAAAGCAATTGATTTTTGTGACTTACCTCTACCTCCTCTTGATTTGAGAATGATCTCATAGTTGATGAGTGATCCCACCAAGGCGTTGAATTCCAAGTGATTAAGATCCTTGGACTCCATAATAGCGGTGACTTGTGAATCCCATTCTTTCGGTAGAGAGCGAAGAATCTTCTTCACCTTCTCACTATCCGTCATGTGCTTTCCAAGATTTCCTAATTCATTGATAATTTCTACAAAACGATCAAGCATATTGGAAATAGACTCACCTTCTTTCATGACAAACATTTCATAGTCATGGAGAAGCATGTTAATCTTTGTTTCCCGGACTTGGTTGGTTCCTTCATGGGTGAAGCGTAGTCTTTCCCACATTTCTTTGGCGCTGGTACACTAGTTAACTCGGTTTCTTTCCTCAACTGTGAGAGCGCAATAGATTAGCTTCATTGCTTTAGCGTTGATGTAGGCTTGCCTCCAGTCATTGTCATCGTATTCCAGCTCCGTTTTTAACTCACCATTTACTTTTAACGGTGGTTGTGGACCGAAGATAATTATCTTCCAATATTCTACTCCCTCACTAATGATGTGGTACTTCATAGGATTTTTTCAAGAAGAATAATTAGTACCATTAAATAAAGGAGGGCGATTATTAGTATTACCTTATTCCGCTAAGTTATTGTGTGCCATCCCCGGATACTTCTGCTCTGATACCAATTGTAAGCTATCTAGAAGGGGGGTTGAATAGATCTTTAAAATTCTTTGAAAATTTCTACAATAAAATCAGAGGTTAATTCACACAATAGTAATTTAAACAAATTTAAATACAAAGAGTAGGGAAGAAAATCAAACACTGCTTTTATAGAGGTTCGGTCTTTAAGACCACGCCCTCTACCTAAGCTCCCACTTAGGATTTTGCAAACCACTTTATTACACACTTTGTAGTTCAGTGTGAACTCTTACAATCCCGCTTGATTTCTGCTCTGTTACCTTTATACGTGATTTGTCTTCCGCACAAATCTTACCAATACCGCTTGATTTCGGCTCAAGCAACCTTTACAGATGATTTGTCTTCCGCACAAATCCTACCAACAATACTTGATTTTCATTGTTACCTCACACGTGACCTTTCACTAGTCACTCAATTTGTAAAAGAAATAGGATAAAGATCTAAGAACAAGTGCTCAATACAAATGTAAACAAAGTAAGAATAATGATGAGCAATTTGGAGCAAGATAAGACTATTTTAGCTTGTAGAACTTGTGTATACTCTTCATCAATCATCCACCCTTTATATAAGAAAAAATATAGCTGTTGGGACTTATTCTAGCCGTTGCTAGATTGAAATGACCGTTCCTTAATAATCTCCCTTCCATTTTTGGCTAATTGGACCGTTGGAATTAATGTGCTGTACCCATAAGTCGACTTGTCGAGTTGTATAAGTCGACTTGTGACCATAAGTCGACTTGTCGAGTTGTATAAGTCAACTTGTGACAATATTTTACGTAAACTTGCATCTCCGCTCTTCTATAAGTCGACTTGTGATGTGTAAGTCGACTTGTGGTCCACGATAAGTCGACTTGTATGTTGTTAGTCGACTTGTGTTGACATATCTTCATATATTAGTTGACATATGATGTTCTAGTCGACTTATGTAAGCTTCAACGGTAATATCCACTCAAATCTTCTATAATCTTCATTATTTAAGCCTCTTTCACTTATAGGAAACTTCCATCTTGATTCTTCAATGATTAAACACTTGCCCATCTTGATTTGTACAATTCTTTCATTGAATATCAATCCCAAAATACCTGAAACAATTTCTTAACAAATTCTATAAATTTTATTATTATCAAAACATAAGTGGAATTAATTTGTCAACCACCATTGGTCCAACAATCTCCCCCTTTTTGATAATGACAAAATACTTAAGAATTGTTTAAGAAATGAAAACAAAGAAACATTGATCAAGGTTTTTATACCTTGTCATTTTGGTTAGAAGTCTCCCCCTCAATCATATAAATCATTGAATTTTAATAACCTTGAAAAATCAATTAAAATTTTAACAAACTCCCCCTTAATCAAATAACTAATAAATATCCAATTTCTCATTTTTCTCCACCTTTTTGTCATAATCAAAACAACTAATACAAACCAACAATAGATGAAATATGGCAATCACATTAAATAGAGAAATAAGTCATCAAATACAAATAGTCTCAAGTAGCAAGCAAATACAAATGATATGAAATGTTGGTCTTGGCTAGATACAAAAATCATCATGGTGGAGAAACATTATCATGAATAAATCTCAAAAGTAGAAGAGAATATGTTTTCGGAGATTTTGTGAAAAAGAGAATTTTTAAAGAAGACCCAGATAACTTATATTCGACTGGCAGTTCATAAGCAAACACAAAAAAATGCAGAGTCATAACGTAACAATCCAATAATTAATACAAATATCAGAAAGTCATAAGAAGCACCACACACTTGAAATAGCATAAGAATCCGTGTAGACATAAGTCGACTTGTTTACCTCCATAAGTCGACTTATCCTGAAATTTCTTCATTCCCAAAGGTTGTGTATATCATAGGTCGACTTATTGACCCACATAAGTCGACTTTGTTGTTGTCTCTACTCATATGCCTTGAACTTCTACTATCAGTGTACCATGTGCTTGGTGGATCTTCATTCCTTGCTTGTACCTACAACTGCAACATCCTTTCTTCTCATTGGTACCCAAGCCATCTTGGGTCCATTTTGGTTAGTCATATAAACCACATTAGGTGGTGTTGTACCTTTAATCACCCAAAATTTCTTAACTTTGATACATCTCCTAATAGTTTTACATGCAATTTCTATATGACCATCTTTCAAACATCTAGCACATTGAGCAACTTTTCCATCCTTGGTAAATTTGGAAATTAAAGAACAATCTCTATTATAAGAATCATATCCCAAACCATGTTTAGAAATATAATATCTTTGTAAAGACAACATCTCTTCAAACTTTGCATTTCCACCAGCAAATTTTCCAACCACATAAGAAAACTCCTTTCTAAGTCTATCAAACTCACAAATAAGATTTTCCTTTTCAACAAGACATGCAGAATGGTCTTCCTTAGGACTATCTAAATCATCAATAATCTCATGTAAGGCACTATTTTCAGCAACCAATTCTCTTATTTTCTTTCTCAATTTCTTGTTGATTTCAATAGCTTCTTCAAAATCAATTTGCAAAGCATTAAAAGACTCTATAAGATCTTGATCAAAGAAAGTTACCTCATCTTCATCATCACTTGTTGAGGAGCTATTGGCCATAAGCGCTAGGTTGTTTTCATCATTGCTTTGATATGCTTCCTCATCATCACTCCACGTGGCTATAAGGTTAGCTTTCTTTTTCCCTTTGTCATTTTTTCTGGAGATTTGAAATTTTCTTTTCTTGATAGCCTTTAGACCTTCTTTTTACAGTATACTTCTTCGTTTCTCCATTTCTTCCGCCACTTAATTCTTTTCTTCGATTTTTGAGAAGTCCCTTGAACTTCCTTAAATTTCTAGCGTACATAGCTATTTCTTCGTCTTCCTCGTCTTCATCTATTTCCTCATCACTTTCATCAACAAAAGAAGTGTTAGCTTTAAAAGCAATTGATTTTTGTGACTTACCTCTACCTCCTCTTGATTTGAGAATGATCTCATAGTTGATGAGTGATCCCACCAAGGCGTTGAATTCCAAGTGATTAAGATCCTTGGACTCTATAATAGCGGTGACTTGTGAATCCCATTCTTTCGGTAGAGAGCGAAGAATCTTCTTCACCTTCTCGCTATCCGTCATGTGCTTTCCAAGATTTCCTAATTCATTGATAATTTCTACAAAACGATCAAGCATATTGGAAATAGACTCACCTTCTTTCATGACAAACATTTCATAGTCATGGAGAAGCATGTTAATCTTTGTTTCCCGGACTTGGTTGGTTCCTTCATGGGTGAAGCGTAGTCTTTCCCACATTTCTTTGGCGCTGGTACACTAGTTAACTCGGTTTCTTTCCTCAATTGTGACAGCGCAATAGATTAGCTTCATTGCTTTAGCGTTGATGTAGCTTGCCTCCATCATTGTCATCGTATTCCATTCGCTTTTAACTCACCATTTACTTTTAACGGTGGTTGTGGACCAAGATAATTATCTTCCAATATTCTACTCCTCACTAATGATGTGGTACTTCATAGGATTTTTCCAAGAAGAATAATTAGTACCATTAAATAAAGGAGGCGATTATTAGTATTACCTTCTTCCGCTATGTTATTGTGTGCCATCCCGGATACTTCGCTCGATACCAATTGTAGCGATCTGAAGGGGGTTGAATAGATCTTTAAAATTCTTTGAAAATTTCTACAATAAAATCAGAGGTTAATTCACACAATAGTAATTTAAACAAATTTAAATACAAAGAGTAGGAAGAAGATCAAACACTGCTTTTATAGAGGTTCGGTCTTTAAGACCCACGCCCTCTACCTAAGCTTCCACTTATGATTTTGCAAACCACTTTATTACATACTTTGTAGTTCAGTGTGAACTCTTACAATCCCGCTGATTTCCTACAAGTTACCTTTATACTTGATTTGTCTTCCGCACAAATCTTACTAATACCGCTTGATTTCCTACTCAAGCAACCTTTACAGATGATTTGTCTTCCCAAGACAAATCCTACCAACAATACTTGATTTTCATTGTTACCTCACACGTGACCTTTCACTAGTCACTCAATTTGTAAGAGAAATAGGATAAAGATCTAAGAACAAGTGCTCAATACAAATGTAAACAAAGTAAGAATAATGATGAGCAATTTGGAGCAAGATAAGACTATTTTGGCTTGTAGAACAGTGTATACTCTTCATCAATCATCCACCCTTTATATAAGAAAAATATAGTCTGTTGGGACTTATTCTAGCCGTTGCTAGATTGAAATGACCGTTCCTTAATAATCTCCTTCCATTTTGGCTAATTGGACCGTTAGAATTAATGTGTTGTATCCATAAGTCGACTTGTCGAGTTGTATAAGTCGACTTGTGACCATAAGTCGACTTGTCGAGTTATATAAGTCGACTTGTGACAACATTTTACGTAAACTTGCATCTCCGCTCTTCTATAAGTCGACTTGTGATGTGTAAGTCGACTTGTGGTCCACGATAAGTCGACATGTATCTTTGTTAGTCGACTTGTGTTGACATATCTTCATATATTAGTTGACATATGATGTTCTAGTCGACTTATGTAAGCTTCAACGGTAATATCCACTCAAATCTTCTATAATCTTCATTATTTAAGCCTCTTTCACTTATAGGAAACTTCCATCTTGATTCTTCAATGATTAAACACTTGCCCATCTTGATTTGTACAATTCTTTCATTGAATATCAATCCCAAAATACCTGAAACAATTTCTTAACCAATTCTATACATTTTATTATTATCAAAACATAAGTGGAATTAATTTGTCAACCACCATTGGTCCAACAAATTTACCCAGCAAAAACATCAACTGCGTATCACCCTTGGATTACTAGTTGGAGATCAAGATAATGTAACTATATTGCTGCAAAACGCCCCACAAAAATTAACTCCATCAAAATAATGAAAACTCAACATCGCAGTAGCCAATTACCGTTGACACACACTCGTTCATACAAAAAACAAGAGCATATAGCAGACCAAATAAACCTTACACAAACTTGCCACATCAGCTGAGAACAATACCACTTCTTCACGCAACCTTCCTAGATTTTCCCTTAAAGGATTCCTATTGAAATAGGGATAGTATAGGATAGGCTATCAACCACCGAAGGTTATGCTAATTGGGAATATATTTCCAATTTAAGTCCCAAACACCAATAAAGACACATCTTCAAGTATTGAAAAAATTCTTATGTTCAATTAAAATGTCAAAAATAAAAATAGGATATATTTAAAATAAATCCTAACAGTAATATTAAAAATTGTTGTTTGAAAGATATCAAACGTCAGTAATGTAACATAAGTAATGAGATGTTACTCATGATAAGAGATATTAACGTAATATAATTAAAAGTTGTTTATTATTTTATATTTTATTGTAAATTTTTAAATTGTAAATTGTAAATTTTATTATTTAAGATAAAATAATATGTAATATAAAACATTCCTTTTCTATATCATCTTATTTCATTATATTATAAACCTTTATTAATTATAAATAATAAAATAATATTCGATTTTATTAATAAAGTTTCGAACACACATAACCGTAGAGTAAGACTAGTCAATGCTCATCATGCAACTTTCTCAACAGCTGGTTGTGTTTATTCTTCAACAACCTAAAAATAAGGGCATTATGATTTTAAAAAGTGTACACTTTTCCATAATCGTTACTTAGACTCAGGTCATTCTTCCATTATTATATTCATCGTAATTTTATATTTATAATAAGTGGATAAAGACACATATTTTTTGTTTAATTAATTATAAAATTTGTATAACTTAAAATATTGTGAAAAGAAAGTTATATATATATATATTTTTTGGTAGGATAGAATGAAAAAAGTTATATATTTTATTTTTTTATATATAAAAGGGAGAAAGCACAGCCTAAATCGTTGCCTGTGAGGTATCTGACCCGTACATGTCCTCTAAGAGAAGACTAAGACATCCCCAGAGAGGAGAAGGTAAATAATGAATGCCTAAAACAAAACGCCCTGCATGAGCTGCTAACCAATCCGCGCACCGATTTTGTTCGCGATAGACGTGGCGGTAGTGAATCAACCATGGTTGGTCAAGAAGAGCTCGAATCGCCTGAACCAGAGATGCCGGAATGTACGGCCGTGAATGTGAAGATGAAAGAATATTAATGACTTCCAGAGAATCTACCTCGAGTTCGACCCGACGGTGCCCCAAATCCCATACCAAGGATAGACCCGTATAAACCGCCCATAACTCGGCTTCGAGAGGGGAGCACTGTCCAATAAGATGGAGGAAACCGCCTAGCCAAGTACTGGAGCGGTCGCGAATGAGTCCCCCAGCAGAAGCATACCTAGTAGACCTATGTTGCGCCTCATCCGTGTTCAATTTGATCCATCCCTCGCTCAATTTTGTCCATCCAATATGCCGGACGCGACAAGCCGATGGACCGACTGCAGCGCGGGACATAACATTAGCAGATTGCTCGACGTTGAGGCCATACTCAAAAACAATACTCCGACCCAATGCTGGCCAGGAAAACCCAAGCTCGAATAAGCTTTTGTTCCGCCAATGCCACAGGAACCAACACGAAATCCCCCAGATAAGGGACCACTTTAGGCCATGCACCGGTACTGTCCGCCAGATATTTGACATAAACCGAAAGGGGAAGACTACAAAATTGCTCCATGTCAAGGTCTGAAGAAAGCGTAGACCAAAATTGACGGACTCTAGGACAATCTCGAAGAACATGGAGACAAGATTCAGTAAACCCACAATAAGCGCAGCGATCATCCGTCGTGAGATGGCGAAAAGTACGTTGCTGATTAGTTAACAATTTTCCTTTTGCAAGCAACCATAAGAAAGAGCGGATACGTTGCGGTCCACTCCATTTCCATATCAGAGTCCATAAACGGGACTCACCCACAGCTCCAAGATTAGTAATTAACTCATATGCCGAGAGAGTTGAGAATGACCCATTGGTAGATGGTGCCCATATCACACTGTCGTCATCAAAGTCCGGTTTCGGAGCCATAATACTAGCTATTTTCAAACACATTGAGGGCGGGATAATGCGTTGAAACTTCGCCCAGCACCAATCCCCGTTAGAATCCACGAACTCGCTCACTGTAGCATAAAAGATACTGTCAGGAATTGGTTGAACAGCCAACAGAGCAAGCGGTTCGCCGTCGTCGACCCACTTATCTACCCAGAACCGAACAGAATTGTCGTTCCCTATGCTCCACCTGGTGCCAGCAAGTACATATTTCCATGTAGCAGCTATACCCCTCCACACCACTGACGCGCCTCGACGCTCAATCACCTCCGGAAGGTGTAAAGAATCAAAGTGATATTTAGCTCAAAGTATCTGTACCCAACGGGCAGAAGGATTAGAGAGTAATTCCCATCCAAGTTTAGTAAGCAACGCATCATTATGAACCCGAATGTTCCGAAGACCGAGACCACCATATTTCTTAGGTTTGCATACTTCATCCCAGGCCACAAAATGGACCTTATGTTGGCCATCCTTGGAACCCCAGATGAAATCACGCATAAGTTGCTCTAACTCATCACAAAGCTTCCTAGGCAAACATACTGTTTGCATGGTATAAATTGGAAGAGCTGCAAGCACTGATTGGGTGAGGGTAACACGCCCTGCAAGTGTAAGGAAGCGAGCACCCCATCCAGCTAGTTTTTGTTGAGCTTTGTCTAGAATATATTGGTATGTTTGTTTCATTGAGCGGTCGTGAATAAGAGGAACGCCTAGATACTTGCCAAGATTTGTAGTAAGTGAGAAGCCTAAATGTTGGCTAAAAGAGCGAGCTTGCGATCGAGAAATATTTTGTGAAATGTAAACTTTAGACTTTTCATTGCTGACTTTCTGGCCTGAGGCCTGACAAAAAGTATGGAGGACCTGAGATATGAGACCGACCTGTGCCATGGACGCCTCCGCAAATAATATGAGAACATCAGCAAACAAGAGATGAGAGATGGGAGGACCGCCCCTATTCAACCGAATTGGATGCCAAGAGCCCTGCGTAACCTCGGACTGAATGAGGTGGCCTAACCTTTCCATACAAAGTACAAAAAGGTAAGGGGATAAAGGATCCCCTTGGCGGATACCTCTAGATGGAGAGAAAGGTTCGGATAATTCGTCGTTCCAACAGACCGTCATTGACACGGAGCCACTAAACGAGGAAGGAAAGGTTTAAGACGGTTCACGATGACCTTAGTGATTGTCTTATACAAAACCGTGCAGAGGCTAATCGGTCGGAATTTTGTGACATAGACTGGCGCTTGAACTTTCGGGATCAAGACGAGAATAGTGCGATTCAACTCCGACTCCCCCAGTGCGTGCTGAAAAATAAGTTGAACAAATGTAGACACCGAATGACCCACTATTGGCCACTGGTTTTGGAAGAAGAGGGCATTGAATCCATCAATGTCGGGGGCCTTATTAGCATCCATGGCAAAAATAGCATGTTGGACTTCCTCATGCGTAACCGGTAAGGATAGAGAGGCCTGGTCAACATCTGATAAGCGGGGAAAGTTGCCCGCGATGGGAAAGGGGGACATCGGATCATTGTCATCCGAGTAGAGATGGTGAAAATAATGCTTGATGTAAGCTCGCAAAGCCTGTGGTTTACTAATGAGGGTGCCATGAGGATCTTTCAAATGTGCTACCTGCAGACGTCGCCTCTTGGTCATAGCAACCGTATGATAATACTTAGTGTTGCGGTCTCCATGAGCTAACCATAAACTACGTGAGCGCTGATGCCAATATAACTCCTCTTCACACAGAACTTGGGTGAGATCATCTCGGAGCTTTTCTTCCAGTGCGACAAGGGAATCAGAGTCACGGCGATCCAACACTTGCTGGATCCCTTTTAACCGAGCCAACAGTCTATTTTTCCTAGCAAAGATGTGACCAAAATTAGTATTGCTCCATTCCCGTAACTGCTCGGCAAAGTGAGTAATAGAGGTACACATATGGGATAAATCGGGCTTCCAATTATCCTTCACGAAGGGAGTAAAGTGTTCGTGAGCTAACCAAGCCGATTGAAAATGAAAATTCACAACTCTCCGCGGTTGGTCCGATGGCCCCGAGAATGACACAAGCAAAGGTCGATGATCGGAGCCAAGAAAAGGTAGGGGATAGACCTTAGCATCAGGGAAGGTGTCTAGCCAATTAGACGAGCATAATACACGATCCAGTCGAGCTTGGACAGAACCCCGCCTCCAAGTAAATTTAGGTCCCTCATAGCCTAGATCATGCAAACAACATGTATGGACACACTCCTGGAAAGCCTTGCTGACAATAGGAGAGAGTTTGGATCCACCTCGTTTATCAGAACTTTTGAGCTTTGCGTTGAAATCACCTCCCAAAAGCCACGCCTTAGCGGTAAGACGCGCTATTTGCTGTAAACTCTCCCATAAATACCGTTGGAGGCGATACTGAGGACAAGCATATACTGCAGTAAAGAGAAACTCCAAATCTGCTACCTTGATGTGGGTGTGAATGAATTGTCTATGCGCAGCCAAAATGGTGACCTCCAACCGTGATTGCCACAAAAGCCAAATGCCCCCAGCAAAGCCATCTGCCTCGACACGGAAGGAAGAATCAAACCCAAGTAGACGCACATCTCTTCTGCTAATGAAAGCCTAGCCCAAATGATAGCTCTAGGGCCTATTAATTAATGTCAAAGTTGATATCTCTTTTAAGGTAAGAGACGAGTTTGTTTCTCTTAATCTCTTAGGTTCATTTTAAAATCTTATTTTAAACTAATTTGAAAACTAATCCAACTGAGTTAAACTGAATTCAGATGGGGCTGTTATCTAAGGAACTAATATTGCTACCATCGGGGGAATACTTAGAGACCGACAAGAAATATGGTACGGAGGTTTCTTACACAACACAAGAAAGGGATTAGCTACTACCGCAAAATTTTGGAGCGCCCATTTGGGTCTATTTCAGGTTTAAACGATGGGCTATTGATGTGTTATTGTCGAAGTAGATTCCTTTGAGATAATTAACATCCTCTCTTCTTTCAGGGTGATTTTAACTGATAATCTTTTTTTGGTGGCAGGTACACGCATACTATTGCAACAAGTCTAGGTTGTGCATTTCCAGCATGTATATCGCGAAGAAAATCAGTGCGTAGAACAAATGAGTAGTGACTTTCAGCCCAAGTTTACATATTCTACAGAAGCCCCCAGTGATCATCCAGGAGCAAATTCAACGCGACCAGTGTGATGCTTTATACCAAAGAGCCCTACGTTAATTAGGGGCTATTTATTGCGTAGTTTTATTTAGTTTTTCCTTTTGTAGGAAAAAAACTTTTAAATATTCGTTTTTATTAGAAACAAGTATAAAAGAAATATATTTATACACAGAAATAATTATAATGGGATTGAAATGAAAAATTTTAAAAGGTGGCGCGTTTTTAGAGGATGGCGTGTCAAAACGACAGTGGAGTAGAGAAAACAACTCCAAACTGGGTAGAGGACGACAAAGTAAAGAGTGAAGCATGAACACGACGCAGCTTCCACCGTCTCGCTCCCACTCTGTGGCGTCTCCGTCGGAGATGGAGAAGTCTCAGGCGGATACCGGCAATCTCCAAGCTTCTCTCACTCAGCTTATTAACGATCACAACCGGTCATCTCTTCGTCTTCGCGAACACACCGGTAGATTTCCATTTCATTTCATAGAAACTGATATTATTGTTGTTATTATTATTGTTTAGTTGTTTTAAAGTTGGTTCTTTCTTTTATTTTCTTATTGCAGAGAAGGCGAAGAGAGATGCGATAAGGAAAGCGGTGCGAGTATCGGATCTGTTGGTGGATGCGGTGAATGGAGGGGTGGAGCAGTCGTTTGTTAATGAGAAAAGGATTGAGCTTGAAATTCGTCTATTGTCTGCCACAATTGCTCGTTTCATGAAACAGACTGATCGATGGCTCGCGACTACTCACGCCTTTAACACTGCTTTTAAGGTACTTCTTTTAAATTCATTTACTTTTATCTGTTTTCGTGTTTTCTGTTTATTGACATAAAGTCTAAAGCTTTCCCAGAGGAGCTAACGTGTTGCAAGACCTGGGATTGATTCATAGACCATGGTGAATATTACAAACTCTCCTTGGTTTCGTTTTGGTAGAAATTTCAATAGTAAAATTACTTGCATCTTTCAAAGAATTTAACTTCTGCTACCAATGTGCTTGATAATCGATGGCGTGTCAAACCAACAAAAATAAATTTCTACTCTAGAACATTTAAGCGAGTAAAGTGGTGAATAGAACGAACCACGAGGCCGTCTACAAGAATTATTTATTTGTGTGAAATCAAAATAAAATAAGCAGATGAAAATAAAAATAATGAAAATAATTGATTTGAGAATGATTGATTTTGGAACACGAAATTGAAGACGAAATCACGTCGAAGGAAATTAAAAATAAAGATAGAAAGTAATATAAAAAAACCCTAAAAGTCAGATTCCATTTGATCTATAATTCGATCGTATATTCAAAATATGAATTTCGTTTATTCTATGGACAAAGTTATAGCAGATGTTTAACATCACATATCAACCAATTCATTCGTAATTATTCGATAACTCCAGAGTAAAAGCTCCGCGATATTATTTCACTAACCAATTAGATTATTATAAAGTAAAGTTCGCATGAATATAATCTATGACAACAATAAATTCTAATGGACCCTCGTTTTAGCCAACAAAATTGGAACAGCCGCAATCTATTTAGACTAAACTATTTAATCCCATTAATTTCTTAACTGAAATTAATTCGTCACTTTGATAGACAGCAATTACGGATTAACTAATCTATTCGACAATTTATCATCAAGTCAATTAACTAACTGGCCACATTAATCAACAAACTCAACAATAATAAATCGATTAAACGCAGAGATTAAATAAACATAAGAAATAAACGACAACAATTAAATCATAGGAGTCTCACGAATTACATGCATCAAACGTAAAGTACCTTGTCTAGATTAAAAATTTAGCCACACAAAATACTTTTCACTATCAACTATAACTAAAATTCACAAATTAAATATTGCAGTTCAACTTTCTGTTATCGAACCAGCTTCCGTTCTCCTTAAGTTCTTCCCACTGTCGTGCCTTTGTCTTCTGCTGCTTCCTATTTAATGTCAAAAGAATTAATCCCAAATTGCCGCTGTCTCTGTGCTGTCGCTATTCTTCCTTCCTAAAAGTTGCCGCTTCTCTTCTTTGATGATAAAATATATATATCTTTTCAAGCTTTCAAACTCTACCGCCGACTCCCCTCCTCATAAAAAAAACAATCAACACCTCTTTATCCTCTTGAGCTCCCTAGGTTTTTGTTCCTTGTCATTTAATAAAGTGGCCCCCCAGCTCTTCTATTAAAACCTACTCCTTAAAAGCCACTTCAAAACCCTTGGCTATTGTGCTTCGTGAACCCACCTTATGCCTCCACTCTCTATTTTATGTGGCCCACTAGTGCTACTGTGGCCCTCTTTGTGCTTGTCCATCTAATTTATCCTTGCCTCCACGTGTTGTGTCCTATGCTTTAAGCCAAAACGACGCCTCTCTTCTGCTGTTTGATTATTCCTCATCGCGCCAGCTGTCTTGTTATTTGCGTGACTTGCCTGATGCCTCATCTCCGTATGCGCCTGCGTTGATTTTAATTTTTGCTCCTTTAATTCTTCTCCTTGTGCTGCCTCCAAAACGAAGCCACGTCATGCCTGCTGCCTTGGTACTCTCTTGTGTGGTTTGTGCCATTTAATTCATCCTTAGACCATTTAATCAGCTCCTATTTGTTCTGTTTTTCGTGGATGGACTGCTGTCTCCTCTCTTATGTGTTGCTCCTTAATGCTCATTTGGTTACACAATTAAAATATCTCTTTTATTTCAAAAATAAACCAGCATATTCAACACTTAGCTCTTGCTTTCATTTTATCAATTTTACTCCAAATTGCATCACCTTGTATTTCGTCACCTAGAACATGCAAAGACACAAATTATCGTAGAAACATAAACAAAACATCACAAAAGTCTACCAAAAGAACATGAAACAAAAAGAATTAACGTGACAAAAATGCAAGTTATCAACAATAATTCACAAAAATAGGCAAATAAATTAAGTTACTTCTAGCTCACCATCTTCGTAATACTACTATTTCTCATTGGCACCTGGATTGGAATTTTTAATTGAAATTGGGAGTCATTTCATTCATACTGTTTGTCTTTCATATGGAATTTCATTTCCATTTCTTATTCTATCTCAGAATTTTAGATGTTGTTATCTTTTATTCACAGGGCTGATGAAGAGTTATAATTCGAAATTGACTCGATAAATAAAGATAAAATGATACAGTAGCCATAAGAAGTTGTTCGCTACTAACTATTGATGGGAAGAGTTCATCTTCAAATATTTTTCCCTTTCAATGTTTCCCTATTGGAGCTTCCCTCATTCCTTTATCAAGGGATCTTAGGCTTATGCCCGTAGATGATCAAGCTAATTCTAGTTCCAAAAAATATTTTGCAGGTCCGAGATCCTTGATTTTGAAGGTGTCATCAAGGAATTGCTTGATGGTTCGGATAAGCTGCATATCATCACTGGCAAGGAGGACGTCATCAACATAAACAAGCAGGATGATGAAGGTGTTGAGCTCGGTTTTTCGGAACATGGAATGGTCGGATTGTGACTGAGTAAAGCCAATGGAAAGGAGAGCAGAGGTCATCTTGGAATGCCATTGGCGACTGGCTTGCTTCAGACCATAGAGACTTTTTTTGAGATGATAGACAAGATCAATTCGTGGAAGAGACAATCTGGGAGGAGACTTCATGTAAACTTTCTCGTGTAAGTCCCCATGGAGAAAAGCATTATTTATGTCCAATTGATGCAATAACATGTTTTTTTTGAGTTACTAATGCTAACAAAACCCTGATTGTTCTTGTTTTGAACACAGGTGAGAAGGTTTCGGTGCAATCCAAAGCTTTTTGTTGAGTGAAGCCCTTGGCTACAAGGTGATTTTTGCACCTTTGGAGTCCCCCATCAGCATTGAACTTGAGTTTGTGGACTCATTTGCAGTCGATTGCCACCTTTCCTGGAGGTAAGGGTTTAAGCTCCCAGGTATTATTATCTTTTAGTGCCTTCAATTCTGCCTGCATTGCATCCCTCCATTGCGGATACTGGACTGTTTGCTCATAGGCAGTGGGTTCTTGAAGTGAGGTGATTCCAGTTGAAAAAATACGATGGTGGGGGATAAGATGTTATAAGTCAAAACAGAAGAAAGGGTGTGGGGTGATGTATTTGGAAGGATAGGACAATGATAGTCTTAAAGGTGTGATGGAGGTTTGCTATGTCTAGTAGATCGACACAGCAATGGGATTATTTCTGGTTCAGGTGGAATTGGAGAAGTAGGAGAAGTGGGGAGAGTGTTAGACTGTAAAGAAGGCAATAGGTTTGTAGGGTTCGATGAAGTGAAATCATCAGAGGGTGAATTTGAGTGAATGAGTAGTATAGGAGAAGGTAGATCTGAAGTGATTAAGGATGCATTGTAGGGGAATGTGACCTCATAGAATTGTACATCTCTGCTTACAATGTATTGGTTTGTGTGGAGGTCAAAAAATCTGTATCCTTTAGTGCCTGTAACAAAACCAATAAAAACACATTTTATGGCCCTTACATCAAACTTCCTTCTATTTTCTTCTTTGGTGGATGCAAAACAAAGGCAACCGAAAACCTTTAGAGCTGTTAAATCAGGGTTAGAACCAAATAAAAAAAGAAAATGGAGATTGATTAGATAGCAAGGGAGAGGGAATACGATTGATTAAGTAAACAACATGAATTATGAAATCTGCCCAAAACTTGGTGGGTAGGTTGGCCTGTATTTTCAGGGCCTTTGCAACATTTAGAATATGTGGATGCTTTCTTTCTGCTCTTCCATTTTGTTGTGGTGTTTCAACACATGTAGTTTCATGTAGGATCCCCTTTTCTTTGTAGAAATTTGTCATGAAAAATTCCATGCCATTATCACTTCGGATGCATTTAATATGTTTTGCAAATTGTCTTTCAACATAGGAGTAGAACCCCCTTATTAAATCTCTTGTTTCGTATTTGGCTTTCATCATGTATATCCATGTCATTCTGCTATGGTCATCCACAATAGCTAGGAAAAATTTGTAATCAAGAATGGAAGGAATAGGATAGGGACCCCAAATATCAATATGTATTAAATCAAAACAAGCTTTAACAATTGAAGTACTAGGATTAAAAGGCAATCTTTTCTGTTTAGCAAAATGACAGATGTCACATTGGTCTGTATTTTGAAATTGAACAATATAATCTATTCTAGACAGAATGTGTAGCCTCTGATTAGAGAGGTGTCCTAGTCTTTTGTGCCATATGTTTTCTTGAGATGATGAAACATGACATAGAAGAGAAGTATGATCTGGGAGTGTGGTAGATAGATGAGAGTCCGTTGGCTTGTTTAGCAAAACCAATCATCTTCATAGTTTTGATGTCCTGAATTTCACATGAATGAGGTGTAAAAATTAGTCGGCAAGGATAAGAGCTAGTAAGTTTACTGATTGAAATTAGGTTGAAAGAGAAATTAGGTACAAAAAGCACATTGGTGAGAGTAATGGAGGAAATATTGACTGTTCCAATGTGTGTGACAGAAACAAAACTTCCATTTGGTAATCTGACATTTAAAGAATCAATTGTTTTGTAGGCTGTAAAATAATCTAAGGAACAAATGATGTGATATGTAGCACGAGAATTGAGGATCCATTTGGATGACCATAAACCAGAAATATGTGAGGTTTGGATGTACCTTTTTGATCAATTGATATTGTATTGATCTGAGGTGTGCTTACTGATGTTTTTCCTTTTGTGTCTCCTTCCTTATGTAGAATTTGCATCAACTACGTGTACTGCTCCGAAGTGAGACTATAGTTTGCATTCTCTTGTTTTGGTTCTTTGGAGACTGATGATCCCTCAATATCCTGAGTGAAGCCGTCCTGGTAAGCTTCAACTTGATTGACTGCCTTGAATCTGTTATGGTTATTGTCTCTATTTGAATAGAATGATTCGGCATTTGAAAATTTTGGGGGGAAACCATATTTTTTATAGCATTTAGTTTCAATTTGTCCAATGTTTCCACAAAAGGTGCAAATGGGCCTCTTGTTCTGCTGATAGTTCCTTTGGGTGTCAGTCTTGCTAAAAAAGGCTTGTGGTTCAATAATAGATGAGGATGAGGTCTGTAGGTTATTCAGTTGTCTTTCGTGTTGTGCAACCATAGCGAAGGCCTTTTTAATGTCAGGTAATGGATCCATGAGCATAATGTGAGACTTAACAGTACTATAAGAGTCATTTAACCCCTTTAGGAATCTGATATCACAGTCAGCTTCTTGATAATTTTTGAATATAGTCAGGACATCACAATTGCATTGAGGTTCACACTTGCATTTAGGCAAAGGTCTTAGGTTAAACAGTTCATCCCACAACATTTTTAGATGCGTGTAATAATCAGATACAAAAAGATTACCTTGCTTGTGGTTGTAAATTTCTTCCTGTAAGTCAGATATTCTAAAAGAATCCGCTTGTGAGAACCTTCCTTCCAAGTCTTTCCAAACTTCAACTGCTGAATCAAACCAGATTACACTCTGAGCAATGGAACCTGTAACTGATCTTAGTAGCCATGATAGGACCATTGTATTACATCTTTCCCAATATATGAATAAAGGATCTTCTCTTTGTGGTGTTGTGATGGTTCCATCAATGAATCTGTGTTTGTTTTTTGACAAGAGGGCCATCACGGATAGATCTTGCCCATGAATGATAGTTGGTGCCTGTTAAAGGGGAAGAGACAAGAACTAAGGATGGATTTTCATTTGGATGAGAGTAAAAGGAACTGGCTGGGTGATCTTCTGCTCGAATCACATTTTGTATTTGATGATGACTTGGGTTAACAATACTGGCATATGAAGGTCCAGCACCTGACATGAGGATGATGAAAGAGAAAAACAGATAATAAAGAAGAGGAAATATGGAGCCAGCAGAGAGAAGAATATCGATCTCTTTTCAATGCTCTGATATCATGACAAAATAGTAATGAAAGAATATAACTTTCTGGCTCACTTTTTTATTGCAAGGACCAATCCTTATATAGGATGATTTGTTACAGATCACGTGGAGGTGTAACAAAAAGATGCTCTACTAGGTGCAAAATAAAAGGGGTCTAAAAATACAGTTGGATTTGAGTAAATAGATTGGACTATTAATCCATTTTGCTAAGCCCAATACATCAGTTTGCTGACCCAAATAAGTGACCCTTCATCACCTAGGTTTTCCTCTCTTTACTTCGTTTCTCTTGACAAGATACGTTAAAACCTTCACTTTCCGATGGTTGTTTGGATGGACTCTCAAGGTCCTTAAGATTTTCACACCTATTATTGTTGATAGAATTCAGATACATAAATTGAATTTTATCCATGAAAATATGTGAAAATTTAAATAAAAATACTTAATTGTCAAAATATTATAATATAATAGGTGATTAATTGATTTTTAATTTAATTTAATTTAAAATATTATACGGTTAGCATCAATCGACAAGCTCCTTATTATTCAATTAATAGCAGCATGGTTAATTCTTCTGCTTCCAAATTTTCACGTAAATAACACTCGAATCGATGTGACTTTAGTTTTCGTTTAGACATTTAAAATCCTAGCTAGCTAATCGAGTCTGCTACTTGCAGATGTTGGATTGCTTAAGCTGCTGTTTCCTAAGTTTATTTCGTTCTATTTTTTTCTCTGCTTCGCTTATATAAAACACTGAATGTACCCCACTTCATCCTAGATAGTCTTCAAAAACTAGTTAACCCTGCTACATTTCTTCCTGATTTCACCCTTGCAACCAGTGAGTGGATCAAGATCTCCCATCTTGATCATCGCTGACACAAAGTCTGAGTAGAAAGCATCTGGATTGCTGCTGTATGTTCTAACAAAAGAATCGGTGGATCCACCATTGAATAGGACCTGGTCAGAGTTAAGCAGGCCCTTCTTGTGGATGAGGTTCTTGTAATAGGCGTTGTCAAAAAAATTAGCGGTTTTAACGTCTAGGGGGGCCAACTTGTTGTCTCCGGAGCCTGTAGTTCTTGGACAGTTTGCTTGTCTGGTTTTAGCAAATGAACTGTCGATGTTGGTCCGGTTGTATATGCGATCTCTGAAAACCACGCACCTAGCTTGTCCAATCGTGTGGGCTCCTGATAATACCAACACCATATGTATATGAACCAATGTTAGAAACCAAGATTTGAATGAGAACCCCAGAAATCTCGAGGGAAGTGACCGCCGCCACCAGACTATCGTATCCCTCAATCATGTTATTTCAAAATTTTCCAAGTAAGACACTTATTGAAAGAGGCTTGTTTAATCAGAACAGAGGTCAAACCTGATAAAGCAACCATGTCCTTGGGAGAGAGGCCTTTGTCTCCGAAAAGTTTGATTAAGGTGCTAAGATTAGCACGTGGAGATGGAAGGACACCAGTATTGTTGGCGTCATAGAAGCTTGCTGTCTTGGCATCTCTCCTCCCAAGTTTAACATTCCAATTTGGTCCTCCAAGCTGCAACAGTTTAGCAGAATTATAGTTTCGTACTTATGCGGTTATACACGTACGTGTACGTATGCATGTGTGTTTCAACTTGCCAGGACAGTGGAGTCTCGAGCAGCAATAGCGACAATATCAGCGCAAGATACAACACCAGGGCAAACATGCTCAACCTTAGACTTGATTTGATCAATGACGTTGTACCCTCTCACTGAGTTGTTATTTGGGCCTGCTGTCTGCTCTCCCCTGAAACATGGCGTGTCGTCAAGGAGTATGGACCCATCGCAACCCTGGCCACCAACATTATGAAACTCATTTAGATATACACGCATTTGAGAAAGGTCAATCAGTGCTGCTATCGCATAAAGACGGCACGTAAACTCTCAATTAGTATAGTATACTAATAAAACAAAGGTGAAACAGGAAAAAGTGCTCTTCTGTGGTTATTTTTTCTTTTGGAAGGTCCTGCTCGTATTAGTATTACTGTCCACCAAAGAAAGTACAAATAATAGAAGAGGCCTGTAAATTATTGAAAGAATCTATTAGTAGATAACAAACTTGACTTTTGTTGTGCCAGAAGATATCCAGAAATACACAACCTCATATTATAGTAATTGTTTTCTATAAACTTATATAAAAATATAAAACTTCCCAAAAATATAGTTAGGAGGAGGATTTTAATTTCGAGTTTCATGGAATTAAAAGAAATACTTTAGTTGTATTGTATGTATAACATAATAAACGATAGTTATTTCACGTAGCATCTTTTAAGATTTTGTTTTCTCCTTTTCGATTGTTATGTCTTCAATGTGACCTATAATAGAAACTAACAGATTTAACAAGAGCTTGAAGCTGAAAGATACAAAGAAAACAAGAGAATTACGTTGACAAAACAGTCATGAAAGAACAAGCGAACGAGAGAAGCACCCATCCGGCGTTCTTTCGACACTGCAGACTTAACAACAGATTTAACCGTACGAAAAAGCTTCGGGCAGCTCTTGGAATAAAAATCCTTGCAGAGCTCAGCCGATGAGGATTTGCCTGTTAAAATCACAAGTAAAGCTAATGAAACAAAAGCAACTGAGGATAAGGATCTTATCGCCATTTCGATCTTTGGCTTTTGATGGGTTAAATAGTGTGGTCTGGCTTATATGTTTTCGGTGTTGTGATTTGTGAAAGACACGATAGTACGATACTGCTCCAAGGTATATATAGAGGTTTAGTGGAGGCTTAATGTAAAGAGCTACAGGCGAGCTACCTAATCCTAGGGATCAGTAGTGGTTTAAAATTTGCATGGAATTGTCAACCTAACTTGTACGTCTGGAAGTAAAGAGGAAGGTTAATTAACGAATTAGGACATTGATTGATTTGATAACGAAAGAATCAGCCCAAGCAAAAAGTGGTTTTCTCGCTCTAGCTACTGTTCACGTGCATGTTTTCTCATGTCTCTCTAAAAGTTACTACGGTTCCCCGACTACGTACTGTACATCGCTGCCTTCCTCCTGCTCCGCGTTGAGCGCATGCGCCTCGCTGTGGCCGATTCTGGGTCGGATGGGCACTTGTCAAAGAAGGTCCGCACCCACAAGCGAGATGAGGATGCTGAGTGTTAAATGATCGTTTCATCATAACAGCTTAAGCTGTTGTGTGAGGTCAATTTAATTAGTTTTATATATTTTCTAATATACCTTCTTAAGTGAAAACTCTTTGAGCTTGAAACTTGTACAGATCTACTTTACCTTGTGTTTAATTTAATTAGAATAGGTGGTGGTAGGATTCAAACTCGTGACCATTTGGTCATAGAGGCTTTGATACTATGTTATGTGAGCGTTTCACCACAATAGCTTAAGTTATTGTGTGAGGCCAACTCAATTAGCTTTATATATTCTCTAACACTGAGTCAGGTCTCAAACCGTCATATAGCGCAGCGATTTCAGGGTCGCTACAGGGGGCAGTCGAAGAGGAAGCTCCCCCATGGCCAGAGGAAGAATACATTGAGGTAACAAAAGGCAACCTCGCTCAGCTGTCGACCGAGGACAGGGGAGGTGTCTTCTTATCCTCCTCATTTCGGGAGAAACTGGACCAACAGTGGAGCAATACTATGATAGTTAAGTTGATCGGTCGTAGCTTAGGTTACCGTCTCCTCTGCACCTGACTCCTAGCTCAATGGAAACCGAAAGGATCGGTTAAGATCGTCGATCTTGACTTCGATTATTTTCTGGTCAAGTTTTTGGACATGCCCTGTCCGTCCAACAGTGGAGGCCTAACGTTTGGCCCTCCCAAGGTAAGGTTACTCGAGCGGTGGTGTGGGTTCGGTTTTCGGAGCTCTCCATTGCCCACTATCACCCGATGATATTAACAACACTAGGGAACATCGTGGGGAGGACGATGAAGATTGACAAAATCACGTTGCTTGCCCAACGGGGACGCTTCGCTCGCGTAGCTATGAAAATGGACCTCAGCGTCCCGCTTCGACATTCGGTAGAGTTGGATGGTGAATCGATCTTGGTACATATGAAGGCCTGCCTACCATATGCTTCGGGTGTGGAATGGCTGGGCATGACCCCTCTAAATGCCCGAAGCTCCCTCAGCCCATACAAGGTCCGGCAAACTCAACGGAGGAAAGGGATGACACAGTTAAAGTGACCTACGCCACTAACGAAGCAGCTCTGTCTAGGCCAGTAGACGCTGGCTCCTCCGGCTATGATAAGTGGAAACAGGTTCAACGCAAGACCACTCGGGCCCCAACGCGATGTCACGCTCATCATCCATCAACTAGCCGAACGGTATAATTGCAGACGGGCGGGTCGAGGTACTTACCACTGACAACTTTGGCGCAGACGGAAGCAGAGTGTTCTGGACCGTTGGAGACTCCTGTTCACACTTCTCCTTCAGGCGTGGGCTTGCGTTTGAACCTCACCGAGCTCATGGCCTCTGGATTGCAAGCAGCAGCATCTGCTGGGCCCAAGCATCCTCCATGGACTGGAACCAAACCCAAAGCAAGAACTGGACCACGGGCCTCACCTTTTCAAGCAGCCTCGACAGATGGCCCCAATGCAGTGGGCCCAGAGGGTACTTCGGAGATCCAATTAGCCCCCACAATTACTTCTCAACATCTTGCGATAAATATTTCGTCACACACCGAGATGATTTGTGATTGCCCTGTAGTAGCTGGTACCGAAGTGTCAATCAAGGCCAGCCATTGCAGTCAGGTCGACCCTGATCAAGGGGTCGTTCCCACACAGGATAGTGGGACAGTGATCGTACTACTCACCACTGACCCTTCGGACCCAATACCCGAAGCATCGGCCCTGGCCATTGATGAAGCCCAAGGGATGGACATTCCAGACAATGGAGAAGCGGGTTATCTCCAAGCGATCACAACCTTACCGGAAGACGTAAGGGAGCCCGGTCCAGCCCAGCACTCATGGTGTCGATTCTCATTTGGAATTGTCAGGGCACGGGAGGAACTCGTATACAAACAGTCATTCGTCATTACATGCGTACTTATAAACCCTGTATTCTGGTCTTGCTTGAACCATGTATTAGTGGTGCTAGAGCTCAAGGTGATCCAAAAGTTGGGCTATGATTTTTCCTTCAGGGTTGAAGCCAAAGGCTTTTCTGGAGGTCTTTGGATGCTTTGGACAAACGAAGCTGAGGTTTCAGTGATCGTTGCCCACCGATAGTTTCTTCATACCAAAGTCCATTATGCTAGTGGATTTTTCAATTTCACTCCAGTGTATGCCAGCCCCCAATTTTCATCCCAAAAAATCTTATGGTCACATTTAACTTAGTTAGGGCAGGTTACTCCTGGACCCTGGCTAGTGGGTGGCGATTTTAACGCTAAATTAGAGGTTTCGGATAGAAGAGGTGGTGCTATCACTGGCTGCGTAGTCAATCACCTTTTTAGGAATTAGGTCCATGCTAATGGACTCCACGATTTGGGCTTCGTCGGGTTAAAATTGACGTGGCGACGAGGCATAACTTAAGCGCATTTGGACCGACTGTTTGGCTTAACTCCATGGCTGAACACTTTCCGCCCAACGTCTATAAATCATCTGGCCTTCCTAGGCTCTGACCACCGTTCCCTGTTGATCCAAATCAACAGCTCTTCTCCGAATGTTGGAACCTCCCCCATCTTCCGGTTTCAAAACGCATGGCTAGCTCATGCAGGGTTCGCAAACATGGTTACTACTCACTGGCACCCGGATGCGGACACCTTCAGGACTTTCCTAGCCACTTTTTCGAATCATCTTTCGCAGTGGAACAAGGATGTTTTCGGAAACATCTTCAATCGCAAAAACCGTCTTCTCACTCGCCTGGACGGTCTCCACCGAGCCATTCAAATGGACTGTTTCGAATCGCTTTTGGATCTGGAGGACCAACTTAGCACCGAGCTTTTCCAGGTGTTGAGTGAGGAAGAGATTTTCTGGCACCAAAGGGCCAAATGATTGGATCTCGAAGGGTGATCGAAACACCAAATTTTACGACACTGTCACCCTGGCTAAAAGGAAGAAACTCAAAATCAATTGCCTTACAGACGACACGGGCTCTTTGATCTCAAATCAACTACAACTGCAACATTTAGCTCGTCATTATTATACGTAGTTGTACACCCCAGAAGATGTTACCCAACCTCAGCCACTCCCTTCTGGAGCCTTCTCACAACTCTTTGTAGATCAGATTTCTGAGTTAGAAGCCCCGGTCCATGCTACCGAAATTTGGAGTGTTGTTTTTCCTATAAACCTTAATAAAGCCCCTGAGGTGGATGGTTTCAATGCGCTCTTCTTTCAGAACTAGTAGGCCACGGTAGGTCCCTCTATTATCACCTTTATCCAAGCGATTTTCAGGTAAGGGCGGTGGGAGGAGGATTTGAATCATACCATTTTGGTCCTAATCCCTAAAATCCACAACCCCACCTATATCTCCCAATTCCGGCCCATTAGCCTCTGTACGGTGCTGTATAAGGCCATAGCTAAAATTATCATCAATCGACTTAAAGGTCACCTTGACTCCCTAGTGGAGTCAAATCAATGCAGCTTTGTCCCTGGTCGCAAAATCATCGACAACATTATCATTGTCCAGGAGGTTATTCACACGATGAGAAAAAAGCAGGGCAACATTGGTTATATGGCGCTCAAAGTAGATATGGAAAAGGCCTATGAACGGCTTCGATGGGATTTCTTGCACAACACCCTTACCGACATCGAGCTCCCGACCAACCTTATCCAGATCATCCTCGAGTGTGTTATGACCGTTACCCTACAAGTTGACTAGCAAAGTACCTTATCCGAACCTTTTCACCCCTCCAGAGGCCTCAGGCAGGGAGATCCCTTATCACCCTACTTGTTTGTGCTTTGTATCAAACGATTAGGGCATCTTATTAACCTAGAGGTGGGATAGGGACAGTGGCATCCGATTAAGTTAAGCCCTACAGGCCCGCCTCTTTCTCATTTATTCTTTGCCGACGATCTTATTCTCTTTGCTGAAGCCGCGGATTGTCAAGTGCAAGTGCTTTCTAGGACGCTTGGGATCTTTTTTAGAGCTTCGAGACAACGCATGAACAAAAATAAATCTCGGGTGTTCTTTTCCAAGAATGTTTGCTGCACTACTGTACGACGTCTCAGCTAAGCATTGGATGTACCTAGTACGAACAGCCTTGGGAAATACCTTGGTGTCTCTCTGATCCATAAGCATACCTCCCGGCACACTTATCAGTACTATTGGACAAAGTTCATAAGTAACTGGCTGGGTGGAAGGCTAGGACGCTTTCTTTAGTGGGCAGGGTTACTTTAACCCAATCTGTTATCGCAACCCTCCCTATTTTTACTATGCAAACAGTTCGTCTACCCCGCAAACTTTGTGACAATTTGGAAAAAATTATGCAGAACTTCATCTGGGCTTCTCAGGAGGGGTCTCATAAAATCCACCTCGTTAACTGGGCTGTAGTGTGTACCCCTAAAAAAGAAGGGAGTCTAGGCTTAAAATGCCTTCGCTCTACGAATGATGCGCTTCTTGCTAAGCTTGGTTGGGAACTTCTTACTAAACCCAATGCCTTATGGTTCGACTCCTGAGAGCCAAACACAGGGTCGATTTCTCTCACCTCCCCCTTACTTTGGCTCGCACAGGACCTTATACCTTTTGGAGGGGGATGACAGCAATATGGCATGTTGTATGTCAAGGTGCTGCTTAGCAGCTAGGAGATGGCCGACCCATCCGCTTCTGGCGTGATAACTGAGTTGAGAATCTAGGACCCCTTTACTTACTTGCGACCACTCAAGTCCCAAAGTGTGATATGGATGCCATAGTGTCTGACTACCTAACTTAGGACGGTGCCTGGCACTAGCATCGGTTCCAACATTACCTCCCCTTGACAGTTTGTAGGATGATCACGTCTTCAAGTTATCACTACAATGCCCATGAGGCCAATCAACTGCTGTGGGGACCCACCCATCCTATGTCATTTGCCATTGCCTCGACTTATGCCCTCATAGAACAAACGAGCATAGAGGCTCCAAGTTGTAGGTGGGAGGTCATTTGGAAATGGGCTAGGCCCCAGCGGATAAGGTCCTTTCTCTGGCTTCTAGCGAAACAGAAGCTGTTGACTAATCAACAATGGGTGGTGCGTCATCTTACGCTGAACAGTGGGTGCCACTTTTGTGGCCAGGATGAGTCTATACTTCATGCTCTTCGGGATTGTCCACGAGTGAGATCTTTCTGGCACCAATTCCTTGCCGCATGCGTGGATAGGTTTCTCTCCCACACGAACAAGGTCATGTTAAACAGATAAAGAAGAAATAGACAAAGGCATATTGGGTTTGAATTCTTTTCGTTGATTTCATTGATGTACTGTATGATGTTTTTATAGATAGATTTTGACTAGTGTTCATGTAGGAAACTAACTCCTACAGAGATAATCCTAATATGATTCATACTAGTGTTCATGTAGGAAACTAACTTCTACAGAGATAATCCTAATATGATTACAACTGCTTTTGACTTCTTCTAACACTCCCCCTCAAGTTGGGCGGTAGGGTCACCAACACCCAACTTGCGTAGAGTTTCATGAAAAGTTCGTCCCACAACTGCCTTAGTCAAAATATCAGCTAGCTGGTCTTCCGATCGAACATATGGTAGGCTGACAATTCCGTCTTCTAACTTCCCTTTAATGAAATGTCGATCAACCTCCACATGTTTGGTTCTGTTGTGCTATACTGGATTCTCCGAAATGCTGATGACTGCCTTATTGTCACATAACAACTCACAAGCACCTTTAGGCAGGAAACCCAATTCCGTCAACAGCTTCACAAGCTAGAGCAATTCTGTCAAACCTTTAGCTATGCCCCTGGACTCTGCTTCTGCACTCGATAGCGCTACTACCTTTTGTTTCTTGCTTTTCTAGGTGACTAGGTTCCCTCCAACAAGAGAGAAGTACCCTGAAGTTGACCTTCTGTCTACTGGATTTCTGGACCAGTCTGCATCAGTGTAAACCTTCACTTCTAGGTTTCCATTTTTCTGAAACAAAACCCCGTTCCTGATCGTTCCCTTCAAGTATCTGAGAATTCTGATAACGGCGTCCATATGTTGCACCTGTGGTTCATGCAGAAGCGGCTTACGACTGACATTGCATACGCTATATGCAGTGCGGTATGGGCGAGATATATTAGTCGTCCTACTAGTCTCTGATATCTTCTGCGATTAGCAGATTTTGCTTCTTTTTCAAATTTCAAACCATGATTCATCATCATCAGTGTCTCAGCTGGCTTACAGTCTAAAAGCCCAGTTTCAGCAAGAAGATCCAACATATACTTCCTCTGAGAGATAAATATTCCTCTTCTTGACCTCAACACTTCTATGCCCAAGAAGTACTTGAGTCCTCCCAGATCTTTCATTTCAAATTCTTCGAACAAGTGCTTCCTGAGACTTCTTATTTCTTCCAAGTCATTCCCAGTGAGAATCATATCATCTACATAGATGATCAGACAAGTAATCTTCTCACCTCTCCTTTTCAAGAATAGAGTATGATCAGAGTTACTCTGTTTGTAGCCAAGACGTTTCATTGCTACCGTAAATCTTCCGAACCAGGCTCGTGGCTATTGTTTCAACCCATAGAGTGCTTTCTTTAGACGACATACCTTATTCTGTTGGAATCCATTGGAAAAGCCAGGTGGTGCTTCCATATAAACTTCTTCTTTTAATTCCCCGTGCAGAAAAGCATTCTTCACATCAAATTGGTGTAATGGCCAATCTAGATTCGCTGTCAAGGAAAAAATTACCCTTATAGTATCAAGCTTTGCAACTGGACTGAAGGTTTCAGAGTAATCTACCCCATATGTCTGAGTATATCCTTTCGCCACCAGTCGAGCTTTGTATCTTTCCACTGTTCCATCTACCTTGTGTTTGACGGTATACACCCATCTACACCCAACTGTTTTTTTTTTCCCATTGGCAGCTGACATTTCTCCCACGTACCATTCTTTTCTAAGGCACTCATCTCAACATCCATTGCTTCGTACCACTCTTTCTTTTTTTGCGCTTCTTCAATTGTTCTAGGAATTGCTTCAGCATACAATGCTGAGGTAAATGCCTTAGCTTCTTTAGACAAACTCCCCCTTACTATATTGGCAATCGGGTATTTGAACTTTCTGGAGACATGCTCAGGTGAGTATCTTGTGGGTGGTATTCCCCATGTGCTCCGTGGCGGCAACGCATACCCCTGGGTAGACTTTGCTGCTTCGGTTTCTGGTGTGGCTGCATAAGACTGGTTAAAATGTAAAACAACTGAGTTATTCTGAACAGGGGTTGTTACCTTTGAAGAAATATAAGACTGAGGAGCTTGGGGTGATTCTAGTTCATTGATGGGCACTACTACGTCTTCTGAGGTGGTGGCTAGTCTGGTGGGCTCAAGAATTGATGAACTAGGACTTAAGAGCCAACTCAGTGTGTCGACTTCAGGCTTCTCCCCCTGACCACTGGGTTGGGTGGAATAGAAGTATTCAGTTTCAAGGATGTCGCAGTCCATAGTGGTGAACATGCGACGAGAGGAAGGATGGTAACACCTATAACCTTTTTGATTAACCTCATATCCCACAAACACGCATTTGAGTGCACAAGGATCAAATTTAGAATGCTCAGACTTAGGAATGTGGACAAAGACTTAGCAGCCAAAAATACGAGGTTGGAGAGACTGTGGGGCTGGTTTTTGGGTGTGAGCGGAGAGCGTGTCGAAGGGTGTTTTCAGGTCAAGTATTTTGGTAGGTAGGCGATTGAGGATGTATACAGCGGTTGCAATGGCTTCCGGCCAGAATGAGCGGGTTACATGGGATTCAAGTAATAAAGCTCTGGTGATCTCAAGTATAATTCGGTTTTTTTGTTCTGCCACTCCATTTTGTTGGGGTGTATTTGGACAAGTGGTCTGATGTATTAACCCTTTTTCTTGAAAGAAGGTTTGCATGGTCTGATTGACGTATTCTCCTCCACTATCAGTTCTAAGGATCTTTATGACTTTTTGGTACTGGGTGTGAATCGTAGTGTAAAAATGGACAAATTTTTGAGGGACTTCAGACTTGTGTTTAAGAAAGTGGACCCAAGTCATACGGGTACAATCATCCACAAAAATTAAAAAGAATTTAAACATGTTATTTCCAGTATTCGGGGCTGGACCCCACACATCCGAATGCACTAAATCAAAGACATGTTCCACCCGAGTGTTGCTAGAAAGAAAAGATTTCCTATGACTCTTTGTTAGTACACACGTATCACATGAATCATTATTGGATAAATAAGGAAAAAGTACTTTAAAATAGGAAGGAGACGGGTGACCTAGATGCCGGTGCCAAAGCCAACTATGACGGTTTATGGTTCTAGATAGAAGGGTGGTTCCTGTTTGAGCTACCTCATCGACGTAGTAGAGCCCATCTCGCTCAGTGCCACGTCCAATGATCTCCCGAGTCTGGATATCCTGTAATAAGCAAAACCCAGGGTTCATAATCACTCTACAGTTCAATTCTCACGTTATTTGGCTTATGGATAGTAATTTGCAGGTGAGTGACGGGACATATAGACAGTGAGATAGTTTTAGTGTTGGGGAAAGTTCTATTGATCCCGCACCTTGAACAGATGCGTAATTACCATCAGCGGTTTCGATTTGGTTTTTTTGAGGTTGTGATGGGTTTAGGATATCTTTATGGTCAAAGGTCATCGTATCGGTAGCTCCACAATCAAAGAACCATTGAGTACATTTCGGATTATTGGGTTTTTGGACAATATATGTAGTTTTCTGATTTTTTTGAAAAGGTAATGGGTGGTTTCGTTCAATGTTGGAGTCAATTTGGCTATTCTTAAAATTTGGTGGGCTACAATTATCATAAAACCTTTCAGTTTTTAAAAAAATGGGACTAGAAATTAAAGGATTTGGGGATAAATTACAAACCTCAAACCCTATACCTGATTTATTCGTCCCTTTCAACGAGCCGCCACCCTCTTTTCTTCCAAAACTTGCCGCGACAAAAGCTCCATGCTCTCTAGTTTCCCTAGCGTTGCCGTCGGTGGCCACAGGATTGCGCGTGGCGGTAGCCGCCTTACTAGACCGAGGCTGTCTGCTTCGATTTTTTCTTTTCGGGTTGTTTGTCCACCATTATGGAAAACCTACAATATGAAAACACTCCTCCTCAATATGTCCGGTCATATTGCAGTGAGAGCACTTTAAACTCGATCGATATGGACTCTGGTATGAAGACCCGCTAGATTCTGATCGGTCAACGTTGGATTTTTCAGTGGCTTCCTTCTTTGTGAAGTCCGATCGCGGCCTCTGTTCTCTTCCTTTCACGGCCAGTCCCGAGCCAATTCCACCTAATGATGTCAGACCTTCGCTAGAGTCATTGGTTGCTAATGGGTTTAGAATAACCATCCTGGCGGCCTCTTGTCGAACAGTAGCGTAGGCCTCTTCCACTGAGGGTAAAGGGTCTTATTTCAGCAGATCCCTTTTGATGGTGTCGTACTTCTCATCCATGCCAGCCAAATACTGGTATAATCGATTCTTCCACTTAATCCTGTTGAATATTGTAATGTCTGTGGCACAGTGCATGGGATTTGGTTCCCTTGCGTCTAACTCTTACCAAAGTTGTTGGAAGCTACTGTAATATTTTTCATTAGTCATCTGTCCCTGTTTGTGGTTGTTTGCTATGGTTATTAGATCAAAGATTTGCAGGGATCCTTCACCACTTTGGTAGGTTTTTTCAAGCCCTACCCAGAGTTCCCTGGAGGATGAATACTGAATAAATTGACCCACCAAGTCAGGTTCGATTGCATCGATTATCCAGGAAAAAACTTGCAGATCAGATTGTTGCCATTTTCGAAACATATCCGTTGTTCTTGCTGGTGGTTGTATCTCACCATTGATGTATTCCAATTTTCCTTTCTTTCCAATTGCCAGGAGCATCAGTTTGGACCACAGGGAGTAATTATGGTCGTTCAATTTGACTGACACATTGACGTTGTCGTTTCCAGTATTCTGGTTCAACAATTTCTCTATTTGATTTGACAAGATTTCGGTGGCCTCAGACATAGTAGAAGAAGAAGGATCAGGGCTGCTTACACTCATAGTTGATGGTTTCGGTTATGGCAGATGAGGTTAAGCCAATGAAGTCCTTTGCAGAATCACAATAATGGCTTTGATACCATGTTAAACAGATAAAGAAGAAATAGACAAAGGCATATTGGGTTTGAATTCTTTTCGTTGATGTCATTGATGTACTGTATGATGTTTTTATAGATAGATTTTGACTAGTGTTCATGTAGGAAACTAACTCCTACAGAGATAATCCTAATATGATTCATACTAGTGTTCATGTAGGAAACTAACTCCTACAGAGATAATCCTAATATGATTACAACTGCTTTTGACTTCTTCTAACAGGTCATGTGGCTTATTAGCAAGCTTCAGGCTCTGCCCACGCTCAATTAGCATAATTGGGCGACTATCTTTGGTGTAGCGTGCTGGTTCTTATGGAAATAGTGTAATAATAGCATCTTTGATTCGGCCTTCGCCTGCCCTGTGGATGGGATTCGCATAATCATGGATCATGTTGATTGGATTCTCTAGGCGACTGCCGTGGAATCTCGGGTCTTCCAGCTACTGAGTCTAACTTTGGGTGCTGTTGTGCGATGGAATCCCCCGATGGAGGGATGGATCAAAATCAACACGGATGGTGCAATAAGACCAGGATCCAACTGAGTAGCAGCTGGTGGTATCTTCCGGTCTAGTTCGGGACACTGGTGTGGTGGTTTTCTCCACAATTTAGGAGCGGGAGCTCCCCTGGAAACTGAATCATGTGGAGTTCACTTAGGCCTTTCCCTGGCTTAGGATCATGGGTACCAACAAGTAGTAGTCGAAGTGAACTCCCTGGAGGTAATTAATATCCTATCCGCTTCATATAGTTTGTTGTCTGACCATTTTCCTTTGGTGACAGGTATACAAGGCTAGGTCCATCGTGAGTGGGAGGCTCACTTCCAACACATCTATCGGAAAGGTAATCAATGTGCAGATCGACAAGCAGCATTCGCCTTTCGGGCTGGTCCTGGATTGCAATACCTACAAGACCCACCGGCGACTATTCGAGACGTACTCACTCATGATTTACGTGACATGATGTATCCTCACACCCTACGTTAGACGGGGCAGATTTGCGAGTCTGTTTTCTCTTTGGTCTTTTCCTTTGTAATTTAAAAAAAAAAGAATTAGTCCAAACAACACGTTTATGTGTAAAGTTTTTGTAGCAGGTAGCGTCTTAGCTGGGAACCAACACTGTTCGCCTTGAGGTTCTTGGATTCGATGATAGCTTTGTAGGGTCAAGATAAGTAGCCTATGGGTAGAGCTTTCATCTTTGATTTTTCAAATCACTCCCTATCCTCGAAAGGCGTTTGAGCAAGTCAGGAAGAGTTTTCATTCACTTTTAACGTTATATAAATTATTGATTTTGTTCTCGCATCAAGGTGATTGTTAGATTTAAATAATTTCAACATATATTCATGTGATTTTTAATCTTAATAAATGGTACTTAAAAAGATTTACATCCATCAATAATGTTTGTAATTGTTACTCATCAGTTATAGTAAATATGTAAGTGTTAGAGAGGGGAAGTGCATCTACTTTCAGCCACATAGTAATAAAACAGAAGATCTCGTCCCGAGAGAGATGTACTTTCCGTTTTCAACTTCAGTTAAATCTTACCGTACATCTACCGCCTGAAATCTTTTGTGCTTAAACAAACACTATTGTGTGAAAATAAAACTTTCTGTATCCTATTTTTACTTTCGCTGCACATTGTCTCAGCTTATATACATGGCGTCTATACAAACTAATCTTGATAACTAACTAATAAAAAAACTGCCAATAATAAATAATCATTATCCCCCTCAAGTTGCAATTTGTAAGAAATCAAACAAGTCCAACTTAGCAACAAAAGCAGTAAAAACAGGAGCGAAAAGGGACTTAGTAAACATATCAGCCAGTTGGGTAGAAGACGAAGTGTGAGATAAAGAAAGAAAACCTTTCCACAATTGGTCATAAACAATGTGACAATCAATATCTAAGTGCTTGTTCTGTTCGTGAAATGTTCTATTTCCTACGTCTACGGAGTAAGATGGCATTGAGGAAAGAATCATTTCAACATCCCACTAGATGAACCCGTGGTTAAATATTCGATGTGACGGGAGGAGTAAGACTGTCTAGTTTTGTCTCGCTATTAGAAATCCTGCGTAGATTCTTTGCTAAGGACAATGAAATGAAAACCTTGATCCATTGTTTTTCCTTTGTGAAGCAGTCTTATCTTAAGACTTTTTCTAGCGTAGGAATGTATGGTCTCAAAGCGCAGCCTTTAATATCATAATTAAGTTGGACGACTTTTTGTTGCAGCAATTACAAAGACAGTGAGCGACCGATTCGTTTAGCTTTAATGTGACATGCATAAGTCCTTTTTGTTATTACATTAAATATCTTAGTTTAGTGAGACTAATTCTAAGCTTATAAGTTTCTTAAGACTTTTCTAGTTAAGGAATCTATGGTCTCAAAGCGCAGCCTTTAATATCATAATTAAGTTGGACGACTTTTTGTTGCAGCAATTACGAAGACAGTGAACGACCGATTCGTTTAGCTTTAATGTGACATGCATAAGTTCTTTTTTTATATTATTATTACATTAAGTATCTTAGCTTAATTGGACTAATCCAAAACTCCAAAATCCCATCTCAAGAGTTCTAAAGAATGTAAATCTAGAATCACAAGATTTCGAGTTCTACGTAGCGCCACTTGCATCTGAGGTTTTCATAATAATTGTTCAATCGATGATTGATCGTTTAACCTCTAACTCAAAGTTAGATTCCCATCAATTCCTAAATTCTTGAATAGCTCCAACTCCTATACTGTCGTCAGAAGTAAGGCGTTCATAATTGATCTGATCGAAAAACTTTGCCCAAGAGACTAGATGATCATCAACAGAAAAAATTCCTCATTTCTTCTCTTGCGTGACTCAAACTCAATACCTTCTCATCAAACTTAATATTTCATTTTTTACCTCTTTTTTTTTTTATACCCACCAAACAAGCACTCTCTTATGGGTGGAAACACGAAGGAAATTAAGGTTGAATGTAAAAATAAGAGTCAATTAATCATTGAAGTGATTTGACATCATGATACGTGGCTTGTACAACATGTGAATCGCCAGAATCGCTTGGTAAAGGTATAAGAAATACTGAAATAGGGTAAAGGAACAGGGAGAGGATCTCCTGCCGACATTTAGGCACGTGCTGTCGGGCAGACGTTGGGTTTTCAAATCAAGTCTAAGAACGATTTTAAGTCCAACACTTACTTTGGCTTCGAAAAATATTAAATACTGAATAATAACGTCTGGAGCAAACCAAAGTTAGGCACCAAATTTGGAATAAAGTTTATCCAATCCAACTTCCGTCTTTCTATCTGACTAAGCTACGGCTGTGGTTTTTGTTGACTATTAACAGTTTGGAAGATATTTTAGAGAGAAGCTTTACTAGTTTTTCTGAACTCTGTACAAACTACTAATGAAGTAAGTAATAAAGTAAAGCAAAGGTACTGAATAATACACTCTTATTCAGCTTGTACCGTATACAGCCATTATATACAAAATACACCAGAATCAGCAAAACCACAGTCATTCAAAATATCCAGCAAGTATTTTTTTTAAGAAATGAAAGTACCTTTAGGAGTTCTAGCCACTTCAATTCCCAAAAAATATTTAACATTGCCTAGATCTTTAATAGTAAAGAGAGAGTGCAAGAATTGCTTAGCTGCAATAATATCTGTTTCACAAGTGCTACCAATTAACACATCATCAACATAAACCAAGAGAGTCATAAAACCACTGTTAGTATCTTTAGTGAACAAACAATGGTCATTTACTGACTGAACAAACCCATACTTCACAAGCTGAGCAGTAAATTCTGAATTCCACTCCCTAGAGGCTTGTTTTAAACCATATAAAGACTTCTTCAATTGATAAACCTCTCCCACACTAGCTTTAGTATAACCTTCTGGCGGAATCAAGTAAACTTCCTCCTTGAGATGACCATGCAAGAAAGCATTATTTATATCTAATTGATGCACAAACCAATTCTTCTTAGTTGTTATAGCCAAAAATGTTCTTACCGTGACTAATTTAGCCACTGGAGAAAAACTATCAAAGAAATCAACCCCCGCAGTTTTATTATACCCTTTTGCCACTAATCGAGCTTTATACCTTTCCACATAACCATCAGGGTAAAACTTAACTTTGTAAACCCATTTGGACCCAATGGCCCTCTTCCCAGGAGGAAGCTTGACTATATCCCAAGTCTGATTCTGTTCAAGAGCCAACAGCTCTTTATTCATAGCCTCAATCCATTCAGGATGTTTAACAGCTTGACTGAAACACTGCAGTTCCACACATCTACTGACATTAGTCATAAAAGCAGTATAACTTGGAGCAATTGCAACAGCTCCATCAGAAACATTACAGCTGACATAGTCCTTCATCCAAATAGGCAACTGCTTATGCCTGGAACTCATCC
Source organism: Erythroxylum novogranatense (assembly GCA_029891385.1). NCBI lineage: Eukaryota > Viridiplantae > Streptophyta > Magnoliopsida > Malpighiales > Erythroxylaceae > Erythroxylum > Erythroxylum novogranatense. The sequence continues at coordinate 9,113,698 of CM057234.1, forward strand.
GAAGTGGGAGGACAGGTATAGGATCTGCAGATACATCATCTGCCACAGTATCAATCGAATCATGATCAACATGAACATCAGAGGAATCAGCAGGAAGCTGATTAGGCAAATCAGTTACTGCATGGTCAATAGGAGCAGCAGAGAAATGTGGGTCCAAGATAACAGGAGCAGAACCAATATCTGAAGCTAAAATATCAGAAATAGGAGTGAGAGAAGTAGCTTGATCAGTAAAAGGAAATACTTTCTCATAGAATCTCACATCTCTGGAGCTAAACAACACATTAGTATCTAAAGCATAAACCTTGTATGCTTTCTGACCAGAAGCATAACCGAGCATAATACACTTCTGGGCTCTAGCTTCAAATTTCCCTTTCTTAGGAGTTGTATCTGTGGCATAACAAATACAACCAAAAGTCTTTAAGTAATGATAATCTGGAATTCTGTGAAACAGCATCTCAAAAGGAGTTTTCCAGCCAAGAACTGAAGACGGTAAGCGATTGATTATATATGCTGCAGTCAAAATGGCTTCACCCCAAAACTTCTTAGGTAATTTAGCTTGAAACATTAATGCTCGAGCAACCTCCAATAAATGCTTATGTTTCCGCTCCACCACCCCATTTTGCTGAGGAGTATAAGAACATGTCCGTTGATGAAGAATCCCTTTGGCAGTAAAGAACTCCTCACAAGAATGATTAACAAATTCAGCTCCATTGTCAGACCTTATTTTCTTCACCTTACTGTCAAACTGAGTCTCCACCAAAGTAATAAAATTGTGCAAGGCCTCAGAAGCTTGAGACTTGTATTTTAGCAAGATAGCCCAAGTAGCTCTGCTAAAATCATCAACCACAGTTAAAACATAGTGACAAGAAGTAATACTTGCCTGTTTGTATGGTCCCCATAGATCAATATGTAAAAGTTCCAAGGCATGAGTAGTAAACCCACTAGTCACAAGAAACGGTAACCGATGTTGTTTAGCCAAATGACAAACATCACATGGATCATTCAGATTTTTAATAGCAAGACAACCAATATGTTGTAACACCTTGAAAGAAGCATGTCCAAGCCGTGAATGCCACAAAGAATCATTGTTATTTATACGAGAAGAAGTCATACATGAATTAGAGAATACAAGGTTGGAGAAAAAAGAACAATCAACCTTATTCGTGAGAGTATGGTTTACAAAAGTGTTCAAGTAACTATGTATTACAAAAGAATCAAATGATTTTGGTGTGAGGAAATACAAGGTGCCCACTACAGCTCCCACAGCAATGATTTTATTACTCTTCAGGTCCTGTATGAGACAATGGGAAGGAAAGAAAGTAAAGCAAACATTAGCACTATCAGCAAGTTTCTGTACTGACAGTAAATTGAATTTAAACGAAGGAAGGTATAGGATATGATCAAGAACAAGAGTAGGATGTAGCATAACACGACTGGCATGAGTAGCTATTTGTGTACTGGAATCGGGCAACTGTACGGACACATTATGTTTAAGAGACCAGCTGTGTTGCATAAGCTGATCATTGCAACACATATGATTGGATGCCCCAAATATCAATAATCAAACACTTTCATCGAAAAACTCAACTCATGTAGTGCTATATTAGCATTACTGCAAAGCTTAAATTAGAGAATTCCTTTCTGCACCACAGCTATCGGCAACTTTCCAGTCACAAGTTTAGTCAATTCTTGTTGCATAAGTTGCATTTGTATCATCAAATTCCCAAGGTCTCTGCTTTCAGAAGATGACTGTGAATCAAAAGGTGTCTCAGCAATATCAGCCACCATATTAGCACTAGCCTTTTTAAAACCATTCCCTTTCTTCTTTTTAAACTCTTCATACCAGTCAGGATAACCATGAAGCTTAAAACAAGTCTCCCTGGTATGTCCCATACCATGGCAATGATCACATTGCTTGTCGGACTTCTTTCTAAAATCCTTCTTCCTGTTGCCGGTCTTATCATCCCCTTTAGAACTAGAGGTCTTAGCAAACAGCACGACATCTGGAGTTTCAGTAGAGAAGGTTAAATTCACTGCTCGCTGGCTTTCCACTCGCAAGACCATACTGTATGCCCGATCAATATCAGGTGCGGGATCAAGATTGAGGATCTGACTCCGAACACCATCAAACGATTTGTTCAACCCCATCAGGAATTGGAGTAACTTAGACGCATCCGCCCTCTCCATCTGCAAAAACACTGTTTCGAGGGCGAGTCTCCACACAATCTGCCATGGCCGAGCAAAATCACTGATGAAATCGACGAATATAGTTGTCGCCTTTGTTGGAATCAAGAAATCGCTGCCCTTACCTTCGTAAAATCAAGAAAGCCCTCTTTTTTCTTTTCGGAATCAACGAACCCTAATTTTGTGTGGCTCTGATACCATGTACAAACTACTAATTAAGTAAGTAATGAAGTAAAGCAAAGGTACTGAATAATACACTCTTATTCAGCTTGTACCGTATACAGCCATTATATACAAAATACTAACTACAAAAGTTAACAGAATACTAACACCTAACAGTCTAACAGTACCAACATTTAACAGTAACTGTACACTTATCGTTTAACAACTAATTATAGACAAAAGACTGAATAATTATCTAACTAATTACATCTTCCACAAACTCCTCTATCCTTTTAAGCAGTTCCTACCTTATGTTATGGTTTTTCATTTATAAATGTGTGGATAACTAAGAATTTGTTAAAAGGTAGGGAAGATTTGATCCCTTCCTTATGTTCGATTTAAAAAAATCTTAGATAAAAATTAGATTTATGGCTTTTCTATCAGTAATTAAGCTCGTTAAGTATATTAATGGGACATTTTTTATCCTTGAACATACACAAGTAAGAGAGAAATGTTTCGAAACATCGTATGAAATTTAAAATCGTATTTCGTTTTTGTAACATTTTATGAATAATTCATGATACGTAATAAAGTCTATCATATGTGTTATACTCCTAATATACACAAATATGGACAAAATGAAAATATTTACATAATATTATTTATAAAGTGCGTTTTGTTATTCATGTCATTCCCACACTATCGAATTCCAACATACGAAAAGTGGAATAAACTTGATATCAGAACTAGCTAAGGAAGTTTCCATAATTTTTCATATTGTTTTGATATAATCAAAGATTATGTTGTCAAATTTGGAAAAAGGCATATTTGGAAAAATGAGACCATAATTATTCTATTTAAGCTAACCTTTCATGTATATATTCTCAAATAGAGAAAATAACTTTTGATTAAATTATAAACATTTTACAAATATAAAAATATTGAATGTGTCATTGTAACAAATGCGACCTTTGACTACATCTTATTTGACAACGATATCAAAATCGTTGTTAAAAGTAGTTTTTGGTGACGAGGTGAATAACATCACCAAAAGCTTACTTTTTTTGCAACGTTTTACATAATAGTTGTTAAGTGCAAGTCTTTGGCGACACTTCTTGGGAATCATCGTAAAAAGCTTGTTGTCACAAAAAGCAGGACTTTTGGTGACAAATTTTTTAAATATCTCCGAAAGCTTAAATAACAAGATTGTTCTTTTATTTATAGTTATGAATTCACTAATTTTGGCTTCATTATTTTGTGACTAAATGGCATAATTGAGAAATTTCAAATATAGTATTATTGACAATAATTATAAGTGTAAAGATTTATTTAGCTATAAAAATAAGCAAATCATTTTAATAATTTATCAAACTGCAAACTCAAAATTAATTAATATTATATAAATTTATACTTTTTATTTTATCTTTTAAATTATATGACTTGACAATTTCATATGGTGTCACAAAATTTTCAAATAGTTTTGACATGATATTTGTAATGTAATGATATATGATTCTCACAAAAATACAACAAATATTTATATATGGTAAGTAATATAATATAATGATAAATAGTAAGTAACATAAGATTTTAAATAAAAGTTTAACAATTATTACACACAAAACAATAAATAAAATTTCGCGCTTATTTCATCTAAAAGAAAAAAGAGATAATTATTTATAAATTTGAAGTGACATGAGACTCACTAGATAACGTAAACGAGTTCCCTATGTTTGAATTTCTAAGAAAGCTTCTTACACATTTGAAGACATCAATTGAAATAGTTAAAAATCTTCTCCTAGTTGTTGGTTTACTAACACCTTATTCCAACAACTTATTAACTTTAACTAAACTAGCAGAAGATACACTGAACAGTTTCTCACTCCAACTAAAAATAAAATAATTTATATATATATAAGAATTATCTAATAACTTAATGTCCTTAATCTGCCTAATCCTAAAAACTCCATACACTTAATATTTATTTTTAGCCTTGAGTGGAAATATAAGTCCTCTTACATATATATCAATTATCCTGACCTCTAAAATGGAGAAATCCTCCTAAATATGAATTAAAAAAAAATTAATATTAACATTTCATAATATAATTTTATTAGTAGAATCCTAGCGGTAAAGTAAGGTCATCAAATTGAATGTTGAATAGATCGTCTAAACTTTTTCACAGAGTTCTAAAAAAAACACGAAATTAATACACACGAAAAAATCAAATTAATCAGATGAAAAGAATAAGGAAGAAAAACAAACACTATTTTTATAGAGGTTCGGTATTAAGACCTACGTCATCTACTTAAGCTCCCACTTAGGATTTGACAAACCACTATATTGTACACTTTTTAGTTCAGTGCGAACTTTTACAACCACTTGAATTCCGGCTCAAGCAACCCTTAGAATCCGATTTGATTTCCGACGCAAATCTAAACACACCAGTGATTTTTCTCTAATCACTCAACTCACAATAACAATGATTGAAATTTAAAATTGACAAAGCTTAGCACAGCTAGACAGAATTGAATAAGCTAAATACAATTTGAGAGCTATAAAATGATGATAAAAAATCAGTATGCTTTGCTATATCTCTTCATTAATCTCTTGATGTTCTTCTATTTATTTGCAGACTTCTGGATCAATATAGACGTTGTAGATCATCTATTAGTCGTTGAAGATTGCTTCATAACGTTAAAAATATTTTCTTCCCGTTTGATATCAATTGACTTCGTCAGAATTAGATCATATGTAATGCTAGTCGACTGGAACAAACGTTTTTACTGAAACACCCATCTACGCTCTTCGATCAGTCGACTGGTGTGATGCTAGTCGACTGGAATGATTATAGTCGACTGGAATTATTGTCCAACTTACTGATCCTTTTCTTTTAGTCAACTTACTAGATTTTGGTCGACTGGTTTAAACCCCACTTTGCAGAAATGTTAATTATCAGTCGACTTTGTTTGTTGGGATACATATCTTTTATTATAATCTTCACGACTTTATTTCCAACGGATATATTTTAGATAAGCTTCAACCTTTGTTTGTTGGGATACATATCTTTTATTATAATCTTCACGACAATCATCTTCTTATCCCTTGAACGTTGGTGATGAGTTGTCTATCTCTTGATTTGTAGATATGTCAATCTTAAATTGTATTAATCCTTTAATTGTAATCCAAATCACCTGAATTAATTTCTTAATAAATTCTATACATTTTATTATTATCAAAACATAAAAAAATTTTATTGGTCAACCACCATTGGTCCAACAAATTTGACTATTCAAACTTGTAAATACATTCTCTTATCTCTTTGTGTTTTTTGTCATCCAAGTCGACTAATCCTTCAAAATTTCTTCAAACTCGACTCTTCATTCATCAACCTATATCCAAAAAGTCGAAACCCCCTTACCAGACTATCGTATCCCTCAATCTTGTTATTTCAAAATTTTCCAAGTAAGACACTTATTGAAAGAGGCTTGTTTAATCAGAACAGAAGTCAAACCTGATAAAGCAACCATGTCATTGGGAGAGAGGCCTTTCTCTCCGAAAAGTTTGATTAAGGTGCTAAAAGTAGCATTTGGAGATGGAAGGACCAATGTTATGAATACCGTACCAGACTCGGTATTGGATTGGACTCTAGAATGGCTGCTCAGTATCGGTTGATGCAGGATCTGGTTTGGGATATTTTAAATTTATAAAATAGTCCCTAAATTTTTAAAATTACAAAATAGTCCATCTTGATATATTATACAATTGCATCTTGTATACTTTACTAGTTCTTGTTTACATCAACCATGCTTTCAAAAATCTTAATAATAAATAATAATGACAAATAATTTGAAATAACAATAACTTTAAATATTTTACATATAAATAATAACCACAATTAATATAAACAAAGACAATCATCATCATACAATTATAAAACTAAGAATAATACAAAGCATTTAAAATATTACAATCATACAATTTCATCATTATAATACAAATATTATTTACTTTATTTACATAAAGTTTTAAAATTAAGTTATTAAATATAAAATTTCAAAAATTTAACACTAAAATAAAATATTTCAAATAATTATTTTTATGAAAAGTATAATTTTAATTTTAATATTACACTAAAATTAAATATTTAAAAGAGTTTATTTGTTTTAAGTATTTTAAAATATTCATTTTAAATTCAAAATTAACTAATCTAAACTTTTAGTTGACTTCCATTAATTTTAGAGTTTAATTTATACCACATAATTTTAATTATTTTTATAAGCACCTTTTATGTACTCTACATTCTATAACACCTTTTAACTAGAGAAAGATGGACTTTAATGAAATTATATAAAAATATATTGTTATTAAATATATAAAGCAAAACCGCATTAATGTTAACATATAATCACTTTAAAGTCTTAATCTTTACGTCTGTAAAACTTTTATTGAAATCCAATTATTATAGAATTTTACTAAGATACTTTAATTTAAAAATATTTTTAATAAAAAGAAAATTACTGATTTCTAATATATAAAAATTTAGTAAATCTACTTTTCTAAAAATAATAAATTAATTAACTTTAATAATATGTTTTGATTTAATTGAATTAATTAATTTATAGTGTATACAACTATACATATATATATATATATATATATATAAACAATACAAAAATTGCAATTAGGTCTTCCCAGTTCGTTCACTCTTGATTTGTAGATATGTCAATCTTAAATTGTATTAATCCTTTAATTGTAATCCAAATCACCTGAATTAATTTCTTAATAAATTCTATACATTTTATTATTATCAAAACATAAAAGGATTTTATTTTTCAACCACCATTGGTCCAACAAATTTGACTATTCAAACTTGTAAATACATTCTCTTATCTCTTTGTGTTTTTTGTCATCCAAGTCGACTGATCCTTCAAAATTTCTTGAAACTCGACTCTTCAATCATCAACCTATATCCAAAAAGCCGAAACCCCCTTACCAGACTATCGTATCCCTCAATCTTGTTATTTCAAAATTTTCCAAGTAAGACACTTATTGAAAGAGGCTTGTTTAATCAGAACAGAAGTCAAACCTGATAAAGCAACCATGTCCTTGGGAGAGAGGCCTTTGTCTCCGAAAAGTTTGATTAAGGTGCTAAAAGTAGCATTTGGAGATGGAAGGACCAATGTTATGAATACTGTACTAGGCTCGGTATTGGATTGGACTCTAGAAGCTGAATGGGGTGTCGATTCGGTCATGGGATACCGTTTTGGGATATTTTTTAAATTTATAAAATAGTCCCTAAATTTTTTAAAAATTACAAAATAGTCCATACTGATATATTATACAGCTGTACTGTATACTTTACTAGTTTACTGTTTACATCAACCATGCTTTCAAAAATCTTAATAATAAATAATAATGACAAATAATTTGAAATAACAATAATTTTAAATATTTTACATATAAATAATAACTACAATTAATATAAACAAAGACAATCATCATCATACAATTATAAAACTAAGAATAATACAAAGCATTTAAAATATTACAATCATACAATTTCATCATTATAATACAAATATTATTTACTTTATTTACATAAAGTTTTAAAATTAAGTTATTAAATATAAAATTTCAAAAATTTAACACTAAAATAAAAATATTTCAAATAATTATTTTTATGAAAAGTATAATTTTAATTTTAATATTACACTAAAATTAAATATTTAAAAGAGTTTATTTGTTTTAAGTATTTTAAAATATTCATTTTAAATTCAAAATTAACTAATCTAAACTTTTAGTTGACTTCCATTAATTTTAGAGTTTAATTTATACCACATAATTTTTAATTATTTTATAAGCACCTTTTATGTACTCTACATTCTATAACACCTTTTAACTAGAGAAAGATGGACTTTAATGAAATTATATAAAAATATATTGTTATTAAATATATAAAGCAAAACCGCATTAATGTTAACATATAATCACTTTAAAGTCTTAATCTTTACGTCGTAAAACTTTTATTGAAATCCAATTATTATAGAATTTTACTAAGATATTTTAATTTAAAAATATTTTTAATAAAAAGAAAATTACTTATTTCTAATATATAAAAATTTCAGTAAATCTACTTTTCTAAAAATAATAAATTAATTAACTTTAATAATATGTTTTGATTTAATTGAATTAATTAATTTATAGTGTATACAACTATACATACATATATATATATATATAAACAATACAAAATTGCAATTAGGTCTTCCGATTCGTTCACTCTTTCTTTCTAGTTTCTACCCCCCTCTCTCTCTCTCTCGCTCTTTTCTACTGAGTCCCCCCCTCTCTCGCTCTTTTTCTACTTTAGTTCTCAGCCGCCACAATCATCTCCGATTAGCTGTTGATTTTGTTTATGTTTCTTTGCGGTTGATTTAGTTATACCCATTTGAAAAATTCTCCTTTTCAACAAAAGCTGTAGTTTTTTTTTTTTCCAGTTTTTTCAGTTATACGTCGAGCGTCGAGAGGAATTTGGAGGAGGCGCCTGACGGTGAGGAGCGAGAAGCGATCGTGCGCAGATGAGAGAAGAAGGAGAGACGACGGCGTGAGGAGAGAAGAGAAACGAAGAGTCGGGTATGGGGGGTGGTCGGGTAGGTTAAAATTTTAGGTTTAAAAATTTTCAAAATTACAATTAGGTTCTTAGGATTTTTAATTTTTACGGTATCGGCCAAAAGTTTTTGGAACCGACGGTACCGACCGGTATTTTTGGCCAGTATCGATGAGGCTTGTTCCGTTTTGGATTCCAGCCGGAACGTATCGGCCGGATCGAAACGAAATTCCATACACAGGGAAGGACACCACTGTTGGCGTCACAGAAGCTTGCTGTCTTGGCATCTCTCCTCCCAAGTTTAACATTCCAATTTGGTCTTCCAAGCTGCAACATTTTGAAACTCATTTAGATATACACGCATTTGAGAAAGGTCAATCAGTGCTATCGCATAAAGACGGCACAAAGACGGCACGTAAACTCTCAATTAGTATAGTATACTAATAAAACAAAGGTCAAACAGAAAAAAGTGCTCTTCTGTGGTTATTTTTGCTTTTGGAAGGTCCTGCTCGTAATTTTTTTATCTGAAAAGGAAGATACATAAATTAAAAAAAAACAAAGCGAAACCAAGCACCCTAGCTAGCGTAGGGGTCATCGGTAGAAAACGCCCTGTTGGTCGCGAATGAGTGACTCCCGAACGATCGTCGGAGGATCCTGGAGGATGTGCAGTCCCGGACTGAAGTATGTCGCAAGAGATGCCATCTGGTCCGCACTCTAGTTCCCTTCTCGAAACACATGCTGAAACTGTACGTCCCACTCCCGATGAAGAAGTTGCCGAGTACCTGTCACCAAAAGAAGATCATCAATGAAAACTGGGATGGAAGATGATAGGATGTTAATAACCTCGAGCGAGTCAACTTCCATAATGACCCGTCGATACCCAAGCGTCCAAGCTAAAGTGAGTCTACATTGGACTCCCCAGAGTTCCCCAGTAAGGGAAGATCTCGGTCTTATGTAGTGTAGGAAACCACTGAGTCACCTCCCATGACAATCCTGAATAATTCCGCCAACCGTAGCAAAAGTATCGCCCGTTTTTGTGGCCCCATCTGAATTGATTTTAACCCACCCTTTCGAAGGCTTGGTCCAACCAATGAGAGTGCCTATAGGTCCGGTCGGGTGCTGTAAAATGCAGCTCTCTGTTGTCTGCGCTGTCTTGATCCCCGCAACATAGGCTAAGATGATGTGAGTGCCCCTGATTGGCCAAACAAAACCGGTCTCAAAGAGACTGCGGTTGCGCCATTGCCAAAGAAACCAACAAGTCACTCCAAAAATCATAGCCCAATCCTTGAAGTGTCGCTGGGATGGGACACGCAAGTTATGAAGCACCCAGCTATGCACGTCCTGCTGGAAAAAAGTCGTGGTCACCACCTCGTGGGGAAATGACCTCTAGAACAGATGCGCGCGCGGACAGTCTCGAATGACGTGGATCGTAGATTCTTCTTGCCCACAGAAATGACAACGAGCATCCGTGGTAAGGCATCTGATTACTCGCTATTGGTTAGTCAGAAGCTTTCCCTGAACCATCAGCCAATGGAAGGTCCAAATCCTCTGAGGCCCGGCCCATTTTTAAATAAGGTCTCAACTATGGTGAAAATCAAGCGGTGAGGTATCTGCAATTAAGTCATAAGCGGATGCGACGGTGAATTATTAAAGAGGCCTGTAAATTATTGAAAGAATCTATTAATAGATAACAAACTTGACTTTTGTTGTGCCAGAAGATATCCAGAAATACACAACCTCATATTATAGTAATTGTTTTCTATAAACTTATATAAAAATATAAAACTTCCCAAAAATATAGTTAGGAGGAGGATTTTAATTTCGAGTTTAATATAGAATTAAAAGAAATACTTTAGTTGTATTGTATGTATAACATAATAAACGACAGTTATTTCATGTAGCATCTTTTAAGATTTTGTTTTCTCCTTTTCGATTGTTATGTCTTCAATGTGACCTATAATAGAAACTAACAGATTTAACAAGAGCTTGAAGCCGAAAGATAGAAAGAAAACAAGAGAATTACATTGACAAAACAGTCATGAAAGAACAAGAAAACGAGAGGAGCACCCATCCGGCGTTCTTTTGACACTACAGACTTAATGATGTCGTTTGACACCTATGATGGGTCAAATAGTCATCTGCCATGAGTAACTATCAATCGGTAGTTATTCACAGATGAACTATAAATAGACAAAAGCAACGGTTTGAAGAAATACATATGTGTGTTTGATCTGTTTGACGTTATTGCTTGAAAAAACTTCTGAAAGGATAACTTGCTTCTTTAATCAGTGGAATCATAATAAGAATCCAAGTATGTGATTTCTGGTTTTTTATCCATGCATATCTAATTGATCCTATAGTTTATGATATGTTCATATAATTTCTAACATTAGTATCAGAGACAGGTTTTACATGAATTGTTATACGTTCTACCGAATACATCAGTTGTGTCTCCTTCTTAGTTATATGCATGCGTTTGGGAAGATGACTATTTCGGTATTGATGATTTTTTTGTTAGGGAATATGATACTCTGTTTTTTCGAAACCATTTGTGAATGTTCTTATTTACCAAGTTTTATACGGTTTCTGAGAAATTGTTTTGAACTCCCGTTTATTGGATCCATATACTGTTTGTTCCATGATTTGAAAAAACATTGTTTTTCCATACGACTGGTATTTACTGAACTAGATAAGAGATATTTGTCTTGAGAGTTTGTGTCTGTATATTACATCTGCATACCTAGATTCTCATGACTCTTCTAGTTTGAAACCTCTTCCATATGTACTGTAACCTTGTTGTGACCAATAAATATTTGAGTTTATGGTCCAAGGCTGATGACTTCTCCGGTGTGGACGGTTAAGAACGCCAAAGGTTGATAGGTTGTAGAACATGAAAGATAGAAAAGTTTAAAAAAAATGCAGAAACTGAAACGTAGCAGAGAAGAAGATGAGGCTTCTTCTGGAATAATCATTCAATAATACATGTGCACATAGGAGGAAGAGGCACGTTGCTTCTTCACTTATTATACAACGTGTAATACATGTATAGTAAGACAAAAACTACTAATGGTTTTGTCAGAGGAGACGTGCATGTTGCTTCTTCACTTATACATGTATAATAAATGGTTTTGTCAGAGGAGATGTGTATAATATAAATATGTATATGTATCTTTGTGGTATAACGCTAATGGCTATAACGAGTTATGCATGTAATATGAAGAATTAGAAATTAATTTTCTAATGTATATTAACTAATTAAATTATACTAATTTGCTTAGTTAAAATTAAAAAAGGTTTCATTAGAAATTAGTTTCTAATTAAATTAAATAAATAAATTGATTAGTTCAATTATACTTTAAATTGGAAATACTTTTCTAATTCTTATTGAATTATTCATTTTAAATATTAGAAATAAGTTTCTAATTAATTAGCAAAGTTTTTTAAAACAATTAACTAATTTGTTTAGTTAAAATAACCTTAGAAATAAACTAATTTTGTTGGTTTATTTTCTAATTGAATAAGTACTAATTTGTTTAGTTAACATTAGACATGAGTTTTATTAGAAATGAGTTTCTAATTAAACCAAGATAATTGATTAGTTCAATTATAAGTTAAATTAGAAATAAATTTCTAATTGATTAGATATTAAAAGCATTTTTATTAGTTCAATAAATTGTTGGTAAAAACATAACAAAATAATAAATTAAATTAGTTCCATATAAGAGCATAAGTTCGCTATGTGTTAGAAAAACATATATATTTTTTGTATACTCTTCTGATTCCTGAAAATTTATTTTTCAGGAAAATGCCTATTATTAAGCAAACACGGAAGCTTATTCGATGTGAGACACAGAAGAGACGAATTAGCAGCATGTATATCCAGTTAGTCAACATGCACTTAATTCCTGGAGATGATCTAACACAACATGTTATTGCAGTGAATAACATGATGCAAAAGCTATATTTTGGAGGTTGTGTAGCTTACACGGATGTTGAAGTAAAGTATATGACTTTGCTTGCGACATTGCCTCAACCTCAAGGCGAACTATTGCAAATGCTCTGGAATAATATACCTGAGAAGACTTATAATTTGTTAGTGATGAAATTTATGAAAAGGATGCGTAGAAGAGAGTTAATTAGGACTTTATATCCTATAGGTCTTCCAATGGAAATAGTTAGATCTATTGTAAATCGAGCTTCGCAAAATGTTTCACGCGAACTCGTGAACTCATTTCTGCGTAGGGTTCGTTACCTATAGATTGTTCATAGGTATACAATAGGTTGTTTGGTTTTATAAGAACAAGGTTTTAATATTTATGTAATATTTTTACATGAATTTTATATAAGAATTCGTCTAGAGTAAAGTAATTAGGATTCAATTGTTGTATGAATGATGATTGAACACATTTGTGAACTTTTGATTTCATAAGCAATTGTAATCAAATTATTTGCACTATGAACGATTAATGTGACATTAACGTGTATATATTTCTTTCTTATTATATAAACTTAGTGTTTCGAAAATGGCTACTGCTTCGAAGAATATAGTTGCTGAACTCAATAGGGGTGAGAAACTCAATGGTGACAATTACGAGATTTAGAGTATGACAATCCAATATGTACTAGAAGAGCAAGAGGCTCTAGAACCATTAAACCTAACCATGAATGTTCCTGAGGAGGGCACAACAGCCCAAAATAGAAGGGACCGTGATGCGTATGACTTATGGAAAAAGAAAAACTCTTTATCTCGCATCACGTTGCTGAGTAGCATGGATAATGATATCATGCGTGAGTTCCATAAGTTCGAAACTGCAAAGGACATGTGGTCCGCATTGGCTGCTCGTTTTGGAAGCGCTTCAGTGACCAAAGTGAGGTCAATCACAATTAAGTTTGATACTTATAAGAAGCGCCCAAATGATATAATGCAGAAGCATTTGAGAAAAATGTCCAACATGGTTAGTGAGTTACGTGATGTTGGTCATGAGCTGTCTGATGAGCAACAGGTGCAAGCTGTGATTCGTTCACTGCCTCAGAGTTAGGAGCATATAAAGATGCACCTAACTCATAATGAAAACATCAAGACAATGGAAGATGCTATGAGGCATCTTATCTTGGAGGAAGAGCGTCTTGAAGTCTCAAAGATGTCTTCTAAGGCATATGCAGTTAGTTCTAGCTCACATGGGGCTATTAACAAGAAACGCAAGCATCATGGTGGATATAAGTGGAAAAGGAATAAGAAATTCAACCACTCCCCTCAGGAATCCAAGAAGAAAAATTGGAACCAACGTGAAAAGGGAAAGCGTCCCTTCAAGAAGAAGAACATGAAACATGTGAAATGCTATAATTGTGGTAATAAGGGCCACTTTGCTCGAGATTGTACCGAGCCCAAGAAGGTACAACTTTATAGTACAAACATTTATTATGTGAATGTTTCTTGTTCTGTTTTTCTAACTGAATCACATCATTTGTGGATTGCAGACTCAGGAGCAACCAACCATGTAGCGAAGGATCGTGATGCCTTCGTTGAGTTTCGTAAACTCCCACATGGTAGTCAATGGCTTTATGTAGGTGACAATTCCAAAGTTATTGTACAAGGAATTGGGACATGTAAATTGGACATGCGTGGAGGACGACCTCTCTTCCTACATGAAGTATTATTTGCTCCACATATTCGCAGGAATCTTTTATCTGTGTTGATGTTAGTTAAACTTGGTTTTAATGTAAATTTCCACAGTGGTGGAATGGATTTGTATCTTGGATCTATTAATTATGGTCATGGTTTTTTATTGGATGGTTTTATTGTACTGGATGTATTAAAGGAAAATAATAATATTAGTTATTCATTATTTACATCTAGTAATTCCGACAATGATGCGACTTTGTGGCATGTTAGACTATACCATATTGGTCAAAATCGAATAAGTCGATTAGCTAAAGAAGGACTTTTAGGTAATCTAAGTCAAGTATATTTACCTACATGTGAGCATTGTTTAACTGGTAAAATGGCAAGAAAGCCATTTGGAAAGGGAACACGAGCTTTATATCTATTGCAATTAATTCATTCCGACATCTGTGGTCCAATGAATGTAAGGGCTAGACGTGGGGCAATTTATTTCATCACGTTCATAGATGACTATACTCGGTATGGTCATATCTATTTGATTTCTCATAAATCGGAAGCATTCGATTGTTTCATAAAATACTCGAACTTGGTTGAGAATCAATTAGATAAGAAAATAAAAGCATTACGAACTGATCGTGGACAAGAGTACTTGTCAGAAAAATTCAAGGCTTTCTGTGATGAAAAAGGAATAGAAAGGCAATTAACAATTCCTAGAACCCCACAACAAAATGGCGTCGCTGAAAGACGAAATAGGACGCTATTAGAAATGATTAGGTCCATGATGGCCCAAGCAAATTTACCAATCACTTTTTGGGGTGATGCGTTGCTAACAACCACTTATGTACTTAATTGTGTGCCCACGAAATCAGTTACTAGCACACCATATGAGTTGTGGACTGGTAGGAGACCTGATGTGTCAAGTCTCCGATCTTGGGGGTGTGCAGCCTATGTTCATGATCTCTCTCACAAACATAGAAAATTAGGCTCAAGAGGGAGAAAAAGTATTTTTATTAGATACTCAGAACACTCAAAAGGATACGTGTTCATAAATAAACAAGGTAGTGGAGGTGTAACTGAATTTGAATCACGAGATGTAACATTCTTAGAGAATGATTTTCTCAAGCAAGGCGAAATAGGTAAAGAACTATTATTGTATGATTCGCTTGATCAGAATGATTCTGTTATGCAGAATCAAGATGAGGAACTTCTACCAAGTGGGCAATTCCATAGAGAGGCTCTCTATAATGACTGGTCCAAGTGGGAGCAATCAGATCAATTATGAATTTGTTCATGATGAACCTCGGTTAAGACGGAGTAATCGAGGGATAATTCCCCGACGTATTTTTTAGATTGAAGGAAAAATTAATATGATTGTTCAGCAAGAAGAAGAAGAGCCAAGGAATGTAAATGAGGCTCTTACTGGCCCTGGTAAAAAAGAATGGATAAAAGCAATGACAGAAGAAATGACTTCTTTAAGCTCAAATCAAGTATGGGACTTGGTTGACCTCCCTGAAGGACATAAAGCAATTGGGAACAAGTGGGTTCTCAAAATTAAGCGAAAAGCTTATGACAATATTGAAAGATATAAGGCACGCCTTGTAGCAAAAGGATACACGCAACAGGAGGGAATTGATTATGAGAAAACTTTTTCACCTGTTGTGAAGTTTGCTTCAATCCGTCTTATTCTGGCTATAGTAGCCAGTATGGATCTTAAATTACATCAAATGGATGTAAAAACTACTTTTCTCAATGGGGAATTAGATGAAGAAATCTATATGGAACAACCTGAAGGTTTCATCAAGGCAGGTCATAAAAATAAAGTATATCGTTTATTAAAATCAATTTATGGCCTGAATCAGTCTTCAAGACAATGGTATATTCGTTTTCATAACGTAATCATTTCGTATGATTTTCAAATGATCGATGAAGACCATTGTGTGTATGTTAAGAGATCCAAAGATAAATTTGCGATTTTATCTTTATACGTAGATAATATATTGATTGCTTGTAATGACTGTGTGTTTCTTACAGAAATCAAAGAATAGTTATCATTTGAATTTGAAATGAAAGACATGGGTGAAGCGGCATACATTCTTGGAGTCAAGATTTCAATAGATCGTTCAAAGAAATTGTTATCTCTTTCATAAGCGATGTACATTCAAAGAATTCTTGAACGATTCCGTATGCAAGATTGCAAACCAATTGATAATCCTATTGCTAAACATGAAGGCCTTAGTAAAAGAAATTGCCCGTCAACGCCACAAGAAAGGGAACAAATGAAGAATGTTCCCTACACTAGTGCAGTTGGAAGTCTTATGTACGCAATGATGTGTACATGACCAGATATTTGTTATGCTGTTGGGATGGTAAGCAGATATCAATCAAATCCAGGCCAAGCACATTGGAAAGCAGTAAAGAGAATATTGAGGTATCTGAAAGGAACCGTGGACTACGCATTATGTTATCAAGGCAATGATCTATATATACAAGGATATACAGATGCAGATTGGGGAGGGGATTTAGATGAAAGAAAATCTACCTCAGGATATGTATTATTACTAAACCATGGAGCAATATCATGGAAAAGTAAGAAACAATCCTGCGTTGCATTATCCACAATGGAAGCTGAATTTATAGCATTCTCAGCTACAGTACAAAAGGCTGTGTGGCTTCACTGATTCCTAATGCATTTGGGAGTCACTAAAAGCGAAATTAATCTAGTGACCATCAATTGTGATAGTCAAGTTGCCATTGCTTATACTCAAGACCCCAAATTTCATTGTAAGACAAAGCACATAGATACCAAGTATAATTATGTGAAAGATATAGTTTCACAAGGAGAAGTGAAAATGAAATATATATCTACACGAGATATGATAGCAGACCCAATGACGAAGCCAATTTCAAGAGATATATACATTGGGCATGTAAAGTCACTAGGACTACGTAGATGTTGAAATGTACTGATAAACATTTCTCTATGTATGTTCACTCTATTTAATGTCATTTGTTTGGATATATTGTATGATGAAGATTATACATTATGTGTCATTTGATTCATGAATATATGTGTTTATGTATAAATATATTTTTGAGATGAATCATAAGTATATGAGACAGATAATAGATTGGCCCTCTCACACAGGCAATCACCTCTAGTGTTTTTGCTTGCTAAAGATGAGGCATGTTTAAAGTTTATTATCTAGGTGATAATTGAGAGCAAGAAACTTAAACTATAAATGCCATATGGGAATTGGTTTAAAGTGATTTATTAATCACTATATCTGTCTTACGTTGCCAGATGAGAGTTCTGAATAAGTTTTTGAGTAAATGAGTGAACTCAAGTTAAACATTGAGTATGTTTGAACTATCATCTGTATTATATTTCTTGAATAAAGACGTTCAAGTTAAACGAAGTGGGTAAATACCGTAGCACATGACTCGTACCATGTGTGCACAACTGACCACAAAAGGGATTAATGTAAGTAATAAGATCTCATCTTACATTGTGTGAGACCCTTGAGGTTAAGAAGAACCTCATCATATACCCTTATGATTCTTGTTTCATTCTTGAGAATTGAATTTAAGGTTTGCTACTTTTGGTTATTGCCAAGAGATCATGTATGAAGCGATCTTATGGAATAATTCTAGGAAAGCAAATTAAAATTGATTCAAAAGAGAATTGAGAACAGAGGAAGGTCATTTAATTTAGATCATTGACTCGTATGAAAAGTATTCATAGATGGTCATCGTCTCTTTAGTAGAGAACATGAATACAGTCTTGACTCAAGAAACTAAATGAAATCAAAGGAAAAATACAAATGCGAGATATGACCTAGGGTATAGCATACAATTTCTACTCAAGGACATATAAGTCCTAGGATCAATTTATTAATCGAGATGTCATATACTCCTAACAGATATGTGACTATGTACTCTCGTCGTATGCTGGTCACACTGGTTATTGAACGAGTATGAGTACTGCAGAGTTTTTTTTTGTTTTAAACCCATCATGTGTGAGTGGGAGATGATGCCGTTTGACACCCATGATGGGTCAAATAGTCATCTGCCATGAGTAACTACCAATCGATAGTTATTTACAGATGAACTATAAATAGACAAAGGCAATGGTTTGAAGAAATACATGTGTGTTTGGTCTGTTCGACGCTGTTGCTTGGAAAAACTTCTGAGAGGATAACTCTGCTTCTTTAATCGGTGGAATCATAACAGGAATCCAAGTATGTGATTTCTGGTTTTTTATCCATGTATATATAATTGATCCTATAGTTTATGATATGTTCATAGAATTTCTAACACTTAACAACAGATTTAACCGTACTAAAAAGCTTCAGGCAGCTATTGGAATAAAAATCCTCGGAGAGCTCAGCCGATGAGGATTTGCCTGTTAAAATCACAAGTAAAGCTAATAAAACAAAAGCAACTGAGGATAAGGATCTTTATGGCCATTTCGATGTTTTGCTTTTGACGTGTTAAGTAGTGTGGTCTGGTAGTATATATGTTTTCGGTTTTGAATGACACGATACTGCTCCCAAGGTATATATAGAGGTTTAACGGAGGCTTAATGTAAAGATCTAGCTACAACTGGCCGGACATTTGGGAGCCTCTCATTTATATGGCATCTTAACCAGTTCCAGATCACCTACGATTGGCTACATTTGCGGACCTCACGATGGATGAAGGTAGTTGGAGGTGGCAGGAGTTCCAGTAATACCTCTCAGGCACAGTCTGCCTGACTTTGGCAAATTTCGGTCCTATTATAGCGAATTTGGGGGCAAATAATCTACAATGAGAATCTACCCCACACAGCGGTTTCATTGTGGCATCTACTTACAATTTAATCGAGGTTCGATCCACAGGTAACAAACACCCATTGTGGGGGATTATCTGAAAATGGGCAGGCCCGCAGAGCATCAGATCGTTTCTATGGTTTGTTGCCAAATGGAAACTACTGACCAATCAATAGTGCGTGGTTCATCATATTGCCCAAGACAGCCGATGCCAATTCTGTGGACAGGACGAGTCTACTGTCCACGTGCTGCGGAGTGTACGCGAGTGCAAGTTATATGGAGAAAATGTCCTCACAATGTGGTCGACCGGGGATTCTTCCAACAGGAGGAGGAGACCTGGTTGACCTCTAACCTTACGAAGCACACGCAAGTGCACCAGGATGTGTGGACCACGATCTTTGGAGTTACTTGCTGGTTCCTTTGGAAATGACAGAATAGCAGCTTATTAGAGCAGGGCTTTGTTTGGCCGGACGAGGGCCACATAGCTATCATAGATTACGTGGGATGGATCACCCGCGCTAAGACTATGGAAAATTGTGTGTTTCCAACGCCGGGCCTTCCAATAGGTTCCTTTGTGGGGTGGGCTAAGCCTACAACCAGCTGAATAAAGGTCAATTCTAATGGAGTAGTGACCCCGAGCTCCAATAGGGTTTCCGCTGAGAGGCTTATTAGTGATTGGAATGGGGCCTGGCAAGGGGGGTTCTAGCAACACCTTAAGACGGGTTCGCCATTAGCAACAGAGCTATGGGGGGTGTACTCAGGCCTCACACTGGCTTAGGACCTGAGCTTTAAACGGGTGGTGGTCGAGATGGACTCACTCGAGGTTATTAATCTTCTCTCTGATCCCCCCACCGTTCTGACAGAGATTTTCTTTTTGGTGACAGATATCCACCAGCTTTTGAATCGAGAGTGAATGACTCAAATTCAGCATATTTTTTTAGAAGGAAACCAGTGCGCAGACAATCTCACTCGCCTCGTTGGAATTTTACGTCTGAGTCCTTATATCTTACAAGAGCCCCCTTTTAGCATCCAAGAGCTTCTCTGTAGAGATGCACACGGTATAGTGTTTTCGAGAGCTTTGATTTAGTTTTGTAATTTCCTCTCGTAAAAAAAATCTAAAGATCTACAGGCAAGCTACCTAATCCTATAGACCAGTAGTGGTTTAAAATGTGTATGGAATTGTAAATCTAACTTGTACGTTTGGAAATAAAAATGAGGATTAACGAATTAGGACCTTGATTGATTTGATTACGAAAGAATCAGTCCAAGAACACGTTTATGTGTAAAGTTTTTGTAGCAGGTCGCGTCTTTGTTGAAACCAGCGCTGTTCGCTTTTAGATTTTTGGATTGATGGTAGCTTTGTAGGTCTAGATAAGTATGTTAGAAATTTGGCCCTATGATTAATATAATCTGATTTCTAAACATTTAATCAACCAGAATCGCATATAGATCAAATCAACAATGATATATATGTATAAATAAGAACACTAACCTTGATCCATTGCACAGCGGAAGCGTAAACATCAAAACTTGATGGATTTGTGTTCTTCCAAGTCAAGATCCAAATACTGAATGAATTCTTCTTATAGAACATAAAAAACTAACAATAATCTTTTTAGAGAAAATGTCAAGAGATGACATGACTTGGGGACCACAACCCTATTTATAGTCAATTTTGACTTACGGGTCATTGTGGGCCCATTAACTACAATGACTCGTAATGGGCTTCTACACATCAGGTTCATACTAATAATTAATTAATATTTCGATAGGCCCAATTAATTTACTATAGTTAGATCATATTTTATTAGGCCTATAACCGAGATAGAAATCTATGTACATATATTTATACACGTGGCCCATAAAATTCTAACAATCTCCCACTTGGGCTATGTGTGTTACCGGATAATGTACATAGAAGAAAACTTAATGCGCACAAACTTGCTATCTCATTCCAGAAACATACCAAAACAATCTGGTCCATCAATTTTACTAGTATAGGATCAAAGCGGCTTTTGTCATCTAATTGTGTGACTAAACCGAACAATTGTCACAATACTAGCAAAATCAATGACATAAATCTAGTATGGATGCGTAGCATGGAAATTACATGTGATGTGATCATAATCATGTCTATTTCCAACTTGTCCAAAATTTGTGACTCAAAGAGCCTCAAAATACTTTCTAACCTTATGCAATTCTGTAACAGAAAGCAAATTCTATATGTTCAGAATTTTTAGATAAACATGAAATTCCTTAGATTTCATAAACCAAAATCTGTATAGAAAGATAACTTTAGACCTTAGAAACTTAAACCTTAAAACATAAAATTTAGATGTCAAAGAACATACATAGAACTAAAAGATTAACTCCCACTAAAGTGACATGTCTGATAGATCTACTGTAAGACCCCACTCCCACACAACCCGAACCCGACATCGATGGTGATATCCGAGTCCGTGCCCCGCGAGGGTAGCGTGCTAAAACACTCATTCAGTAATCGGTATTTTTTTTTTGCAAACAATATAGATGCGGAATTCAATGCATAATTTGGGTCATCATACAATTTCTTTATACACAATTTCCAATAGCCACTCGGGCCCATTTCCCAAATACAAAAATATACTTTATTACTTAAATAAATGAAATGCAATGCAGACGCGAACTGATCCCGACTTCTATCCTTCACTTGAATCCTGCAAATATACTCTCGTTGGCTTAACGGGGTATTCTTCTGATCCTGAAAAATAATTGCAAATTTTGGGTGAGTTTTGCGAACTCAGTGAGTGACCATCATCGATGGCTCACTCATCACATATCACATATCACATAAGACATATATTTCATAATGATCGCACATGATCATATTATTTTACATTCAATCACTGAACCAATCTCACTTTATTTCCTATATCACATTATTTCCCATATTCATATCATTTCTTTAGCAACCATATTGAATCACATAAACTTGTTCAGTTATTTCACATTCACTATCATTTGATCATTTATGTCATGCATACTCAGTGTATATGAGACTCACTTTCCAATTGTTACTCTATTGTGACCGAGTGCCTGAACTGTCCCGTATAGGGCTTGTTGATAACTGTCCAATGTAGGGCTCATTGATAACTGTCCCATGTAGGGCTCATTGATAACTGTCCCATGTAGGGCTCGTTGATGATTGTCCCATATAGGGCTCATTGATAACTGTCCCATATAGGGCTCATTAATCGTTGAGCTTGTAGCTCTGATCGGTAGCTACTCTAGTCACAACAGCCATTATATGACATGCATTCATGAAATGAAATGCATCACTCACAATTTTGTAAACCCATTCATTCCCATATTATCGGACCTTAGTCCGGCATTTAACCTTAGTGTTGAGAATTCAATCGTCATTCATATGCATTGAAATGCATCACTCATAATTGCATGCTCTTATTCACTTATCAGCGGACCGTAGTCCGGTATGTAACAGATAGTTGAGAAATCACACTTTCACTTGCATGCAATTTACACATTCAGGAAACACATAGCAATCACTCAATACATTTAGTTCTTCCAATTTACAAACAAATAGCACTTCAATATCTAAGTCAATCATCACAATCATCGGACCTCCTGTCCGAACCCCACATATTCAATCACATTTACACAATCATCCAATAGTCAAATAATACCATAATTCAATTAACAAACAATAAAGTAAGACCATCTAGGTCTACTCACAGTACGCTCCAAATTAGCAGTTGCTTCCAATTCCTGGAAACGCCTGTCTGCGGACTTATGATCTGCACAACCCATTTATGCAATACGTTGCACACACATTAATAATGTTGCACCATTATAAGCATTTATTCATGCACATATATGTACAATGCATGTTCATGACAATCCCGGGGTATTTTTCCAAAATGCACATTCGGGTCCACTATTCACGTTCAATAAGAAAGTGAAAATAATGAAATTTGATCATACCCTCTTCTAGACATGTGTTCCCCTATGTCTTATGAATCCATTGACAACAAGATCACTCAATTTGGTTTAGTAGATTGGGAGATATACCTCAAACATTGGAGGATTGTTCTAAGTGTACTAAACCTAAACCTATCTCGAATTTGAACATCTTAAGAATTGAAGAAAATTTATCTTCTTCATATGATTTGTAGCCCTATATCTTAACTTTATTACAAAGAAAGAATCATCTCATTTGGAATCCTATAGCTCTAGATATAAGCAAAACACTGAACTCTGTTCAGTAAAACTACTCCCGTTGACAATGTTCCAATAGATTCTCACACTTGCATTTGATCAATCTCTTTAAATTTAACTCCAATTAATACAAATTTTATTGTAGATATAGGAAAATGTGTTAGGAATCTATTGCCACAAGAATCAATTCATTTGGATCTCTATAAAAGGAGTTATAGTCAAAGGAAGCAACCATGTTCATAACTGTCCTCCAATTGAACATACTTTGGCGCAAATACCATAACTTTCGTTCTAGATGTAGTAATGAATTCATTCTTGGACGATTGGAAATAACACATCTAGGGATACAATTTTCATGAAGATCAAAAATTTTAATTCTATCGTTAAGAGGGCCAAAACACACGGACCGTGTAAAGCCACACGGTCATACCGTGTAACCTTTGGGTGAAATGTGTTGCCTAAGCCTGGATTTACACGGGCCGTGTAATGGTACACGGACAGACCGTGTAAGCTACGGATTAACTAAAATTTTCACTTCTAAAACTCCTCCAAAAGGTCATAAACCCATTCTAACCTTTCATACACTCTTAAACACTTCCAAATGCACCAATTCTAGCATAAAACAACTTAAACATCAATGATATTCCATCCTTTCCCATCTCACATTTTATTCCTCAATACCAAACACTTCCTACTCACAATTCATCATGTTCAAGTTAGTGACTACACACATAAACACCTCAAATGTAGTTCAAAATCGTTCATACTCAATTCATATTCCCTAATGGCTTATACACATCCAAAATGAAACACAATCATATGCCTTTATTCACAATAATTTCAACCCTCAATTACCTAACTTCATACCAACATTTGGGACTCTTCAAGACCAAATTCACACTCAACATCTTCATAGAAATTGTAGTCAATTTCCTCTAGTTTCATTTAAACCAAGCCTCAACTCATTTGGACAACTATAGAAGCAAGTTTGACTATACAATTGGAGCCTACTCAAAGATCAACCTATTGCAAATTTCCAGATTTTTCCACCATTCAATCTTAACATTCAACTTATCTATTTAAATCATCATTTCCATTATACTTCTTCATCAATCCCTACCTAATTCAATTCAATAACTCACTCTCAAACAACCCATGATCTATCATTTAACAATTACCGTAAGCAAAGGCATATACATAGATATCTAGTTATAATCAAGTTTATACTCATTCATGCATCTCTTTGAACATCAATCCATCTCTAAACCTCTATAGATGCTTTCTCACTTATCCTATACATATAACAACAATATATGAACATAACTTTGCATCATCCAAGATACATACATAACCCTTACAAAACTCAAATCATCAAGATACTCAAGTTCATCATCAATTTAGCTTTATTTAGCCATACCCATAATATTTGAAAGGAAACTTACTTGGTTAAGCCACCTCATCATTGAACTCTCCAAGAACACCACCAAACCCTAGCTTCAACCATCACCACCGATCATCATCATCCAAAGGAGTAAAGAGGTCGGTTTATGACAAGTAAGCAAGAGCAAGATGACAAGGAACAAGGAATAGATGAAAGCTAAGCTTAAGTTGAAGGAAATCACAACACAAGAAGAGATGGGGAAGAAGCTCACGAAGAAGAGAAGAAAATAACCCAAAATTCAACTCCAAAGGGCTTTTAAAGAGTGAATGTCGTGAAAGAGGCCAAATGGAGCTTCAATTTAAATGGTTATCTAACCTAATACATGGCTCTCAACATGCCATGTGTCAAGCCAAGCTTTAACCTTTAATTTCTTCTTAAACTAATCAATTTCAAGTCCAATTTCTCATAAATAACACTTGTCAATTATTCCTATAACCATATGGCCAAAATTCAATTCCATAGGCACTAAATTCTAATACCGATTATCAGTTGGTCTGCCCCTCGATATTTTTCCTAGTCCGGAATTTACCCCCAAAAAATTTCAAAAAAATTCTTAAAATTCTCCAAAATTATAAAATCAATAATATCACTCTCCAAATAAATTTTCAAAATCAATAACCCACAATTCTCAACCCATTCACAAGTAGAACCAAATATACCGGGAATGTCAATGAATGCATGTACAAAAATTTCATGTGCAATAAATTCAGTTTTCACAATACAAGTATATCACAAAATGCATGAACGTGCAATTACATTAGTAAGCTTTCACTAAACACCCATATTTCCTATTTTACCCTTCCCGCTGATACCGGGATGTTACAACTCTCCCCTCCTTAAAGAAATTTCGTCCTCGAAATTAATATCGAATTAAGCAATAAGGCAGGGGTACTATTTTCTCATATACTTCTCCGTTTCCTATATCACTTCTCCACTCGAATACTTTCTTTTGAGACCACAGTTAATAGATTCAGGAGGTTTATCAATCCCTTGTTTAACTATCACACTTAATTATTCCCTTGGTAAGTTATTTTCACTTCCAGTTTTCAATATCTTCTTAACCAAATCCATGTAATACTGTGTGAATCCAAAACATCTGTTATGATTTATATTGACTCATATAGTTTCATGGTCCTATTCTCCCCATAGGTTCATATAGACCAATTTATGTCAAACTTCATTTTCCTCTATTGACACCTTTATCCCCATCTAAGTGCACTTTGGAAAAGGTGATACTCTCAAAGACAAGTTGTCCTTTTTCACTTCTCATCGATATTAATACACTTAACTCTTATATCTATTTCATGATATCCTATAACCTCAATGTTGATCCACTTAACTCATTCGTCATTATCTTGAATCACTTAACCTCTAGTACCGATTCATTCCCCTCATCAATATTCTCTTAAAACAATTATGGCCTTCAACCATTTTTATACCCTCTTCATTTCAATGTAGGGACAAATAACTCCCTTTTTGTCAGATGACCCCTTATATACTCTTCTAATGGTATCGTCAATATCACGTTTGATATGCCTACAGTCAATTTGAATTAAACAATAATCTCATGTTCTTATAATCTTCCAAAATATAAACTGTACACTTATCTCCAACTGTCAAAACTATTGGCCCTCAACTGCTCTTTCGATGTACTCTTACTAGGACATATTGCTTTGTTTATTTCTTGTGTTTTCTCTAACAGTCTCTTTATCAGGCATTACGCCTACTTCTTAAGGCAATCATAAATCTCATTTATTCAAAAGTTGGAGAACCGTTTTGAATTCCTTGATTAAGTTCGCTATTTCTAAACCCTCAATTTGGGCTTTGCCGAATCCTTTTATACACAACTAAGTTTTACATCTGATAGCTAATAATACTTTCTTGTTGCCCCTTGTAGTTCGACATTCTCGATTTGATAATCTTAGCGTTCAAATTTGATACTCTGCTAGTGAATCGTCTATTCAATGTATTAATTGCCAACACTAGTTTAATTGAGGAATACTCATTTGCACAATTCCTTTCAATCCTTTCCAACTTCACAAATTACGTCAATCTTTACTGATCTACATATTCATAAATATATCTCCCAAAATATTTCTGTACAAAGAATGTCTCCCAACTTTCAAACCAATTAGTAGACTTCCAATCAAATATCTAATTTCAACTTATGAGGCTCTAATTGTCCCGAGTTACAAACATCCCTTTATATAGTTGCAAGAGATTGCATCTCACTCTTTAATGGGAAACTTCGTGATACATAGCAAAATCCCCAAATCAAAGCTGTATCATTCCTCAAAATTTCTTTTTACCTTCCTCACTGACACGGCTTACATAATATTCCGCAAATAGTCAAATTTTCATCTCACATTTTAAAACACTTTCACACTGCCATCTATGCTTGGAGGCACTAATTGATACAATTTTGTTTGGATCATTTGAACCTCCAATAACATAATACTGTCGGGGACATTGTTAACTCTGACAAATATAGCCGAAGACTCTTTCTGCCAATAATTTGTTTTAATACCTGGTTAAGTCACTAATTCCCCAGTGCAGTAGTATTATCACACGTTATTCTCAATTTCCCAATTAACTCCCTTTCTTGACTGATTTCCTCATTTCATTCGATTTCCTGTGATTTCTCATTGACTTATTCTAATGTCTGTTCATTCATGCCAGTTTCTCCAGACATTTCCCCTTTTTAGGAAACATAACTTCCTGTGTTAGTAACACATTCATCATATATAATGTATATTCCCAAACATATTGATACAGAGTATAATATGGACCTAAGTTCCTTTTAAATTAGAAAAGTGTCCCCTTGAATCCACAAATCCACTTACATAGTTGGTATTCTACAAAATTAACATGCATACACTCTCTATAACATTTTCTAACTCTTATGCTTGAATCTTCACTAGGAATGTAACTCCAACATTCACTTTTGACTCATTTAATCCTTCATTGATTTCTGACCCTATCTCAGTGATTTCTTGGTACTATCATTGATATTGTTCATAAAATCCTTGTTAGTCAGCTATTTCCCATGATTATCTATCAATCATTCCTAGTACCTCAAGAAACATCAATTTCAACATTTCATAATATCTTAATAAGATCAATTGATATCATAGCTTTTATAATTAGAACATCCTTATAAGAAAGCTCAATAAGGCACTAAGCAACGTACCTTGGCATATGCCCCCATTAATTAACCAATTAATTGCAGTCGCTAGTGATCCTTGAATCCAAATTGATTCCAGATAACACTTCTATCTTTGTTCTTGCCTACAATTGGGGTACCTCAATACGATTGTGACATAAATCTAGTTGTTGTAGGCCACTATCGTACCCTACACTTTCTTCCTCACCTTAACACACTTCTTACCATCAATTCTACTCCACTTTTCAAGAATTTACTTCTTCTAATACTACATCATTACATAATAATTGGTAAGTGCATCCACTCGTCTCATTTCATTCCTCATCCTTTCTTTCATCATGTTCATACATAAAGTCCAAACTTATGCGCATCTCTCACTTTCTCCGTACTATACATCATTCATCGCCTATTTTCTTTCCTTCATTTTAATCTCATTTGCCTATTTTCCATCATTTCATCGTCTATATATGTATATCCTCAATCCCTTCAGTATTATAGATGCAGAATCATCATGGAATTTAATCTCAGTATCACAGACATATTATTACGCTAAATCCGACATTCGTTTCAAATCCAAGTCTAACCTTTCACTGTCATAGAAAATTTATTCCCTTTAACCGGGCTTATACAATTTTGTCTCATCATTTTCATAGATATTCTACTCAATCTGTACATTACCGAGATGTCTCGGTGTATCTAGTGTCTCCAAATTCTCAAAGCAATCACTATGATAGCAATTCTAAACCATGCATAAAAATCAGCCTATGAGACTTTAATTGTCTCTTAAACATACAAAACCACTTTATCTTGTTACAATAGATTGTATCTTGATCTCCGAACTTCACTATATACTGCATAATCTTCACATCCAAATGGCATAATGAACTTTAAGGTTATATTTTCCGCAAATTTTTTCTACATTCTTTCTTCGTACGATTTACACATTTTCTTCAAACAATCCACAACAATGCATTCATATTACGTTTATACTTGAGGATATATCCTCACAGTTGAATAGTAATACATTCACCAATTAATCATATATAATTTTATTAATTCTTTGTCCGTCATATCTCGTCATATACAATTTCTCATTTCTCCATGTCCACAACCTCCATTTTCTCACAATATAACATACCATCACTTTTCTCACTATGTATTTCAGCTTAAACAATTAACACATACTCATGCGTGTGACTCATACTCATGCGACTCAGACTAGGGATCAGTTGCCGCCGTCTGCTATGACATAGCTGAAATGCATGTAAAATGCATGTAACTTGACCCATATTTTAGAAACTGCCCATATAAGATAGTATTTCTGGGCTCTGATACCACATATGTAACACCCCACTCCCACACAACCCGAACCCGACATCGACAGTGATATTCGAGTCCGTGCCCCGCGAGGGTGACGTGTTAAAACACTCATTCAGTAATCGGTACATTTTTTTTGCAAACAATATATATGCGGAATTCAATGCATAATTTGGGTCATCATACAATTTCTTTATACACAATTTCCAATAGCCACTCGGGCCCATTTCCCAAATACAAAAATATACTTTATTACATAAATAAATGCAATGCAATGCAGACGCGAACTGATCCCGACTTTTATCATTCACTTGAATCCTGCAAATATACTCCCGTTGGCTTAACGGGGTATTCTTCTGATCCTGAAAAATAATTACAAATTTTGGGTGAGTTTTACGAACTCAGTGAGTGACCATCATCGATGGCTCACTCATCACATATCACATAAGACATATATTTCATACTGATCGCACATGATCATATTATTTTACATTCAATCACTGAACCAATCTCACTTTATTTCCTATATCACATTATTTCCCATATTCATATCATTTCTTTAGCAACCATATTGAATCACAAAAACTTGTTCAGTTATTTCACATTCACTATCATTTAATCATTTATGTCATGCATACTCAGTGTATATGAGACTCACTGTTGTGACCGAGTGCCTGAACTATCCCGTATAGGGCTTATTGATAACTGTCTCATGTAGGGCTCATTGATAACTGTCTCATGTAGGGCTCATTGATAACTGTCCCATGTAGGGCTCATTGATAACTGTCCCATATAGGGCTCATTAATCGTTGAGCTTGTAGCTCTGATCGGTGGCTACTTTAGTCACAACAGCCATTATATGACATGCATTCATGAAATGAAATGCATCACTCACAATTTTGTAAACCCATTCATTCCCATATTATCGGACCTTAGTCCGGCATTTAACCTTAGTGTTGAGAATTCAATCGTCATTCATATGCATTGAAATGCATCACTCATAATTGCATGCTCTTATTCACTTATCAGCGGACCGTAGTCCGGTATGTAACAGATAGTTGAGAAATCACACTTTCACTGCATGCAATTTTTACATTCAGAAACACATAGCAATCACTCAATACATTTAGTTCTTCCAATTCACAAACAAATAGCACTTCAATATCCAAGTCAATCATCACAATCATCGAACCTCCTGTCCGAATCCCACATATTCAATCACATTTACACAATCATCCAATAGTCAAATAATACCAGAATTCAATTAACAAACAATAAAGTAAGACCATCTAGGTCTACTCACAGTACGCTCCAAATTAGCAGTTGCTTCCAATTCCTGGAAACGCCTGTCTGCGGACTTGTGACCCACACAACCCATTTATGCAATACGTTGCACACACATTAATAATGTTGCACCATTATAAGCATTTATTCATGCACATATATGTACAATGCATGTTCATGACAATCCCGGGGTATTTTTCCAAAATGCACTTTCGGGTCCACTATTCACGTTCAATAAGAAAGTGAATCTAATGAAATTTGGTCATACCCTCTTCTATACATGTGTTCCCCTATGCCTTATGAATCTATTGACAACAAGATCACTCAATTTGGTTTAGTAGATTGGGAGATATACCTCAAACATTGGAGGATTGTTCTAAGTGTACTAAACCCAATTCTATCTCGAATTTGAGCATCTTAGGAATTGAAGAAAATTTTATCTTCTTCATATGATTTGTAGCCCTATATCTTAAATTTATTACAAAAAAAGAATCATCTCATTTGGAATCCTATAGCTCTAGATATAAGCAAAACACTGAACTCTGTTCAGTAAAACTACTCCCGTTGACAATGTTCCAATAGACTCTCACACTTGCATTTCATCAATCTCTTTCAAATTAACACCAATTAATCCAAATTTTATTTTAGATATAGTAAAATGTGTTAGGAATCCATTGCCACAAGAATCAATTCATTTGTAGCTCTAGAAAAGGAGTTATAGTCAAAGGAAGCAACCATGTTCATAACTGTCCTCCAATCGAACATACTTTGGCGCAAATGCCATAACTTACGTTCTAGATGTAGTAATGACTTCGTTCTTGGACGATTGGAAAGAACACATCTAGGGATACAACTTTCATGAAGATCAAAAATTCTAATTCTGTCGTTAAGAGGTCCAAAACACACGGACCGTGTAAAGCCACACAGTCAGACCGTGTAACCTTCGGGTGAAATGTGTCGCCTGAGCCTGAATTTACACGGGCCGTGTAATGGTACACGGATAGACCGTGTAAGCTACAGATTAACTAAAATTTTCACTTCTAAA
Source organism: Erythroxylum novogranatense (assembly GCA_029891385.1). Taxonomy (NCBI): domain Eukaryota; kingdom Viridiplantae; phylum Streptophyta; class Magnoliopsida; order Malpighiales; family Erythroxylaceae; genus Erythroxylum; species Erythroxylum novogranatense. Next base: position 9,145,547 of record CM057234.1, read on the forward strand.
ACTCCTCCAAAAGGTCATAAACTCATTCTAACCTTTCATACACTCTTAAACACTTCCAAATGCACCAATTCTAGCATAAAACAACTTAAACATCAATGATATTCCATCCTTTCCCATCTCACATTTTATTCCTCAATACCAAACACTTCCTACTCACAATTCATCATGTTCAAGTTAGTGACTACACACATAAACAACTCAAATGTAGTTCAAAATCATTCATACTCAATTCATATTCCCTAATGGCTTATTGTTGGACCCCGTTTCCAGAATCTAACTCAAACTAAAACCATAACACTTACTAACCTGCTTTGATACCGCAATTGATAGGCCCCGTTTTCGAAACCTATCCTCGGTACAAAATACCATCACACTGAAGCGTGGTTCGCTGAAATCTTTTCTTTCTCTGCTACCAAACATGATGAGCCCCGAACTCGGAGTTCGACCATTGAACCAAAAACGTTGGTGTACACCACAAAAATCGTGAAGCTTACAATCTCATTTCACTTCTACATTTCCTTTTTCCATAACACATCTTATTGTGGTATATAAATACATATGCATAACCAAAATTCACAATCCAAAAATCATATCATAACTATAACTCCCTCAATTAAACTAAATTCTCTCTCAATCCGGTCCGAATACACAAATGCGTACTTCCACTGGTTATTAGCCATACATAATTCATTTACATCAAAGAATAGAATTTACAAGTTCTCCTGGCATACCAAGCCACAATACAATTTCCGAATATACAAAATATACCGATTCAAAAATTTCCAATACCAATTTAACTTAGAACAATACAATAAGCACACATATAAATCGAAACCTTCACTTCCCTTCACCCGATCTTCTTCTCATCACCTGTGGATGGGAATGAAGGGGGAGTGAGCTTATAGCTCGTGGGTAATAGGTTTATAACGAAGAACAAGCAAAACCGTTGAAAAGTTCATTTGTTATAATTAAAATCATAATAAGTTCATAAAACGCTTTATTCCCAAATTCTCATCAAACCAAATTCGAGTCAAACTCGTAATTGAAAAGTGTATTTGCATAGTAAGAAATGTTATCACATCAACACAACATGTTCATTCAATCATCAATATAAAATGCTCAATTTATATACATACTTGACAATTCATAGATGCAATGCACAAACAAACGGCTCGAGAGTTCCATGGAAACAAAAGGGAGAAACCGAAGTTTACACCCTGAACAAAATGAGTCCATTTGGAGCTCATAGGCCACAAGCAGGCAGCCGGGAGAAGGCTCTTGTCGACGTGCACGTGACGAACGAAATGGTTCCACTCTTTCCCAGACAAAAGCACATAATCATGCTCAAATCCTTTCATCAAATGTTTTCATGCTTTTCATGCTCTTTTCTTTCTTTTCCGAATATACAAAATGCCATAAATTTTCTAAGGCATAACATCAAATGTTCAATGCATTCTCATCTTTATTTTGAAAGTCATCAGAAAAGTTCATATGTTGAAACATGCATAAAATTTTCAAATCATTTAATAGAAACAGAACGATATTTATGAAGTAATTGAAATCATTCTTGAATTGGGAGAAAACTTTAGTGGCTCATGACTAAATTATAAACATCAAACCCACCTGAAATCCTTGCTCGCATACATGCTTCAAAGATACCTCTCATCTTGCTCCTCTTGCCTTCCTTGATTCCCTTTATCAAATGCAAAATTCCTATTCAAATAGGAATACAAATTAGGTACCCAAAAATCGTACATTCACTAAGATAAATTCTAAACAAACCCAAACTCTGCCAAAGTCCAAACATTCGGGTCACTTTTCCCATAAAAATTCTCATTGTCTTACATGTCCATTGAATTCCAAAAATATTCAATTTGGTTCAAAAACCCGAAAGTTATACCCCAAACAAGTTGAGACTATCCTTACGTTGAAACAAGAATCTATACCCAAATTCTGACCAAACTTTAAGATTCTTATAGTCTGAATTTCAATTTCATTGCTTCATAAAACTTGTAGCCATCTATCTCTAGTTCACAACGAATCTGAAATCACCTCAATTGGACATCTACATCAAAAGATATGCCCAAAAATATCAAAATTCATCTTTGCTGGAAGCTGGGGGCTCACCGCGGCGAAGCCCCACTCGTTGTGGCGAACGCCCGCGTTCATCGCGGCGAACATAAGTTCCTACGTCGCGACAAATCCTTCCTCGAACGTCGCGATGAACACAATTCACACGTCGCGACGAACCCTTCCCCGCTCGTCGTGACGAATTTAATTATTACACGTCGCGACGAACTCGCACGTCACGGCGTGTTCATACGCATGTCGCGACGTGCGGCTCTGGAGAACGACTCCGAAACCCGATTTCCAGCATTTTCTCACTTCAATCCCTTCCATTTTCCAAATACAACACATCTAAACCTTAGATCAAGTCCTACACTACATTTCTAACCCATTAACAACTTAAAAACCTGCACATAATCATTAACCCAAAGAAATCTAACCATTTTTGCCCTAAAACCCTAAACCACCGATTCTACCCCATGCAAAATGATTTAGGGTTTAATCCAACCACAACAAGGTTAAACGAAGAGCAACTTACCCGGAAATTGCTTCAAACTGTCGGAAATCCTCAAAGATCGCAATCCCTCTTCTCTTCTCTTCTCCCTCTCCCACGACTCTTCTCCTCTTCTTCTTCCTTCTTTTCCTTCTTTCTTCTAACTCTTTCTTTTAATTCCACTTCATTGCCAAATGCCCATTTTACCCCTTTCAATTAAGTCTTAAGCCTTATAACCTTAAGTGTCATGACCAAAATGCCCTTATACAATTTACCCCTTTTAATACAACCAAACCATAAAATAAATTCTACTAACATTTATTGAACAAGTAGAACCAAAACTTTATCCATCAAACCTCGTAATCTAATTAAATCATGCTTAATTCAATACAAAAAAATTAGGGGGCCAACACTTATACACATCCAAAATGAAACACAATCATATGCTTTTATTCACAATAATTTCAACACTCAATTACCTAACTTCATACCAACATTTGGGACTCTTCAAGACCAAATTCACACTCAACATCTTCATAGAAATTGTAGTCAATTTCCTCTAGTTTCATTTAAACCAAGCCTCAACTCATTTGGACAACTATAGAAGCAATTTTGACTATACAATTGGAGCCTACTCAAAGATCAACCTATTACAAATTTCCAGATTTTTCCACCATTCAATCTTAACATTCAACTCATCTATTTAAATCATCATTTCCATTATACTTCTTCATCAATCCCTACCTAATTCAATTTAATAACTCACTCTCAAACAACCCATGATCTATCATTTAACAATTACCATAAACAATGCATATACATAGATATCTAGTTATAATCAAGTTTATACTCATTCATGCATCTCTTTGAGCATCAATCCATCTCTAAACCTCTATAGATGCTTTCTCACTTATCCTATACATACAACAACAATATATGAACATAACTTTGCATCATCCAAGATACATACATAACCCTTACAAAACTCAAATCATCAAGATACTTAAGTTCATCATCAATTTAGCTTTATTTAGCCATACCCGTAACATTTGAAACGAAACTTACTTGGTTAAGCCACCTCATCATTGAACTCTCCAAGAACACCACCAAACCCTAGCTTCAACCATCACCACCGATCATCATCATCCAAAGGAGTAAAGAGGTAGGTTTATGACAAGTAAGCAAGAGCAAGATGATAAGGAACAAGGAATAGATGAAAGCTAAGCTTAAGTTGAAGGAAATCACAACACAAGAAGAGAAGGGGAAGAAGCTCACGAAGAAGAGAAGAAAATAACCCAAAATTCAACTCCAAAGGGCTTTTAAAGAGTGAATGTCGTGAAAGAGGCCAAATGGAGCTTCAATTTAAATGGTTATCTAACCTAATACATGGCTCTCAACATGCCATGTGTCAAGCCAAGCTTTAACCTTTAATTTCTTCTTAAACTAATCAATTTCAAGCCCAATTTCCCATAAATAACACTTGTCAATTATTCCTATAACCATATGGCCAAAATTCAATTCCATAGGCACTAAATTCTAATACCGATTATCAGTTGGTCTGCCCCTCGGCATTTTTCCTAGTCCGGGATTTACCTCCGAAAAATTTCAAAAAATTCCTAAAATTCTCCAAAATTATAAAATCAACAATGTCACTCTCCAAATAAATTTTCAAAATCAATAACTCACAATTCTCAACCCATTCACAAGTAGAACCAAATATACCGGGAATGTCAATGAATGCATGTACAAAAATTTCATGTGCAACAAATTCAGTTTTCACAATACAAGTATGTCACAAAATGCATGAACATGCAATTGCATTACTAAGCTCTCACTAAACACCCATATTTCCTATTTTACCCTTCCCGCTGGTACCGGGATGTTACACCTACTACTCCTATATTGGCCACATGTACGTGAAACACTGAAGGTGGCAACCCTTTGGTGAGTGGGTCTGCAATATTAAAGTTTGTACCAATATGTTCTATAGACACTTGAAGATTCTGAACCCTTTCTTTTACAGCCAAATACTTGATGTTGATATGTTTTGATTTCGATGAACACCGGTTGTTATTTGAATACAGTATAGCGGCTTGTTTATCACAATAAATCTTTAGTGGTCCTTTTATATCATAAACCATTTGCAGCCCAGTGATAAAGTTGTGTAGCCATATTCCATGACACGATGCTTCATAGCAGGCTATATATTCTGCCTCTATAGTAGAAGAAGCTACAAGTTTCTGTTTTTCACTTTTCCATGAAACAGCTCCTCCACCTATCATGAAAACATAACCTGAGGTGGATCTTCTGCTATCTAAGCATCCAGCGTGATTAGAGTCAGTATATCCAACGATTTCTAAGCGCTCTGACCTTTTGTATGTGAGCATATAGTCCTTTGTTCTCTGTAAATACCTCATAACCCGTTTTGTTGCTTTCCAGTGATCCATTCCCGGGTTACTCAAATATCTACCTAACATTCCCGTTATGAATGCTATATCCGGACACGTACATACTTGTGCATACATGAGACTCCCTATAACCGAAGCATAAGGGATTTTATCCATCTCAGCTTTCTGTGTTTCCAATTTAGGACATTGGAGCAAACTAAACTTATCACCCTTTGAAACAGGAGTGTCTCCTGGTGAACAATTGTGCATGCCATATCGACTTAGCACCTTATCAATATAGGACTTTTGAGATAGACCAAGTATACCTTTTTACGATCCCGATGGATCTCAGATACCCAAGACAAAGATGCATCACCAAGATCTTTCATTTCAAAATTCTTTGACAGAAATTTCTTGGTTTCATGCAATAAACCTATATCGCTACTTGCCAGTAGAATATCATCTACATATAGCACCAGGATAATAAATTTGTTCCCACTGAACTTGATATATATGCACTGATCAACGATGTTTTCCTTAAAACCAAACGAGGTTATCACGTGATCAAATTTCCGGTACCATTGGCGGGATGCCTGCTTTAAACCATAAATGGACTTCTTAAGTTTGCAAACAAGGGGCTTTGAATCATTGAATTCAAAGTTATCTGGTTGCACCATATATATTGTTTCATCAATGTCACCATTGACAAAAGTTGTCTTTACGTCCATTTGATGTAGCTCAAGGTCACAATGAGCTACAAGTGCCATAATGATTCTAAAACAGTCCTTTGTTGAAACTGGAGAAAAGGTCTCTTTATAATCAATGCCTTCCTTCTGAGTGAAGCCTTTGGTGACTAAGCGTGCCTTATATCTTTCAATGGTACCACGCAAGTTCCTTTTGGTTTTAAATATCCATTTGCAACCAACCGGTTTCTCTCCTTTAGGTAACTCGACAAGATCCCAAACGCCATTGTCTTCCATTGACTTCATCTCCTCCTTCATGGCTTCAATCCACTTATCAGAGTTTGAACTTGATTTGGCCTGACTTACAAATGTTGGATCATCCTCTACCCCAACGCTACATTCATGTTCATTGAGATATACAATATAGTCATCTGATATTGCACTTCTTCATTCTCTAGTGGATCTCCTAATAGGCACTTCTAATTGAGGTGGTTGATTGTCATTATTCGAATGCATAATGTTTCGATCAACATAGGAGATATGACAGTAAAATTATGTTTTCAAAGATTATCTTGATTTACAATTTGAATAGTGTCGTATGGTTAACCCATCACTTTCAATTGTTCTTGTTAGGGAATGTTAACTCACCCTCAGAACACAATATCTTGATTTTGATTACTCCCATCGTAATCAACATCCTCAATAAATTTGGCATTCCCTGTTTCAAAAAAGGATCTGGTTGAGGGATTATAGAATTTGAAAGCCCTAGATTTTTCTGGGTAACCTACAAAGTAGAAACTAATAGTTCTTGAGTCCAATGTCTTTTCATTTGGCCTATAAGGTCTAGCCTCAGCTGGACAACCCCAGACATGCAAGTGCCTAATACTAGGCTTCTTACCTGTCCATAGCTCGTATGGGGCTTTAGTTACTGCTTTGCTAGGAACTCGGTTTAAGATGTAAAATGCAGTTTTAAGTGCTTCACCCCAAAGTGATTCTAGTAAAGAAGAATGACTAATCATACTTCTCACCATGTCTTTAAGAATTCGGTTTCGTCTTTCAGCTACACCATTTTGACTAGGAGTCCCTGCATGGTGTAATCGAGCAACTATTTCACACTCGCTAAATATTTGGCGAAGGGTCCTGAAGTTGTTCACCGATCCATCATATCGCCATAGTATTCACCACCACTACGTAGGATCTAACACCTTTTATTTTCTTGCTTAGTTGATTTTTAACTTCATTTTGAAATTCTTGAACACATCTAAGGATGTGACTTCTCATGAATTAAGTACAAATATCCATAGCGAGAGTAATCGCCTCATGAAACTAATAAAGTATTGTTGTCCGCTCCATGAAGCCGTAGGAACGGACCACATATATCTGTATGAATCGCCCAATAGCTCATTACTCCTATTTGCACCTGTTTTCCTTATGTTTGTTTGTTTTCTCTTTACACATTCTATGCAGACCTTGAGATCTGATAAATCAAGGGAATTGAGAATTCCTTCAGACACAAGTCTTTGTATTCTCTGTTTAGAGATGTGGCCTAATCGCTTATGCCACAACATTGATGAATTCTCATTAGTTATGTTTCTTTTAATACCAATGTTACTTGAGTGCAGGTTTTCAAAATGATTAATTATCTTAGAATCCAGTTTGTATAGTTTGTCGATACGAGTGCCAGTGGCAACAACTTGAGAATTTAGAGAAACAACACATTTACCCTTTTCAAATAGACAAAAGTAACCAGAGTTGTCCAAATTAGAAACAGAAATTAAGTTCCGTCTAAACGACGACACAACAAAAGTTTCATCTAAATCCAAATAAACACCATACTCTAACTGAATTCTAAAATAACCAATAGCTTCAACAATAGCTATGTTGCCATTTCCCACATAAATGTATTTTTCACCATCAGTTGGCTTTCGACTCTTGAGGCAATCCTACATAGTAACACTTATGTGAGTGGTAGCACCGGTATCTAGCCACCAAGTGTCAATTGGTACTAAAGCCAAATTAACTTCATAACAAACAAAGTTGAGAAATATACCTTTCTTAACACGCCAGTTAGCGTACTTGGTACATTCTTTCTTCACGTGACCCGGTTTCTTACAAAAGAAGCAAAGAGCAGCCTTATTCTGCTTCTTTTGTGCACCTTGCACTGTTCCAGAGTTTGCAGTTTCTTTACCTTTATTCCTTTTCCTCTTATTGGAATTTCCCTTAGAAGTTGTTGCTAAATGAGCACTTTCAATCTTCTCTTGTTTCAGCCTTTCCTCTTCTTGCACACATTGAGCTATAAGCTCATTTAGGGTCCACTTCTCCTTTTAAGTATTGTAGAAGACTTTGAACTGACTAAATTATGTAGGAAGGGAAATCAAAACCAAGTGCACGAGTATGTCATCAGACAACTCCAGCTTAAGTGCCCTTAGCTTTGTGACAAGATTAGACATTTCCATTATGTACTCCCTGATGTTTCCTTTTCCCTTATAGCGCATTGAAACAAGCTTGGTTAGTACAGTGCTTGTTTCGACCTTTTCGTTTGCAGCGAATCGGTCAGAAATTTGCTTAAGAAAACTCTCAACATCAGCCTCATCAGGAATTCCTCCTCTTATGGAATCCGGAATGGAATGCTTCATGATCATCGACTATGCGGTTTGACGCTCCCACTTCTCGATCATACTATCCTTTCAAGAAGATCGATGTCGGTCGAGTGCCGCAGGACGTTCAAATCTAAATACAAAGTCTAGATCCATGCAGCCAAGCACAATCATTATGTGCTCCTTCCATTTCTTGAAGTTTGTGCCGTTAAGCACGGGAATATTGTTCATGTTGACAGAAATTGATGACACTTTAAGAAAGAAAACAAAACAAAATGCTCACAATCAGTTAAGAAGTCAAAATAGAAAATTTAGAAAGGGGGCCATTACAAGATACCTAGTACAACATTACTATTCAGTCTTTAGACAAAAATAATAATTTATAAGTGGTCTTCTTGGTCATAGTCAAAATATGGAAACTAAAACGGCCTAACAATGTGCCTTTCTTTGGACCGACGCATTGTTAGCATGTTATACCAAATGCTTCACATAATTTAATACTATCCATCGTGCCTAAATAACCTTCCGTTGGGCTGATTATTTCGCAATGATGTTTTAACATTTTACTTACTATCTGGCCAAAATAACCTTCCTTTGGGCTGATTATTCTGTATAGATATGAAATTAAATTACCAGTCATCTGGCCAGAATAACCTTCCTTTTGGTTGATTATTCCACATAGATGAAACATGCATTATCATTCTATAATTGATAAATTTTACTCAATAGAAGTTACTTTTGTAACATATCGGTTCAATCTATTTAATTCAAAATGATAAGCATCTAAAATTTAGATAAATTTAGGTGATTTAATCAGTATTTAAAAATGGACAATCAACAAACCCCAAAATTTGACTTCAATTAATTATTACGAAATTATAACCTTAGTTCGTAATAATATTATATAACAGTGGAAGGCTTTATAAAATTATTTAATTTAAAACTTTAGGTTATATATGTTTATATATAACGTCCACTGTCAAATTAAGTCGGAATGACTTAATCTACACTCATTCTAGTCTTAACGCAGATGGTAGAGGGCATGGTTTAATCATGTGCTTATGGGATCAGTTCCCACAAGCAGCGTGTTTATTATTTTCATGATATAAACGATGACACACTATCATTTTCATGATATAAATGGTGAGTCTCCATTAACAGGGAGACGATGTAAAATAAGCATAAGAGACCATACCGATGCGACAGAGAGACGCGTCTGTTGAATGGTATAGGAGACTGACCGACGATCACCAAAGGACTCGACGATCCACGGACACCAAAGCATGCGTGTTCGTTGCATGCGCCAGGGAAATAGTCTCTTGCCAAAAACTGCAGAAACGGTCAGGGAGTTATCCCTGACGTATGACTGGTTTGGAAAACAAAAACGACCCGAATACGAAAAACGGGTCTTGATCCAGTTTATACCAGATTCTTAACACGTTTCAGTGAGTTTTCAGGCAAAAACACAAAAAACGAAAACTGAATGAAACCATTTTGTTTTTTTTTCCTGATGATGACGACAGTGTTTACTTGTGTCTCCGTTAATCGCAGACTAAGATAATGAAGAGATCAAAATTACTTTTACCCATAAAAATTTCAATCTCAGTCGATTATAAAGAATAAAATAATAAACCATAACCCAAAACAAATGAAATCTCAAATGATAAATTTGTAGGCCATTGTTTTACTACCATGCATATCTGGAACGGAGTAAAAACAAGAACTGAATATCATGCTGAAAGAATCTACGTAAGTGAATATGATATCACTTGTTAAAAATTTAGGCTTATGATTAATATAATATGATTTCTAAACATTTAATCAACCAGAATCGCACATAGATCAAATCAACAATGATATATGTATAAATAAGAACACTAACCTTGATTCATTGTACAACAGAAGCGTAAACAACAAAACTTGATGGATTTGTGTTCTTCTAAGTCAAGATCCAAATACTAAATGAATTCTCCTTATGGAACAGAGAAAACTAACAATAATCTTTTTAGAGAAAATGTTAAGAGATGATATGATTTGGAGACCACAATCTTATTTATAGTCAATTTTGACTTACGGACTATTGTGGACCTATTAACCACAATGACTCGTAATGGGCTTCTACACATCAGGCTCATACTAATAATTAATTAATATTTATGTAGGTCCAATTAATTTACTATAATTAGATCACATTTTATTAGGCCTATAACTGAGATAGAAATCTATGTACATATATTTATACACGTGGTCTATAAAATTCTAATGAAGTAGCCTATGGGTAGAGCTTTCATCTTTGATTTTTCAAATCACTGCCTTGCCTGGAAAGGAATTTGAGCAAGTCAGGAAGAGTTTTCATTCTCTTTTAACGTTATATAAATTATTGATTTTGTTCTCGCATCAAGGTGATTGTTAGATTTAAATAATTTCAATATATATTCATGTGATTTTTAATCTTAATAAATGGTACTTAAAAAGATTAACATCCATCAATAATGTTTGTAATTATTACTCATCAGTTATAGTAAATATGTAAGTGTTAGAGAGGGGAAGTGCATCTACTTTCAGCCACGTAGTAGGAAGCGATAAAACAGAAGATCTCATCCTGATGAGATGTACTTTCCGTTTTCAACCACACTTAAATCCTACTGTACGTCTACCACCTGAAATCCTTTTTGCTGTTTACGATGTTCCAATCTTATACCGTTTAATTTTATCCACATATTAACTTGAATTCTATTTCTTACATCTACGGAGTGAGATGGCATTGAGGAAAGAATCATTTCAACAACCCACTAGATGAACCCGTGGTTAAATATTCGATGTCACGGGAGGAGTAAGACTGTTCAGTTTTGTCTCGCTATTATAATTCTTGGGTAGATTCTTTGCATAAGCTAAGGACAATGACATGAAAACCTTGATCATTAACCATTAAAGTGAAGGGAAATAAGGATGAATGTAAATATAAGACAAGAGCAGGGAAGAGTCAATTAATCATTAAGTGATTTGACATGATGATACGTGGCTTGGACAACATTTGAATCGCCAGAATAGGGTAAAGGAACAACATTTAGGCATATGCTGTCGGGTGGACGTTGGGGTTTCATATCTGCTTCTTGTCTAGGAACGATTTTAACTCCAACACTTACTTTGGCTTCGAAAAATATTAAATAATGAATAATAACGTGTGAAGCCAATCAAAGTTGGGCACCAAATTTGGAATAAGTTTATCCAATGGAACTTCCGTCTTTCTATCCGACAAAAGCTACGGCTGTGGTTTTTGATGATTATTGTTAGAATTTATAATGAACCTATAGATTCACGCAAGAAAGAAAGTTAGATCATATATAAGTTTAAGTGAGGTTCCATCCTAAAATTAATTGGTGATAGGTGGAGTAGTTTACTAAACTTATATGTTAGTTTTCTTTCCTCTCTTTCTTTAATGTGAGACAAATTTTCACATTATATTTCAACATACCCCCTCACGTATGGGTATAACACGTGACATAATATATCAATTTTAGGGATTAACGATTAACATAAGAGCAACATGCTCTGATACTATGTTAGAATTTATAATGGACTTATAGGTCAACACAAGAATAAAAGTTAGACCACATATAAGTCTAAGTGAGATTCCATCCTAAAATTAATTGGTGATATGTGGAGTAGCTTACTAGATTTATATGTTAGTTTTCTTTTATCTCTTTCTCTAATGTATGACAAACTCTCACTTTATATTTCAACAATTATTATTAGTTTAGAAGATACTTTAGAGAGAAACTTTACTAGTGTTTCTAAACTCCTCTATCCTTTTAAACAGTTCCTACTTTATGTTATGGTTTTTCATTTATAAATATGTGGATAAGTAAGAATTTGTTAAAAGGGACGGAAGATCTGATCCCTTCTTTATATATTATTTTAAAATCTTGTATGAAAATGGATTTACGGCTTTTCTATCAGTAATTAAGCTCGTTAAGTATATTAATGGGAAGTTTTTAATCCTTGAATATACACAAGTAAGGGAAAATTGCTTACGAAATATTGTATGAAAATAAAATTAGGTATTTCATTTTTCTTTTACAACTTTTTATGAACAGGATACGTAATAAAGTCCATCATATATATTACAGTCCTAACATACACAAATATGGACAAAATAAAATTATTTACATAATATTGTTTATAAAGTGCGTTTTATTATTCATGCCATTCCTACATTATTGAATTCTAACATACGAAAAGTGGAATAAATTTGCTATCAAAACTAGCTAAGGAAGTTTTCATAATTTTTTCATATTGTTTTTGATATAATCAGAGATCATGTTGTCAAATTTGGAAAAAGGCATATTTGCAAAAATGAGCCCATAATTAATCTATTTAAGCTCACCATTCATGTATACATTCTCAAATAGAGAAAAATAACTTTTGATTAAATTATAAACTTTTTACAAATATAAAAATATTGAATGTGTCATTTAAACAAATGTGACCTTTAACTATGTCTTATTTGACAGCGATTTCAAAATCATTGTTAAAAGTTAGTTCTGGTGACGGTTTGAATAACATCACCAAAAGCTTACTTTTTTTGCAACGTTTTACATAATAATTGCTAAGTGCAAGTCTTTGGCGACACTTCATAGGAATCATTGTAAAAAGCTTGTCCTTTTGTGACGACTTTGTAAATCGTCAAAAAAGCAGAACTTTTGGTAACAAATTTTTTAAGTCATTTCCGAAAGCTTAAATAACAAAATCGTTCTCTTATTCATAGTTATGAATTAACTAATTTTGGCTTCATTATTTTGTGACTAAATATCATAATTGAGAAAATTCAAATATAGTATTATTGACAATGATTATAAGTGTAAAAATATATTTAGCTATAAAAATAAGCAAATCATTTCAATAATTTATAAAACTACAAACTCAAAATTAATTAATATTATATAAATTTATAATTAATATTATATTATATAAATTTATACTTTTTATTTTTATCTTTTAAATTATATGACTTGACAATTTCATATGGTGTCACAAAATTTTTAAACAGTTTTGAAATGATATTTGTAATGTAATGATATATGCTTCTCACGAAAAACACAACAAATATTTATATATGGTAAGTAATATAATATAATGATAAATAGTAAGTAACACAAGATTTTAAATAAAAGTTTAACAATTATTACATGCTGGTCGGATCAGCTAAATTGGGTCAGAACCCAGTCTCAACGTCATATGGGCCGATCGGTCCAATCACCAAAGATCAGTCTCATACCTAATGGCTATGTCAAGCCCAAGCCTGATCCACGCTCTCCTCAGCCCACTTGTAGGAGAAAGACTCCCATGCAAATACGTAAAAGACTAAAACCTAGTTGTTACTTCATATTTAAGGGATAATTCCACCAAATTAAGGTACGCAATCATATAACCTAATTCTCTGTGTTTACAACGAACCTACCTTCACCAAAAGACTGACTTGAGCGTCGGAGGGGCTAATCGGGACACAACCTCCGACGTGCCTTCTTTGTTTTGCAGGAATCTCGGCGTTGAAGTCACTACAGAAAGCAACCAACTCATGGATCCAAACGGCAACGTTCAGTTCCGCAAGAATCCGGTAGAACCAATTGGCGCCCACCGTGGGGCCCGACATCATGGCACCACGTCCAGAAACACACAAATCAGCCAGGCGGCGGCGACAAACCCTGATATAGTCGCTGTCGCGGCTCTGGCAATGCAACGCATGGGTTTACAGTTACCTGCGATCATGCCGCCTGCACATCATGTTTTCCGCGCGGAATCTTCAGAACCGGATGATCAACCGCAGCCTCAAACCTTGGAACAAGAAGAACAGAGCGCAGCTCTGGAGGATAACGCTGAAACCAACATGCGTCCGAACCTCCAGCGCCTCTCTGATGCGATCCTCTTCCACTCAGACACGCCTCCCTCACCCGAAAACAGATTGAGAAGCGATCGACTGTTGATTCGCCAGATTCTTGCGCCTCTCGGTAAGAATGAAAGAATTGTCAAAGACGGCATCAAAGATGGAAACCGATCGCCACCCGACTGAAAACTTAGAAAAAATCATGGACGATCGGATTAACGCAGCTATGAGCTTCTGCCCAGATCGCCCGACAAAGACAAGATGACTCTCCCTTTACCCAGAAATCTTGATAGTCTCCGACTCAAAGACCAAAATACCAACGCCTGAAAAATACACTGGAAAGACTGACCCCCTGGACTACCTACAACACTTCCAGTCGATGATGAATCTACATTGTGTTCCGGACGCTATCCGAGTAAGGCTTCAGACGCACGGCCTTCCAAGGAGCTGGCGATGGTTCAACAACTTGCCTCGAGTCAGATCACATGCTTCAAGATTTCAAAGGTTATTATTCACGAATCGATTAAGCACACCAAGAAGGCCACAAAGATAGCTTTGGAGGTGATGCAACTGACCCAAGGAAGGAATGAAAGTTTGCGACAGTTCATCACTCGGTTCAATAACGAAGCGGTCGAGGTCTCCGACCTCACTTGCTCGTCCATGTTGGTCGCGCTTATGAGCAACATGAGGGGTGAGGAATTCAAGAAGTCGTTAGCCCTCGATCAGCCCCGGTCCGTTCAGGAAATAAGAAACATGGCGGATAGATACATTCAGCTCGAAGAAGTATTAAAGAATACAAAACGCAGGGCAGATGATCGCGGGCCGAGTGGTAGGGCAGATGAGTCTCACAAGAGACAGAGGATCACCAACACGGAGGAAACCGACCGGTCGGCAAATGGCATCACTAAGACTTCACCCCGCTTAACAAACGATACGCGAAGCATGGCGGCTATGAGGCGGATGGGGAATCCATCCAAGAGCCCAATAAAATGAAGACCCTTACTGAGGAGAGGACCCCAAATCTATATTGCCGTTTCACAGAGACATCAATGACACACGAGGATCACGCCATTGAAAAAGAAATCGAATCCCTTATCCAAAGGGAAAAGCGGGTCGGTTTATAAAGCACGAACGGAATGCCGATCGAGACAACGACAATAGGATCGATCGACGAACGGTGAGTGACGACCTGAGAGACGAAATGATAGAAACGGCGGAGGAGGAACAACGCGAATACGTATAATCGACGCCAAGAGAGAGGACGATCGAGGAAAGAGCGGTAGGAATGCGGGACAAAGAAGATGACCAACCGACCGGGTCATTAACATGATATTTGGTGGAAACGCAACGGGGGGATCCACCACTAAAGGGAGAAAAAGATATGCTAAACAGGTCGGCAGAGACACATCAACCAAAAAGCCGAGGGAGAACGATGGGATGATATCGTTCGATGAGTCTGACCTCGATGGAGTAAGTTGCCCTCATGATGACACCCTCGTGGTAAACCTGAACATGGACGGCTACGAGGTGAAGCGGGTGATGATTGATACAGGCAGCTCGGTCGACTTGTTGTATTATGAAGCCTTCAAGCAGATGGAGGTACCAGAGGACCGACTATTGCCTATAGAAGGACCTATCAAAGGGGTAACTGGAGCATCACCCTACCCGTTCTCTCGAGTCCATTTAAAAGTGAAGTTCGGGCAAAAGTCGTGTTAAATAGAAAGGGATGTTGAATTCCTAGTCGTCAAGTTTCAAGGGGCATACAATGTAATAATCGGACGAGCTACCCAGAACGCCCTCAGAGCGGTCGTCTCCACCTACTACCAAGCTATGAAGTTCCTGACACCCGGAATTGGTATTGTCGGGGTCGTCAGAAAATCATGAGTAGGCTATTAGCGGAAACCAAAACATTAGGCAGTATGAGTAGTCTGACGAGCCTTCGACGTCATAGCGATGAAGAAGAAGCGAATAATGAAGCTCGTGAATAACTCGTGCTTCTAAGTAAAGGCAAGGATAGGGCTGCCGCTCGGTCGGAAGCTGTCAAGCAGAAGGCAACAAGGTTTTGCAACAGAAGAGTAAGGCCGAGCGACTCAAAGGTCGGAGGATGCGTCCTACGAAAAGCCGAGGCGGTTGGGAAACATCCTGGAAAGCTAGGACAAGCATAGAAAGGACCCTACCATGGAATTCTCGAAATTTGAAGGCGTTCTACCAATAGATAAGTTTTATTTTAGTTAGTCTTCGTTTATTACTATTTTTGTATACAACACGTGGGAACCTTTTTCCTGTCCCTGCCAGACAGGTTTTTTAACGGCCCACGCCCTCATTATCATCAATAAAGGGGTTTACAGATTTCTTGGCAATGAAAAGTTCCATTATATGTGACAAAGAGTAGAAAAACCCATCAACCATCGCTGGGCATCTCCATAGATCGACTACGGTTGGTCGGGTCGCCAAGATAAGATCCTTGGGACACTCGCCCGCCATCGCTCGGCATCTAAATAGATCGACTACGGTCGGTCGGGTCGCCAAGACAAGATTCTTGGGACCCTCGCCCGCCATCGCTCGGCATCTAAATAGATCGACTACGATCAGTCGGGTCGCCAAGACAAGATCCTTGGGACCCTCGCCCGCCATCGCTCGGCATCTAAATAGATCGACTATGGTCGGTCGGGTCACCAAGACAAGATCTTTGGGACCCTCGCCTGCCATCACTCGGCATCTAAATAGATCGACTACGGTCGGTCGGGTCGCCGAGACAAGATCCTTGGGACCCTCGCCCGCCATCGCTCGGCATCTAAATAGATCGATTACGGTCGGTCGGGTCACCAAGACAAGATCCTTGGGACCCTCGCCCGCCATCGTTCGGCATCTTCATAGATCGACTACGGTCGGTCGGGTCACCGAGACAAGATCCTTGGGACCCTCACCCGCCATCGCTCGGCATCTAAATAGATCGATTACGGTCGGTCGGGTCGCCAAGACAAGATCCTTGGGACCCTCGCCCGCCATCGCTCGGCATCTCCATAGATCGACTACGGTCGGTCAGGCCGCCAAGACAAGATCCTTAGGATCGCTCGGCCTCGACTATCGATTGACCAAGTCACCAAGACGAGATCCTCGGGACCATCGATCGCCCTCGCCTATTGCTCGGCCAGTTCGCCAAGACGAGATCCCTGGGACCGCGATTCGGACTCTACTATAAGTCGACCTCGAAGTCGATCGACTATGAGCAACTTCATCAAAATTCACCATACATCGAAAGTAAAGAACATAAATACGGAAAATGACATCAGGAAAAAATGAAGCAAAAGTAAAGATTACATTAATGTGAATCCGCCCTAGTCACAAGCCCGACCAGGTGAGCTTCAAAAATTCACAGAAGGAGAAGTGGGCAAGTACCCAGGGGAAGCCTCGGAAGAGGGTGGAAAAGTCGAAACGGGAGCAGGAGCCAAAGGAGCGGCCGGTGAAGTATCCTCGCAAGGAAGGTCGTCCCCCTCAGCCGAGCTAAGGTCCAGCTCCTCAACCGGGACTGACCCCCGATCCTCCATGGCTCTCTCCCTTACTTCCTCCAGATAGAGGCCAAGGGCGGTAGGAAGCAGCGGCTCGGCAAATCCCTCAAACAGAGGACCGTTCGACCCCTCAGGAACCCAGGCGTCATAGCAATTCTTCAGGATCATGAGGGCCAAGTCACAGGAGTACTCCAAGCACTCCTCCTGCAAGAACTGCCTCTGTCATCGCATGATCGGCTTGATCCTTTGTTCCTTTATGGAGGCTCGCACCCTCCTCAGCGTATCTTCAGTTTGGGCCTGGTCCTCGAGGGATTTTTCCTTAAGCACTCTCTCCGACTCCAGCTTCCCCTGCAACACCGCACACTCCTCGGACAGTTTGTTCCTCGCTGCCATCACCCTTACCCTCTCAACCTCCTCCGCGGAGAGTCGAGCTTTCAAAGCGTTCCTCTCCTCCTCTCCTGAAGCGAGCTGAGCTCTCAGGACGTCCCGCTCCTCCTCCCAGAGTTTCTTCTCCTCCTCCAAGGAAGAGAGTTGAGCCCGGGAGAAGTCTCCTTCTTCTCTAACCTCTGAGAGTTCGTTCTTTAGACCGTTCACCTGCTCCAGGAGGGAATGGACCTCCCGATCCAGCAGATCAATACGCTGACGCATGGATAAAACGAGAGCCATCTCCCTTACGGAATTGCGAATGGCATGGCCCGTCAGCCCCTCAACATTTAACGCGTCAAAGCGCTCCTCGTCCCTCGGAGGAATGATCCTCTCGGCGATATGAAGAGCCACTTCGATGTTAGCGATTGAGGCAGTCTTGTCAAGACTAATCGCCGACTCCCATTTGTCAGCACTCCCCGTCTGCTTCTTCCCTTTACCCTCGGCTAACGGGACACCACGATCCCCCACTTTCTCCTTCCCCTTGCTTTGGACTATAGGACGAGGAGATCGTTCGGCTGCTTGAGCGGCCCTTCTCCTCTTCAGAGGTCGTTCACTCTCCTCCTCTTCCTCGACAACCACCAGGCACTCACCAGGTGGGACAATCACAGCAGGTGCCGCAGATGGCTCGGAGACGGTAGGAGGAACATTCCGCTGCTCGGAAGCAATGGGCCAAACAACAATCGAACTGGCCTCTCCCATATCCTCCTGTCCTCTAACCTCCGAAGGCCCAGCGACCTTGCGCTTACCCTTAGCAGACTTGGGAGGGCCGGTGAAAGCATGAACTTTGACCATGGCTGCACGGCAACAAACACAAGTCAGAGGAAGATAGCAATAATCGAAACATGTAGTAAACAACTAAACTATGCAGGGTCAACCAGACGGGGCGGCTTCCTCTTCTAGCCCGCCAATCCGTGGTGGGGGGTCGAGCAGAAAAGAATTGGCCGAGGCCTCCCTGAAATAGCCCTGGAGGAGCCGAGCGAAGTCGTATCGACCGAGCGCTTTTATGCGATTAACTACTATCCACTCCTCCCTACTAAGGGAAAGACACGACACATCATTCCACTGCTCGGCTAAGGGATACCTCCACGGCCGAGACTCAGATGGGGACCCTGGAGGCTTCACAAAGAAATACTTTATCAGCCAAGAGACCTTTGAAGCTGTCCTGGTCAGCCGATACCGAGCGTCTCGGTACTGCAGAGAAGGGATCCCGGCTCTAGAGATCGGACTCTGACTTAGTCTCATGAAATGACGCAGGACTCCGATCGAAGGAGGGCAGTCGAATTGGTGACACAGCAACGCCAGACCATTAATAAATCTCCAGCTATTTGGAGGAATTTGGCTCGGCATTAGCTGGTAGGCCGTGCACATCTCGTCGACGATCGGGACGTATGGAAGCCTCATACCACCCACCGAGAAAAAGCTATCGGAAACGGCGAAATATCCACTCAAGTTGCTGTGGATACGCTCGTTCCCCAACGCCATCCGGGGTCCCTAGGACACAGGGATGTTATATTTGAGTATTGATCGGTTCAGTTCCTTTATGGTCATCGTTGTCACCTCTCTTGGCGGCGCCTCCACAACCAACCCATCCTTTCTTTCTCTAGTCGATATCTCTCCGACACCTTCTACCATACTTCTGGAATTAGTAGTCGACATGTTTACCAAGAAGAGGCTTTTAATAAGAAAGACTTGAGGAAGAAGGGCGTACTATTTAGTGAATGGAGAAGGGGAATCGAGCGACGGTTGACGAAATTTCCGAGAATTAAGGGCAACAAAACCAAATGAAAGCGAGTGAGAGTAGAACGAAGCAAGCGTGAAGAAAACCAAGCGACATCGATCACGAGCGTTTATAAGGGAACACTCGAATAGCGATCAATCGAAGTGACGCTGGAGAAAATCCGAGCTATGCTTGGACACACGGCATAATCCAAGGCGAGGACAATTAGGGTTGTTCATGATCCGGGCGGCACGACAATTGAAAGGGCGTCTTGGACGGTGGCACAAGTGATTTACAAGGATGATCGTTTCATATTCGGAAAGGCATCGGAGAGCGCGTGTCGTCAAAAATAAATACTTCAAGTACTTTCGCGCCCACCAATGATGACCACCCGACTGCTTTAGCGCGTAGTCATCACAATAAGTCTGAGCCCGATCGGTTAGGGCACTTTCATCCGATCGTCGGGACTACATTGTCCCGTGGCGAAACTCTGATGCCAATATCGTGACCGATCGACCACGCTACGAGGTATCTTGCCTTCACGGCTATAAGATAGCGGGGCGAAACAAAATCTAACATACTCCTTGACCCTTCTCTTCTTCGGACTCGAGGGTAGGGGGCTTATGGTCGAATTGGCTAAATTGGGCGAACCTAGTCTCGGCGTCGTATGGGTCGTCGGTCCAATCACCAAAGATCGATCTCATACCTAATGGCTATGTCATGCCCAGCTTCGATCCGCTCTCCTCGACCCCTTGTGGGAGAAAGACTCCCGTCTGAAATCGTAAAAGACTAAAACCTAGTTGTTACTTCATATTTAAGGGATAATTCTACCAAATTGAGTGCATGATCATAAAACCTAATTCTCTCTGTTTCAATGAACCTACCTTCACCAAAAAGCCCGACTTGGCGTCGGAGGGCTAATGGGACCTGACTCGACATGCCTTCTTTGTTTTGCGAGGAATCTCGGCGTTGAAGTCCTTCTGAGCTGACCAACTCGTGGATCCAAGCGGCAGCGTTGATTCGCGAGAATCCGACAGAACCACATGCAAAATAATAAATAAAGTTTCATGCTTATTTCATCTAAAAGAAAAAAAGAGATAATTATTTATAAATTTGAAGTGACATGAGACTCAGTAGATAACGTAAATGAGTTTCCTATGTTTAAATTTCTAAGAAAGCTTCTTACACATTTGAGGACATCATTTAAAATAGTCAAAGATTTTCTCCTAGTTGTTGGTTTATTGACACCCTACTCCAACAACTTGTTGACTTTAACTAAACTAGCATAATCGGATGGTTTCTCACATTAACTAAAAATAGAATTATTTTTTTATATATAAGAATTATCTAATAACTTAATGTCCTTAATTTGTCTAATCCTAAAAACTCCACACACTTAATATTTATTTTTGAGCCTCAAGTGGAAATATAAGCCCTCTTACACACACACACATATATATATATGAATTAATATTAACATTTTAATAACTTGTTTTCTTTATAAACTAAAATCAACTAACCTGTATTTTTTTTTATTATAATAATAATAATAATAATAATAATAATAATAATAATAATAATTCCATCAAACCTTGCTTTGCGACCTCTTTAATATCTGGAATCTTTTCAATCTCAAGTTCAGCTTCACAGCAGGACAGGACTCCTATGTTCCAGCGGATGGAACACCTTAAAAGCGGGATGCCAGTGGGTATAGACCAGGCATGAATAGAAAGTGAAAAATCAGCCAGGAGGAATGATTGAACTCATAGCTATCGTATCGTTACGGGATGCTTTCGAAGGAGCTAAGCGAGAGGAACGAGTAGCGAAGCAGGGCTTGAAGAACAAGCCGAACCGTGCGCGGGCGGAACCAGAACGCGGATCTTAGGCCCCTGGCCGCCGATACAATTACCATGCTTACCAGCTCTTCCCATCAAATCTCCAGGCGAGAAAACGATTGGCTTTCAAAAAAAAAAAGCAAGTATCATCCTGTGAAGCAAAGTCGGACAAGGGGAAAGGAATTGAGGTCGGGGTATCAGCAAGTTAGAATTGCTGATGCTTTGCTTTGAAATTGCCTCCCTTCTTCCTTGATACGATCTAGGCATTGTCAGAAAAAATCTGTTCGGGGCTTGTGTTATCATTACGAGTTAAAGCTCGCACCTTTCTTCGCTTCTCCCCGTCTTTTGATCCATGACTGACGATAGTCAATCCGTCTGAGGATGATAAGGAGGAAGGGCCTAAACCATTTATTAGGTTATTATTATTATTATTATTATTATTATTATTATTATTATTATTATTATTATTATTATTATTATTATTATTATTATTATTATTATTATTATTATTATTATTATTTATTATTATTATTATTATTATTATTATTATTATTATTATTATTATTATTATTATTATTATTATTATTATTATTATTATTATTATTATTATTATTATTATTATTATTATTATTATTATTATTATTATTATTATTATTATTATTATTATTATTATTATTATTATTATTATTATTATTATTATTATTATTATTATTATTATTATTATTATTATTATTATTATTATTATTATTATTATTATTATTATTATTATTATTATTATTATTATTATTATTATTATTATTATTATTATTATTATTATTATTATTATTATTATTATTATTATTATTATTATTATTATTATTATTATTATTATTATTATTATTATTATTATTATTATTATTATTATTATTATTATTATTATTATTATTATTATTATTATTATTATTATTATTATTATTATTATTATTATTATTATTATTATTATTATTATTATTATTATTATTATTATTATTATTATTATTATTATTATTATTATTATTATTATTATTATTATTATTATTATTATTATTATTATTATTATTATTATTATTATTATTATTATTATTATTATTATTATTATTATTATTATTATTATTATTATTATTATTATTATTATTATTATTATTATTATTATTATTATTATTATTATTATTATTATTATTATTATTATTATTATTATTATTATTATTATTATTATTATTATTATTATTATTATTATTATTATTATTATTATTATTATTATTATTATTATTATTATTATTATTATTATTATTATTATTATTATTATTATTATTATTATTATTATTATTATTATTATTATTATTATTATTATTATTATTATTATTATTATTATTATTATTATTATTATTATTATTATTATTATTATTATTATTATTATTATTATTATTATTATTATTATTATTATTATTATTATTATTATTATTATTATTATTATTATTATTATTATTATTATTATTATTATTATTATTATTATTATTATTATTATTATTATTATTATTATTATTATTATTATTATTATTATTATTATTATTATTATTATTATTATTATTATTATTATTATTATTATTATTATTATTATTATTATTATTATTATTATTATTATTATTATTATTATTATTATTATTATTATTATTATTATTATTATTATTATTATTATTATTATTATTATTATTATTATTATTATTATTATTATTATTATTATTATTATTATTATTATTATTATTATTATTATTATTATTATTATTATTATTATTATTATTATTATTATTATTATTATTATTATTATTATTATTATTATTATTATTATTATTATTATTATTATTATTATTATTATTATTATTATTATTATTATTATTATTATTATTATTATTATTATTATTATTATTATTATTATTATTATTATTATTATTATTATTATTATTATTATTATTATTATTATTATTATTATTATTATTATTATTATTATTATTATTATTATTATTATTATTATTATTATTATTATTATTATTATTATTATTATTATTATTATTATTATTATTATTATTATTATTATTATTATTATTATTATTATTATTATTATTATTATTATTATTATTATTATTATTATTATTATTATTATTATTATTATTATTATTATTATTATTATTATTATTATTATTATTATTATTATTATTATTATTATTATTATTATTATTATTATTATTATTATTATTATTATTATTATTATTATTATTATTATTATTATTATTATTATTATTATTATTATTATTATTATTATTATTATTATTATTATTATTATTATTATTATTATTATTATTATTATTATTATTATTATTATTATTATTATTATTATTATTATTATTATTATTATTATTATTATTATTATTATTATTATTATTATTATTATTATTATTATTATTATTATTATTATTATTATTATTATTATTATTATTATTATTATTATTATTATTATTATTATTATTATTATTATTATTATTATTATTATTATTATTATTATTATTATTATTATTATTATTATTATTATTATTATTATTATTATTATTATTATTATTATTATTATTATTATTATTATTATTATTATTATTATTATTATTATTATTATTATTATTATTATTATTATTATTATTATTATTATTATTATTATTATTATTATTATTATTATTATTATTATTATTATTATTATTATTATTATTATTATTATTATTATTATTATTATTATTATTATTATTATTATTATTATTATTATTATTATTATTATTATTATTATTATTATTATTATTATTATTATTATTATTATTATTATTATTATTATTATTATTATTATTATTATTATTATTATTATTATTATTATTATTATTATTATTATTATTATTATTATTATTATTATTATTATTATTATTATTATTATTATTATTATTATTATTATTATTATTATTATTATTATTATTATTATTATTATTATTATTATTATTATTATTATTATTATTATTATTATTATTATTATTATTATTATTATTATTATTATTATTATTATTATTATTATTATTATTATTATTATTATTATTATTATTATTATTATTATTATTATTATTATTATTATTATTATTATTATTATTATTATTATTATTATTATTATTATTATTATTATTATTATTATTATTATTATTATTATTATTATTATTATTATTATTATTATTATTATTATTATTATTATTATTATTATTATTATTATTATTATTATTATTATTATTATTATTATTATTATTATTATTATTATTATTATTATTATTATTATTATTATTATTATTATTATTATTATTATTATTATTATTATTATTATTATTATTATTATTATTATTATTATTATTATTATTATTATTATTATTATTATTATTATTATTATTATTATTATTATTATTATTATTATTATTATTATTATTATTATTATTATTATTATTATTATTATTATTATTATTATTATTATTATTATTATTATTATTATTATTATTATTATTATTATTATTATTATTATTATTATTATTATTATTATTATTATTATTATTATTATTATTATTATTATTATTATTATTATTATTATTATTATTATTATTATTATTATTATTATTATTATTATTATTATTATTATTATTATTATTATTATTATTATTATTATTATTATTATTATTATTATTATTATTATTATTATTATTATTATTATTATTATTATTATTATTATTATTATTATTATTATTATTATTATTATTATTATTATTATTATTATTATTATTATTATTATTATTATTATTATTATTATTATTATTATTATTATTATTATTATTATTATTATTATTATTATTATTATTATTATTATTATTATTATTATTATTATTATTATTATTATTATTATTATTATTATTATTATTATTATTATTATTATTATTATTATTATTATTATTATTATTATTATTATTATTATTATTATTATTATTATTATTATTATTATTATTATTATTATTATTATTATTATTATTATTATTATTATTATTATTATTATTATTATTATTATTATTATTATTATTATTATTATTATTATTATTATTATTATTATTATTATTATTATTATTATTATTATTATTATTATTATTATTATTATTATTATTATTATTATTATTATTATTATTATTATTATTATTATTATTATTATTATTATTATTATTATTATTATTATTATTATTATTATTATTATTATTATTATTATTATTATTATTATTATTATTATTATTATTATTATTATTATTATTATTATTATTATTATTATTATTATTATTATTATTATTATTATTATTATTATTATTATTATTATTATTATTATTATTATTATTATTATTATTATTATTATTATTATTATTATTATTTCATGTTATATTTTATTTTCGGTATATCATTTGGTCATATTTTTATTTATTCATGTATTTATTGTAATTTTATTTACATAATATTTTAGCGTGTCAGTTTAACTTATTTAATCTTTAACTTGTATCATTCTTTTATTGTCACATTTACATGAGAGTTTATCGAAAACAATCTCTCTACTATGTAGGGGTAAGGTTACGTACTATCAGACCTTTTCAGACCCTGTTTTATTATGAATCTTCATACTGGGTATGATGATAATGATTAACATTTCATAATATAATTTTATGAGTAGAATCCTAGCGGTAAAGTAAGGTCATCTAATTGAATTTGATTATTCAAACTTATAAATAGTTATTTAAGAAAGCATCTATTGTTTGTTTGTTCTTGTACCATAAGAAGGGAGAAATTTAAAAGTACTTGAACTTCTTTTACCTACGTTTTGGCTGTTAACGATATGTTGGCTAAAAACATTTAAAAGTACTTGAACTTCAATTAATATCATTCAACATAAGTTGTCTAGCAAGTTTCCATCACTTGATTAATTTGGTGATGAGAGGTACATAATAAACAGTAAATATGGATTGTTTATTTGATAAGGAATTACACACACGTATGACTCTTCCCTAAGTAAACTTACACTGCTGATTCAACACCGATGACTGTGGAATTTGTGAAACTATTTTCTCATTAATTGAAAAGCAGCCAATACAATGTTTTTATACAAAAGAATAAGGCTAACTATCTGGCTAAAAATAACTGCTAAGCTGACTAGGCTAACAACGAATTAGCAACTAACTAATTACATACAATTGTAAAATATAATTAGCTAACATCCCCCCTCAAGCTGGATGGTGGATGTTCAACAATCCAAGCTTGCCAATGTTGGTTTCAAAAAGTTTTACTGCTAAGGGTTTGGTGAAAACATCAACCAACTGAGATGTAGAAGAACACGGCAAAAGGTATATCACTCCTGCAGCAACTTTCTCTCGAATTAGATGACAATCTATTTCAATATGTTTTGTGCGTTCATGAAAGATAGGATTGGTAGCTATGTGGAGAGCTGAATTGTTGTCTCAATGTAGAGCAGTGGGTGTTTGTAACAGGATGATGAAGATCATTCAAAAGATAATGCAACCATTGGACCTCACAAGCCATTGAAGCTAAGGCTCTGTATTCTGCTTTAGAGGAAGATCTTGAAACTGTGGTATGCTTCTTTGCTTTCCAACTGACTAAGCAATCACCATAGAAAATACAAAAGCCAGTCACTGATCTTCGAGAATTAGGACAACCAGCCCAATCTACATCCTTTGGCTTCGAAGTGTTGATGAAGAAGAAGCAGAATAGAAAATACCAAGACTAGGACAACTCTTCGAATAACGAAGGACTCGATGAGAAGCTTGTAAATGAGAGAATGTTGGCTTGTCAAGATATTGGTTGAGTTGTTGAATCGCAAAGTAATATGCGGGCGAGTGGAAGTGAGATATCTTGACACACTGTAGCATCCCACTCCATGAGACTGAATCGATATCGATGGTGATATCGAGCTCGTGCCTCACGAGTGTGGTATCTTTAAGCGATCAATCTGATTTAAAAACTTCGGTAAAGCATTTTCATTTGGAAAACCAATCGAGTCTTGCAGATATCAATAAGCAGATTTAGGCCGCTTAATCGAGATCATTTTCGATCATAAAACAATTCCAGACATAAATCAATTCATACACACAATATCCATAGTCAAATTGGGCCCAATACAATATCGGTACTATTATGCGGAATTTGCAAAGTTATAAATTTACATAATTCAAAATGACATTAATGCAGATGTGGCGATCCGACTTCAAACTACGGCTCTCTTGCGGTAATCATACTTCTGTTTGTCTAACGGGGTACTCGACAATTCCTGAAAAATAATTGCAATATTGGGTGAGTTTATGAACTCAGTGAGAAACTATCATCGATGGTTCACCCAACTCATGCATATCGCAAGCAATACACGGTTTCAGTCAATTACATATTCAGTATCCTCATATAACAATTATCATACAAATAAAAGGCATGAAATCCTTTTTTCTATGTTCACAATTTAATCCATACACATAAAAGTTGCTGCGTAATCATTTCCCATTATTTTCCATTTTTATTACGAGTTGTGATGGCGCTTTAACGATGAATGTATTGATGAAACACGTCTTGGGGGAGAGAGGCCTCGGGAATGCACTTCCACCCTTTGATATTGCCGCTTTGGCGTGGTGGCCACCCTCGCGGTTTTGCCGCCCTACTTGAGGGATGCAAGCGTGTTCCGCTCCTTTTCGACACGATGGCGATAATGCGTTTTAGGAAGTAGGAGAGCCCTCCGAATATGCACTACCTTCCACGCATCAGTAGGGATAGGAGAGCCATTTGGGTATGCACTAATCCTTTTCGAGCTCGAGGCTCTCTTTCAGTATCCGTGATCGAGCTTGTAGCTCTCGGTAACAGCTCTAGTCACAACCGTTATTAATCAATCAATTATAGAATTCATTTATCCCATGCAATCAGAATCATTTTATCGGAAACAGACATATAATTTCCGATCATGCCTAGCATGCGTTCATAATTGCACAATAACATATTCTACCTATCGAATTCAAACAGATTATTCACAATTCTGCATACCAATTCACAGTTGCAAGTGATCACATTCACAAATAGTTCACATATTCACAGAACATTTGACAATCAAGGATTGAGGAACCAACTAGGTTACTCACCTGTACTTCCGAGCTATAGTCTGGAAGTCCTAGCAGTATCCGTAGAATATCGATCCATCGGAGCCTCGATCGAACCTCAAATCCTCAAATCTCTGAAAATCTTTCGATTTCTTTAATATTTACGGCTCCCTCTTCTCCTCCCACGATTTTCCATCATCTCAAAGGGTTTAGGTTTGATCTCAAATAAAAAGGAAAGAGCAAGCAACTAGGACAATGAAAGATCATAAGGGGAGGAAGAACGAAGCTCAATCGGTAGAGGAAAAATCGCATGCCCTAGGACGAAAAAGAGGAAACTTTTTTTGCCCAGATTTTTTTCTCTAAGACCCCTTTTAAAGGTTGATCAATTTTTTCCTCCATCAATAACAACATGCCACTTGTCACTTTTTCCTCTTAATATATTTAAATCTCTTTCTCTTTTCAATTCATTTCCAGTCCAATTCGTCTCCAAATTTCAATAGCTCGACATATTAATTTCCAACATCATAAATCTAAATTTTTCATTGTCATTTACCAGTTATTCTAGCACCATGCAGTCAATCAATCCGTCACTCGGAAAATTTTCGGTCTGGACTTTTTCTCCCAAATTTCCAGAAAATTTCCTAAGGGTCACTATCCACTGGCAATCACTCTTATACAGTCCCAATTCAATCATTCAACCCAATAAATCATAATCAAATCTAACTTTATCAAAAGTCACAATTCCCATCAGTATCACAATTAAATACCGAAAAAAGTCATGAATGCATGTACCTATATGTGCATGTGCCAATTGACTCATTCCTCTAACATTAGAGGCCAAATAAATGCTCAGTCAATAATATGCGGTAAAATCCTAACCCGTCTCAATTTACCAATATAACCTTCCCATCGGTGACGGAATGTTACAATTCTCCCCTCCTAACAAAAATTTCGTCCTCGAAATTTCACATATGATTGATCAGAAAGACAGGGGAAAAAATATTTTGCTCATTTCCATTCTGTTTTTCCACTTATTTGACTATCTGTCCAATTCTACCAATTAACTGCAATTAATACGATCAGTCACCTCTTTGACGTTGTCTTAACTATTTCCTTAAGATTTCTCACAATTCTTCACTTTTGATACCAATAACACATATGTCGGATCATAACAACATTTCCTAATCCTGTCCAAGTAACACTTTGAGATTCTGAATCATCCTTTACTGAATTACCAATTCTTAGTTCTTATTTACACCACAGTCACATAGAGGCTACTTTACAATGAACTTAATTTCTCCAATTATACACTTATCTCTATCTATGTGCATCATGGTTTGGTATCTTTGCTCGAGCATTTCATTTATCTCTTACAAAAAGACATCTCTTCAGCGTTAAAACACTAATCTCGTAAGATTCTCATAACCTCGATAACAATCAACTCGACTCATTATCACTCATTTGGATTTCTTAATCCCTATTATAGATTCCTTTCACTATCAACATTGTCTCAACTCAATCATGGCCATCGACAATTTTTAGGCCCTGACCATTTGCTGTAAGACCCCTTATACACATTTCGAATGTTGTCACCAATACAACGGTTATTATGTCCATAATCAATCTGAACTATACATTGATCTCATGTCCCTATAAACTCCAAAAATACCCGTTTTACATTTGTCTCCAACAGTCAAGGTTGTTGGTTATTCACATTTATAATTATTCGATTTTTCATTCTAAAGCATAAATTACTTTTCGATGTGCTCTTACTATAGCATAAGACTTTGACTGGTTCTCAATTTTTTTTTAACAATGTCTCTAGTCCGTACTACACAAATTTCTTAGTCGAACTATACATATCACTTTCCTTAACAATTTGAGTTATTTTCAATGCCTCGATAAGGTTCACAAATTTCAAACACCTAAATTTGGTCTTTGCCAATCCTTTTTATACATCCTGATTTGGAATTCCAATAGCTAATAATACTTTCTTTTTCCCCATGCTAGCTCAATAGATTACACTCGATATTACACTAGGTTTAACAACCTTATCGCTCAAATTGTGATCATCTGCTAATGACTTTTCTATTCAATATTTTAAATTGCATCGCTAACTTAATTATGAAATACTCAAACGCATAATCCTTTTCAAATCTTTCAAATTCCCGAAATATCTTAACCGTTATCAATTTGCATATTCATAGACATATCCAAAAATATTTACATTTAATAGAATCTCAAATTTTCAAAACAATATCCGAGATAATAAATTCCGATTGTCGATCATCATGCTGCCCATAAGGCCATACTTGTCCCTAGATGCATAAACCACTTTATACTATTTTAACATATTGCATCATAACTTTTACTGGGACACTTTGTTAAATATTGCAAGATCTCCAAATTAAAGTGATACCATCAATACTCGAGTTGTAAGTTTCTCCAAATGTCCCTTTTTACATCCATCAGTTATACGATTCACACGCTTTTCCTCAAACAAATTTATCAAATAACGGAGACCAGAAAATCTTTGACAATTTCTGGACGTATCCAGCATTCAGTTAGTTCAAATAAACTCCAAATCTCGTATACATACATTCCTTGTAATTTCGCATTTTATCAACACCTTTATCATCATTAAGTCTCCCAATGCCATATTCGTATACTAATTCATCCCACTATTTATTTGGTCAACTAAGATTCACTCTTATGAAACTTGCATGATAAAAAATTTCCTCAACTGTGCCAATTTATCTACTTCATTTTTTTCAAATGCATTCAATTGATCATCTATGCTTATAGTCATTATCCACTTTAAACACAATTGAGACATTTTACTCTTCAGTAGTATAATAAACTCCTTATACCCATGATCAATTCGTATAATTCTCTAAATATCGATTGTCTCCAATGAGAATAATTTTCTTATAACTTTCGGTTTCATCATAACATATTCGACACATGTTCCTTTACCCTAGTTCTCACATAATCAATTTATTGCCATCATTACAAAGCGGGTTGATAACACATTCATCATATCAAATTTGTACTTTCGAACACAATTACACAAAATATACGAACCTATATTCTTCTTAAATTCGCAATAATATAATTCTCTTACATAATCGGGTTCATCTCATCAACATAATGTACACTTTTTCAGTAGCATACTTTATCTCTTACAGTTGAGTCTCCGCTAGGATTAGGATTCCAAAATTAACTTTTACTTCATTTCAAATTTATCTCTTCAATGATTACCCTCAAATCAAATTATCAGATCAACTAAACCTTATCAATCATTAATACTGTTCATAAAACTTTATTAATCAACTATTTTTCATCACTATATATCATTCATCCTTAATACCTCGCGAAGATCAATGCCAACTATACATAATATCCCAATAAGAGCAGTTCATGCCATGCCTTACAAAATCAGAACATCCTTTATAATGAGGCTCTGTAGGGCATTTAAACAATTTCATTTACTTTAATATCTTGGTATACATCGCTATAATCATCACATCTTATCTAAAAATATATTCACATCAATTTACCCATCAGTAGCCTTACTACTGAGAACACTTTAATCCTATTTAGTTCTAGATAACCTTTCTCTTTTTGGTACTAATTCTCGATCATGGGGACTTTGCTATGCTCATGTCCCTCTTTTATTACCTCAAGTTCATTACCGATGCTAACATCTTTAATAGTCTCACTTCTTTCTCAATTGATCGTTACAAGCATTCTTATGCCTTACTCTAACTCATCTTGAACTTGGGGCTACAGGAACTATAATCGGAACTTATTTAATAGGCCACTGATTACCTTCTATATCCTATTCACGCATATTACCCACTTATGCTTAATAATTTCACCCATGAGGTGATCCCACTATCAGATGTACACTTACAGTGACAATATAATCTGAACTCAACAACTTTCCTTTTTGCACCTGTTCTCGCTCATGAGGATCGTATACAATCTCTATTCATTCCCAATTGATCATTATGAACACTTTCATTTCTTATTCTAACTCATATTGGATTCTTATAATAATCTACAAGAATAGGGCCAGCAATTATCCACTAACTCGTTAATTGCTTCCCATGTCGAGGATGCATTTACTTAGGCAAATCAACTAAACCGAACAACTTTTTTCATTTATTAGTATCATTGTCTTACCTTTCAATCTTTTCATTATTGCATCATACCCATGTATTTTCACACTCAAATCAATATCATAGATATACAATCACTCTTGATTTCTCATTAACATAATTAATTCACAGTCATAAATCATTATTCATAACTCTCGTCACGGTAATCAATCCCAATTGTAACTTCTCTATATCATAGAACACTTTATTTTCATCCACTTTATACACTTGAACTCTTGCCATTTCTATCATATTTCTATTTTCCTCTATCAATCCACAACCATAACTTCATTTCTATTCCACATTTAAGGATATACCTCAATGTAACACTTATATCCACTAATATCAATACACTTAATCTTCTTTTGTCCAATCGAACTATACACCTTTTTCTCATTTCACGACATCCACAACTTCCTTTTATCACATTCTGACACATTATCATTTTCCTCTCTATTCTAACCGCTTAAACGACTGAGACATACTCATGCATGTGACTCATATACTAGACTGGGGATCAGTTGTCATTGTCTGTCGTGACATGACTTAAATGCATGTGACTTGACACATTTTTCAGAATGCCCATGTAAGATTGTATTTCTGTACTCTGATACCACAAATGTAGCATCTCACTCCCGCAAGACCCGAACCCTATATCGATGGTGATATCCGAGCCCGTGCCTCACGAGTGTGGTATGCTAGAGTAGTCAATACAGTTCAAAAACTCGATAAAGCATTTTTCATTTGGAAAACCAATCGAGTGCGCATATATCAATAAACAGTTTGGGCCCGCTTTAATACGAAATCATTTTCGATCATAAAACAATTCCAGACATAAATCAATTCATACACACAATATCCATAGTCAATTGGGCCCAATACAATATCGGTACTATTATGCGGAATTTGCAGAGTTATAAATTTACACATAATTCAAAATGACATTAATGCAGATGTGAAACTGATCCCGACTTCAAACAGATTATTTCACAATTCTGCATACCAATTCAGTCGATTCTACCTATCGAATTCAAACAGATTATTCACAATTCTGCATACCAATTCACAGTTGCAAGTGATCACATTCACAAATAGTTCACATATTCACAGAACATTTGACAATCAAGGATTGAGGAACCAACTAGGTTACTCACCTGTACTTCCGAGCTACAGCCTGGAAGTCCCAGCAATATCCGTGGAATATCGATCCATCGGAGCCTCGATTGAACCTCAAATCCTCAATTCTCTGAAAATCTTTCGATTTCTTTAACATTTACGGCTCCCTCTTCTCCTCCCACGATTTTCCATCATCTCAAAGGGTTTAGGTTTGATATCAAATAACAAGGAAAGAGCAAGCAACTAGGACAATGAAAGATCATAAGGGGAGGAAGAACGAAGCTCAATCGGTGGAGGAAAAATCGCATGCCCTAGGACGGAAAAGAGGAAACTTTTTTTGCCCAGATTTTTTTTTCTCTAAGACCCCTTTTAAAGGTTGATCAATTTTTTCCTCCATCAATAGCAACATGCCACTTGTCACTTTTTCCTCTTAATATATTTAAATCTCTTTCTCTTTTCAATCCATTTCTAGTCCAATTCGTCTCCAAATTTCAATAGCTCGACATATTAATTTCCAACATCATAAATCTAAATTTTCCATTGCCATTTACCAGTTATTCTAGCACCATGCAGTCAATCAGTTCGTCACTTGGAAAATTTTCGGTCCGGACTTTTTCTCTCAAATTTCCAGAAAATTTCCTAAGGGTCACTATCCACTGGCAATCACTCTTATACAGTCCCAATTCAATCATTCAACCCAATAAATCATAATCAAATCTAACTTTATCAAAAGTCACAATTCCCATCAGTATCACAATTAAATGCCTGGAAAAAGTCATGAATGCATGGACCTATATGTGCATGTGTCAATTGACTCATTCCTCTAAAATTAGAGGCCAAATAAATGCTCAGTCAATAATATGCGGTAAAATCCTAACCCGTCTCAATTTACCAATATAACCTTCCCATCGGTGACGGGACGTTACACTGCCAACAAGTTTTCTGTATTCAGTAGAATCTGGGAGCAAAGCATCATCATCTCAAAGCTTGTATGTAGATTTTGCAACCAGAGGTGTTTTAACAGGCTTGCAATCCACAAAACCAAAATCATGTAAGAGATCAAGAGTGTATTTGCGTTGATACAAGTGAATACCAGCAGCTGATCGTGCAACTTTAAGGACCAAAACATACTTTAAAACACCCAGATCTTTAATCTTAAAGCTTGTGTCTAAGAAAGCTTTGACTTTATCTATCTCATCAAGATCATTTCCAGTCAAGATCACGTCATAAACATAGACCAGAAGAAACGTGAGTGAAGCATCTTTTTTGTGAACAAACAATGAGTAATCAGAGGCAGATTGATTGTAACCCAAAGAAAGTAAAGCTGATGTCAATTTCGAAAACCATTGTCTACTGGCTTGTTTAAGGCCATATCGAGATTTCTGAAGTTTGCAGACCTTAGTTTTGTCTTCAGTTTCGAAACCTGGAGGCATTAGCATGTAAACCTCTTCATTCAAATAACCATGAAGAAAGGCGTTATTGACATCAAGTTGTTGAAGATGCCATTGAATAGTAGCAGCCATGGCAAGCAATAAACGAGCTGTTGTCATCTTACACACAGGAGAAAAAGTATCGAAGTAGTCAACTCCCTCTATTTGTGTGTATCCCTTGGCGACCAAGCGAAGCTTTGTACCTTTCTATTGAGCCATCGCTTATGCTTCACTCGAAAACCCACTTACAACCTATTGGTGTCTTACCAGTTGGTAAATCAGTAATAATCCAAGTATGATTTTGCTCAAGAGCCAGTATTTCAGCATTCATTGCCTCTTTCCAGTGAACATGTTTAATGGCTTGTGTGTATGTCTTGGGTTCATGAGTGGAAGATATAGCAAGGGTGTAATGCAAATGGGAAGGTGATAAATTATTATAAGTAAAAATAGAAGAAAGTGAATGTGGAGAAGTGCCTGGAAGATGATTGGTAACAACAGTTGAACAATTATAATCTTTAAGGTAACCAGGTGGTTGTCGGTTGCGAAGAGGTCTAGTGAAGGTAGGAAGAGGCACAGAAGATGATGTGGAAGGATTTAGTGGCAGTGATTATGTAATGGAAGGCTCAGGAGAGGGTTCTGGTGAATCATATGTGATAGCAGGCTCAATTATGTGTGGAAGAGTAGTGGGAGTGGTAGAGGATAGTTTTGAAAAAGGTTAAAAGGTTTCATGGAAGGAAACATTTCTGGAAACAAAAATGGCCTTAGTGGATGTATCATATAAAATATAACCCTTGACATTTGGTTTGTAACCGATAAAAACACATTTACGAGAACGAGGATCAAATTTGTGTCGGTTTGCTAGAAGAGTGGAAGCAAAAACAAGGCATCCAAAAACTTTGAGGTTAGAAAAATCTGGTTTAGTAGAATGAAGGATTTCAAAGGGAGTGGTATTGTTTAAAAGTGGTGTTGGTGTTCGGTTTATAAGATGAGAAGCATGCAAAACTGCATAACCCCAAAAATATTTAGGTGTAGAAGATTGAAAAGGTAATGTTCGAGCAATATTCAAGATATGCTGATGTTTGCGTTTAACAAGCCCATTTTGCTCAGGGTTTTCAACACAAGATGTTTGATGAATGGTTCCTTTTTGGGCATAAAATTGTGGTGTATCAAATTCAGAACCATTATCTGTTCGAAGAATTTTGATTTTGGTATCAAATTGAGTTTCAACAAAGGAGAAAAAGTTTTGAACATGAGTTCGAACTTCTGATTTTTGTTTCATCAAAATAATCCAAGTATGTCGACTATAATCATCAACAATGGTTAAAAAATATCTATGACCATGAATAGAAACAATGGAATTTGGTCCCCAAATGTCAACATGAACAAGTTCAAAAATCTTATTGGACTGTGTAAAATTTATAGGAAAAGATAATTTCTTTTGTTTTGCAAAATGACATGTATCACAAGCTGAATTGCTGGAAAAAGATAAATCTGGTATATAAGGCTTGAAAAGTTTGAGCCTAGAATCAAAAACATGACCGAGTCTATGATGCCAAAGATTGAGAGTTCGTGTAGTTGCAATGGTAGCAGAAAAGGAAAAGGACTTGGGAGGAAGATCCCGTATGTATAGACCATGGAATACTTTAGTTGTACCAATCATCTTCCTCGATGGTAAAGCCTGTATAGAGCAAGTAGTGAGGTGAAAATTAAGGAAACAAGATGTAAGTCGAGTGACAGATAAAAGGTTAAAAGCAAAACTAGGTATGTAGAGAACATCAGTGAGATAAAGATCTTGGCTAAAGAAAACAGTGCCTAAAAAACTTGCTAAAACCTTTGTACCATCAAGTAAAGTAACTCTAACAGGGGTAATTTGTTTATATGCAGCATAAGAAAATAATGAATTTGTGATAAGATCAGTAGCACTAGTGTCAATAATCCAGGAAGTAGGAGTAAAAGGTGAAATAGAGTTACCTGCAGATGTAGAAGGTTGCGTATTGGTCATTACTTGGTTTGAAATGTGAGGTGAGGAAGTGGAAGAAGACGGTTGAGAAGTTTGGAGCAAGGCAATGAGCTGATTATACTGATCTTGAGTCAAAGCAATACTTGAATTACCTAATTTAGCAACTGGCGTAACATCAATAGATTCAGTAGGAGTGGATTCATCAACATCATCCACAAAAACATTATGAGCCTGTGAATATTTTCCTCTTGGTTTATAACCATTTGGATATCCATTCTTTTCAAAACATGTCTCAATTGTGTGTCTCTCACAGCCACAGAAAGTGCATTTTCTTGTATTAACAGAACCAAATCGAGAAGAACCAGATCCAGATCGAGAGCTAGAAGAAGAATAATATTTCTTAGGAGAAGCATAACGATTAACAATACTGCTAACAAACACTGATGAACTAGCTACATTTTGTCTTTCTTGTTGAATCACCATTGAAAAAACTTTGTTAATGGAAGGAAGGGGATCCATAAGCATAATCTGAGATCGCACAGTAGCAAAAGGAGTAGAGAGACCTTTCAAGAATTGAATAACATAATCTTGATCATAGTAACGTTTCACAGTTGTGAGAAAAACCACAAGAACAGGGTCTGATACAAGTACAAACAGGGAGAGGATGAAACTGAGTCAACTCATCCCATAAAACCTTCAACTCAGTGAAATAGTCTGTAACAGATCTATCATTTTGTTTGAAAGCATAGATTTCTTCCTGTAAATCAGAGATTCTATAGAGATCTCCTTGGGAAAAACGTTCACGCAGATCATTCCAAATATCATACGCATAATTAATCCATAAAATCGAGCTAGTAATCGAATAAGAAATAGATTGTTGTAGCCAGGAAATTACCAAGTTGTTGCAACGTTCCCAATGAGAAAACATCAGATCTGTAACCGCCGGAACTTTAATCGATCCATCAATGAACCTGTGTTTGTTTTTGGATAAGAGCGCCATCCTCATAGCTCTGACCCAAGTATGATAGTTTGAACTAGAAAGAGGTGGAGAAACCAACACTAATGCTGGATTTTCATTCGGATGTATATAATAAGAATTGGAAGGCGATGGATCTGCCATGGAAGCAAAGAAAAGAAAACTCCAGAAGCTGAAAAACAGAGAATAAGATCTCAAAAAACGAGAAAACCAAGAAAAAAGAGCGGAAGAATTAATGCTCTGATACCATGTGGAATTTGTGAAACTGTTTTCTCATTAATTGAAAAGCAGCCAATACAATGTTTTTATACAAAAGAATAAGGCTAACTATCTGGCTAAAAATAATTGCTAAGCTGACTAGGCTAACAACGAATTAGCAACTAACTAATTATATACAATTGTAAAATATAATTAGCTAACAATGACCCCTTTTTCTTGACCTTTGTTTTTCTCAAAATCAAACAAAAAGAAAGTACAATAAATGTTAGTACGTATGTATTCCTTTCTTTGACTTTTACTGTGTGATTTCTGACGTTAATTACAAAATCAAGGAGAAGAGGAGTTGCATCTACTTTCCAAGGCCATGTACATGAGAAGTTTGATTACCACTGTCAAATTAAAATTAATCATGACCGCTAAACACATATCCATGCCCATGCCAAATGGGATCACATTCCATTTGATTTCACGACTATTTATGCCAGCCCTACACACTCCCTTGAGCACGTCCTCCGGAAGCATTTATAGAATATTGTCAGCGTTACCTCTCATCCTTGGCTTATCAGGGGAGATTTCAATACCAAGCTCGAATGAACCGACAGACGAGAAAGTGCGAGTAACCATGCGATCATAAATACTCTTTTTCGAGACTGTGTACAATGTTGCCACCT
Source organism: Erythroxylum novogranatense (assembly GCA_029891385.1). Classification (NCBI taxonomy): domain Eukaryota; kingdom Viridiplantae; phylum Streptophyta; class Magnoliopsida; order Malpighiales; family Erythroxylaceae; genus Erythroxylum; species Erythroxylum novogranatense. The sequence continues at coordinate 9,184,882 of CM057234.1, forward strand.
TCAGGACCTGGGCTTCACCGGGCCCCGATTCACATGGCGACGTGGACAGACCTTCGTTAGATTAGACAGAGCCTTTGGATCACCTTCATGGACCACCTCTTTCCCTCAAACCACTGTAACTCACCTGCCCTTTCTCAAGTCGGACCATCGACCTCTGTTAATTACTTTCCCTCCTATTCCCCATCAGCCTACCTCTTCTCAGCCGTTCCGTTTCCAATCCACCTGGTTGACTCGTGAAAATTTTGCCCAAACAGTTAAAGATCACTGGCACCCTCAAATGTCGTCCTTCAGTGGGGCTGTTAAACTTCTGGGTGAACACTTACAACGCTGGAACTACTCGGCCTTTGGTAAAAAAATTTCGCAAAAAGAGACTCATGTCACGCCTCACGGGTATCCAAAAATCTCTGGAAGAGACGAATTTGGACTCACTCAGAGACCTAGAATCGTACCTTCACAACGAGTTGGAACAATTCCTTCTTCAAGAGGAAATCTATTGGCACCAACATTCCCGATGTCAGTGGTTCAGCCAGGGCAACTGTAATACCAGATACTACTACGTTGTCACTACTACTAAACGCCAGAAGCTTCATATCACCTTTTTAACAGACGAATCCTGTATTACCAGTTTCGACCCAGATGCTCTCCGACATATAGCCCAACACTTTCTTGCGAAGCTTTATACAGTCGATCCTTTCCCTCCCGTTCAACTTCTGCCTAGGCTCTGTTTGGTTTGAGGGTTAATCATGAGATGAGATGGAACGTAACATACTTCCATCGTTTGTTTGAAGGTTTCATAATGGAATGAAATGTATTAGGATGGAAGTGGAGGGTTTCATGTTACGTTCCATTCCATCTTAAATAGTGAAAATAAGAAACCTCCAATTCGAGAGGTTTAAGATGGAACGTAAACTAATAAATACATACTACCTAATATACCCTCAATAATTCTTCTTAATATCAACTCTGACCAAATCATAATATTAATAAATTAAATAGAATATAGTAATATTTAATATAATAAAATTTATTAAATATTTAATAATAATATTTTATATTATTAATAATAAATTATATATATTTAATAATAAAATATAAAATTTAAATTTAAATTTCATTTATTTATTTTATTTATATAGAAATTTCTAAAACAATTAAATAATAATTTTTTATATTTTCTATTTTCATTAATAAAAATATATTAAAAATTATTCTTGTTTGTATATATTTCTATATAAATAAAATATAAATAAATTATTTTAAATAAAATAAAATTTAATTTAATAAATTTATTAAATAATTATTAATAATAATTTTATATAATTGATAATAAATTGTATATAATTAAAAATAAATAAAATTTTATTAATGAAAAATAGAAAATATATTTAAAAATTATTCTTTAATTGTTTGTATATATTTCTATATAAATGAAAATAAAATAAATTATTTTTATACATAAATCACATAGAATAGAATAAAATATTATATAATTAATAATAATATTTTATATAATTAATAATAAATTGTATACAATTAATAAAAAATTAATAAAAATTTTATTAATGAAAATGGAAAATATTAAAAAATATTCTTTAATTGTTTGTATATATTTTTATATAAATAAATTATTTTAATATAAATCACATAAAATAAAATAAAATATATTAAATAATTAATACTAATATTTTTATATAATTAATAATAAAATAATAAACCTCGTGCAACAACTATTTTAATATAAGGGGTATAAAAGTCATTTATTATGCATTCCATTCCATTCCATCCATCTTCCAAACAATAATTCACTATATTACATTTTGAACTCTTCCATCCTTTTCAAACAACTTTTTACTATATTACATTCCATTCCATTATAAACCATTATATTCCCTTCCATTTTATTACATTCCATTCCATTAATTAACATCCAACCAAACAAGGCCTTAGGGGCTGTTTCCCCACCCTCCCCCACAGAACCACACAGGATTTGGTTCAGCCTCTCCTACCCGACGAGGTCAAAACTGCCTTTTTCGACATGGTCCTTAATCAGGCACCTGGATCGAACGACTTTACAGCCTTATTCTTCCAAAGCCAATGGGACACATTAGGGCCTTCACTGATCAACCTCCTACAATAAACTTTCCGCCACGAAGTTTGGGACACTAAGCTAAAATGCACCATCATAATCCTTATACCCAAACTTCCCTCCCCCTCGTCTATTACTCAATTTAGACCGATCGCATTGTGCTCTGTGATTTAAAAGCCCTCACGAAGGTCATTGTCCACAGGTTGAAACCCTTTCTTGCAGAGCTTGTCACACTTACTCAATGTAGTTTTGTCCCGAGGCGACTGATCGTTGACAATATCATCATTACGCAAGAAATTATTCATACTATACGCAAAAGTCTGGGAAGAAAGATCTCCTTGCAGTAAAGGTGGATCTTGAAAAAGCCTATGATCACCTCTCTTGGGACTTCATTAACGATACCCTCATAGATATTGGGCTCCTTGGATCTCTAATCTCCCTTATTATGAAGTGCATCTCCTCGGTTACCATGTAAGTCAACTAAGGCGGGGGCCTCAGTGCTGCTTTCACCCCTTCCCGGGGCATTCGTCAGGGTGACCCCTTATCACCTTATCTCTTCGTTCTATGCATGGAACATCTGGGCCATTTAATCAACCATGCTATTTCCCAAGGCTATAGAAACCTATTCATCTAAGTCGATGAGGTCCCCCTTTATCACACCTGTTCTTCACCGATGATCTCATCTTATTTTTCGAAGCCTCTCCTGATCAAACTCGGATCTTCTGAGAGATGTTAAATATGTTTTGCACTGCCTCAGGCCAGAAGATCAGTCAAGCTAAATCCTGTTGTTTCTACTCTAAAAATATTCCCCCGTTTATGGCAGGTCATCTGAGCCGGGAGCTGGGATTTCAATAGACACATGATTTAGGTCACTATCTTGGAGTTCCCTTGTTGCATGAACGGGTCCACAAATGAACGTATCAATTTATTCTCGAAAAGGTCCAAAAATGCCTCTTGGGCTGGTCTGAAAATCTTTTATCGTTTGCAGGATGTACCACTCTCATCCAATCTATCATCTCCGCCCTCCCTACATACACAATGCAAACGATTCGTCTCCCTAGATGCCACTGCGATGACCTAGAAAAAATTATGTGCAATTTCTTGTGGGGTTCCTCTCCAGGCCAATGCAAGCTTCACCTCGTCAACTGGGATACTGTGTGCCAATCGAAAGATATAGGTGGCCTTGGCATTTGTAAAATTCGCGAGACCAATGATGCACTTCTTACGAAATTAGGATGGGCTCTCATCTCGAAGCCAAACACTCTTTGGGTGAGAATTTTGACTACGAAATACAATCTTTATATCAATAACCTACCCTCCACTCTCGAAGCAGGTGGCGATTTTATGATATGGAGGAGTATAAACACCATTTGGCACCATGTGATGTGTGGGATGAAATGGGTAATCGGTGATGGCACAAAGGCCCGATTCTGGCTGGATCCTTGGGTAGAAGATTTGGGACCTCTCATTGATCATACGCTTGTCGCCATACCCACCTCCGTCCTCGAGCACCGCGTTGCACACTATATGGTCAACTTAGGTAATTGGCTATAGCATGAATTTCAGTTCTTACTTCCTCACTCTATCGATCTACTCATTGTAGGTATTCTCCCACTCCAGCCATACCGAGGGCCTGATCAGATGATCTGGGGGAGATCGGGAACCAGCCAATTCACCACTGCATCAGCTTATACGATGATTATGGACCATTACAACCACGACACCAAGGGATCTTGGAAGACCATATGGCGCTAGGCAGGCCCTCAATGTATTCGGTCCTTTCTTTGGCTTCTAGCTTGTGACCGTCTACTAACTAATCAACGGCGGATGCACCGATGTCTGACCACGTCAACGGAATGTCATCACTGTCAAGCTGAAGAAACCTCCCTGCACATCATGCGAGACTGCCCCAGAGCGCGCAGTCTATGGTGCACCTTCCCTCTGCACAACATCTCTCTGGAGTTTTTTTTTTTCTGTGAACACCCATGACTGTCTTCACACGAACCTCCAACAGCACCGACAACTCAACGGACTAGAATGGAATATCATCTTCGGCGCCGCTTGTTGGTTCCTGTAGACCTGGAGGAATAAGGCGCTCTTTGACACCCATGCTTCCTAGCCGACTTTCCCAACTAACAGTATATTAGCCTTTGTCGACCAGATACAACAAGCTATGATAAGTTTCAACCGAATCGTTCCTGGACATCGACCCCGCCAAGAACAACTTATTAGTTGATGTAAACCGACTTCTGGATGGGTGAAACTCAATACGGACGGAGCCTGTAAAAGCTCCCCCTTAGCCTCAACGGGCGACCTTATCCGAGACAACGTCGACGATTGGTTGGGTGGCTTTGTTAAGAACTTAGGATGATGCTCCCCACTAATTGCAGAACTATTCGGGCTAAACCTGGCCTGGGATCTCTATTATCGCAAGGTAGAATTATAACTGGACTCTCAAGTCGCAGCTAGTCTTTTGTCTGACTCTGCCAAGCGCACCTCTTCCCCAGAACTGCTCATCGTAGGCATCAACGAGCTCCTCAATCAAAATTAGGTCGTCCGATGCCACCATATATACTGGGAGGGCAATAAGTGTGCCGGCTGACTCACCAATTTTGCTGTCTTTTGTGACCTAAGGATTACCACTCTTGTAAATGCCCCCTCTGGGTTTCTCCTGATCCTACTCAAGGACATACTTGTGATTAGCCTTCCTAGACTAGTTACGTAATTTGTATTGTTTATTTTCCGATTAATCAAAAAAATATTGGTGGAATGAAAGATTTCTTTTATGAGACACTAGAACCATGTGCTTTTCTTTTGGGATATTCTGTTAAGATTTTACACCGAGCAAAAATGTACCTGCGTGTAAAGTTGTCCTCTAGTTAGCTATTCTTTGTGAGAACTTTGAACTACGGCAAGAAACTTCATTTGGGTTCGAGAAAAATAGCGAAAAGAATAGTCGTTTAAGATTAGGAACAACTAACAGAAAAAGAAAAGAACCGTTCCTCCAGTTTTTGTTTGGATTAATTAAGAGAAAAATGGAATAGTTTATGTTAGAATAAAATGTAAATAAATGTAATATTAGAAAGTTGTCATTAGGGAGATATTGGAGGCTCATAATGTAATATAATGAAATGTTGTTCTAAATAAGAGATTTTAATGTAATATAATCAAAAGTTGCTTCTCATTTTACATTTCATCGTAAATATCTCAAATCTGAAGTTTCTCATTTTATCATTTAAGATGAAATGATGTGTAATATAAAATATTACTTTTCTATTTCATACTATTTCATTATATTATAAACTTTCATTTTAAACAATGGAATAATATTTCATTTCATTAATAAACCGCCAACCAAACAACTTTTCTATCATTTTGTTTATTCTTCAACAACCTAAAAATAAGGGCATTATGATTTTAAAAAGTGTACACTTTTCCATAATTGTTATTTAGACTCAAGTCATTCTTCAATTATGATATTCACCATTTTTAAATTTATAATAAGTGGATAAAGACATATATTTTTTTAAATTTTTTTAAAATTTTATAACTTAAAATATTGTGAAAAAAAAAAATATTTATTAAGTAGACACACATCTCTTTTTGTTAACGAAAGCCTAGCCCAAATAGTGTCTCTAGGGCCTATTAGTTAATGTCAAAGTTAATATCTCTTTAAGAGACGAGTTTATTTCTCTTAATCTCTTAGGTTCATTTCAAAATCTTATTTTAAACAAATTTCAGAACTAATCCAAGTTTAAATTCCTTTAAATATTAGTTTTTATTAAAAATAAATATAAAAGAAATATATTTATAGATATTGGTTCTGCCGGATTCTGACAGGATGGAACGTTGTCGTTGTGCTCCATGTGATCGACTGTCTTCTGTGGTGAATTCAGTATGAGGATACCTGCAAAACAAAGAAGGCTTGACGGGGGTTGTGTCCCGATTAGCCCCTCCGACGCTCAAGTCAGTTTTCTGGTGAAGGTGAGGTTGATAAACACAGAGAAAGCTAGGTTTATGATTGTGCGTACCTCTGTTATGAGAATAATACCTTTTATATGGTTTTTCAGCTAGGTTTAGGTATTTACGTATCTGCATGGGAGATATTCTTCTACTGTTGGGCCATGGATGTGGGTGGGGCCGAATTAATTGGTGGATGTGAGACCGACCGATCGGCCTGTGGGATTAGGCTCGGGTCCAATATAGCCGACCCAACCATAAGCTCCCCTACTCCTCGAGTCTGAGCGAAGAGCAGGGTCGAAGGAGTATGTTGGACGTTGGTGTTCGTCAGTTTCCCCATAGCTCGTAAGCAAGGCTGCTCGTAAGGTGATCGATCGGTTAGGTATTGGCCTTGTAGCCCGGTCATGGGATTGCTCGGCGATTCGATTGGTCGGTCTTGACTAGTCGTACTATTTCTTTCGTATTGGGGTCGATTGACTGAGGGCCCCCGACTGATCAGTCTCGGCACTTACTGCGTGATAGCTTGCGCTATGGTAGGTCGGATAGCCATCATTGGCAGACGCTTGGACTTGAAACATTTATTATTTGACGGCGCGTGCTCTCGACAACCATTGAGAATCAAACGTATCGTCCTTATAGTTGTGCGGTATCCGTCGTCCTTTCAACTACCGCTCCTTTCCGGATTTGAACAACCCTAATTCTTGTGGTTTAGATCATGCCTCGTGTGCGAGCATAGCTCGATTTTCTCCGATGTCGTAGATCGATTGGGTCACTTTCGAGTGTTCCTTCTGCCGACCCTCTATAAATACTCATAGTTGACGAGTTGTGGCGGTTTTTACCTTTTGCTTTCGTTCTCCAGCTTACACTTTGTCTTCGCTTGTTCTTTGTCGTTCGCGGTTCCCAGAAATTTCCTTTCACTTCGCCGTCCGATTTCCCGTTTGAACCCTCGCTTAGGTACTTCCTTTTTCTTCATTCCCTCTTCTTTTCCAAAAGTCTTTTTCTTGGTGAACATGTCGACGGGTAGTTCTGGGAGCATGGTCGGAGGTGCGGAGGAGATGTCGATGAAAGAGAGAAAAGATGGTTTAGTTGTGGAGTTGCCGCCAAAGACTGCATCGTCGATGACCGTGGGGAGTTGAACAAATTGACTCTTAAGTATAATATTCCTACGTCTTGGGGCCCCGATCGGCCTTTAGGAATGGCGGATCCACAACAACTCGGTGGATACTTAGCGTCTCCGGAGCTTTTTCACGATGGGCGGCATGAGGCTCCGTCGCCCGATTATTGACGAGGTGTGCGCCATGTTCGGGTTATTCCGAGCCAAATTCTTCCGAGCAGTTGGAGGTTTATAAGCGGGTTGGCATTCTTTGTGCCATCGATTCGACCATCCGCTTCTCGTCGGCATTCTACGCCATTTCACGAGGATGAGCCATAGTCCGAGCTCATTTGGAATCTCCTTTCGCAATATAGACGCTTCGGTATCGCCCGACCAGGACACCCTCGAAAATTTCTTCCTGGCGGACCAAGTATTTCTTTGTGAAGCCCCCAGGATCTTCCTCTGAGTGCCGACCATGGAGGTATCCTCTGGCCGAGCAATGGAATGATTCGTCGACCTTGTCCCTTAGCAGGGAGGTGGGAGGTGGTCCGTCGTCAAGGAGCTCGGCGGATCGATTTTGCTCGACTCATTGAGGATACCTGGGGGCCTCGGCCGATTCTTTCCTCGTCGACCCCCCTCCTCGTATTAGCGGGCTAAAGGAGGAAACCGCCCCGTCCGGTTGACTCCTCGTGATTGTATTAATTGTTGAACTTTTGTGCATTAGTTTTGTTCTCTAACTCAATTTATCATTGTGCAGCCATGGTGAGGATGGGAGCTCGAGCTTCTACGTCAAGGAAGCAGGCCTCTCAGAAGAAGGGGAGTAAGGCGGAGACCGATGAGGGCGCCGCTTTGTCTGCGGGGTTGGTCTCCTCGGCTGTGCCGGCGGGTGCTCCCCCTGCCGAGGACCTTCCTATTGCGTCGGAGCCATTGTCGATTGTACCAGTGGTAGAGGAGGAGGAGGAGGACGCGGGTCCTCCTCTTAAGAGGAAGAGGTTGGTTCGGCTGGGTGACCTTCCATCTGCCCGCCAGTCAGGAGGGCGTAGTATGCAGAAGAAAGGCAAGGAGAAGGCGCAGGCCATAAGCCTTGGGCAGTGGGAGCCTGCCATCAAGTTGGGCAAGGACGTATCGATCGGGGACCTCGAGGTGTCCCGCTACCTTGCCGAGAGGGTTACTCCCCCAACGGACGAGCGGTTCATAGAGAAGAAAGGTAACCTGGAGTTGGGTTCTCAGCTCGTTCGTCTTGGTATGCGGGCTGCGATGACGTCCTTTGTCGTCTTTGCGGCGTTTGGAACTCTGGACCAGAAGTCCGGGATCTCCGTGATCGAGATGAAGGTTTGAAGGACGAGCTATCAGAGGTGAAGGAGGGGAGAGACCTCCTCCAGGCTAAAAACGCGTCCCTTGAAGAGGAGAAGAAGGCCCAGCAGGGGGAGATGGGAGCTTTGGCGGCTCGTGGCCAAAGTAGAGGAGGAGGAGAATGAGAGAGAGAGGAGGGAGAAGGAGAGTGAGGAGTGGAGGAAGACTGTGAGGGCGGAGCGGGAGCTCAACAAGAAGTACCGCCAAGACTGCCATTCCGCCATGGTGGATAGAGATAGAGCCGAGAAAACCCTGCGGGAGGTGCGATGCTCTATGCGGGGACAGCGGATCGAAGCGATCAAGCGATGGAAGAGGCGGTTCTTGTACAAGGAGAGTTTGGAGCTCGCCTGTGAGGTAGCCCTCTCGGTTCTGAAGAGGGGCCACGAGCTCTATGCTCCTGAGGGGGTGGCATGCCCTTCATTCGAAGAGTATGCCGAGCGGCTTATTCCCGTAAATTTTGGGCTTTCTTTGGAGGAGATGACGAAGAAAGTCGAGGGAGAAGCTGTGACGTTCGGATGAGGAGCTAGATCTCGACCAAGAGGAAGAGCTCCCTGGTGAAGATCTTCCTTCGGTTGCTCCCCCGGGTCCTGCTCCTGTTCTCATTGTGTCGCTCTCCGGAGAGGAAGAGCTTCCTAGTGAAGAGATTCCTCCGGCTGCTCCCCCGGGTCCCGCTCCTACTTCGTCTCTTCCGCCCGCTTCCGAGGCTTCCCCTGGGTATTCTCCTTCTCCTTCGACTGTTGGTAGTTCCCCTTCTCCCATGTTGTAGAGCTCACCTGGTCGGGCTTGTGGCCAGAATCAATCTACAATAATAAAATTCTTTTTTGAAGTTACTTTTCGTGTTTTCGCTTTCTGTTTTCGATCATAGTGTAGTTTGGTAAAATCGCTTATCGCCGACCGGCTTCGAGGTCGATCTATAATTGAGGCCGAGCTACGGTCCCGACGATTCTGCCTTGGCGACCGATCGACCTTAGTCAATCCGTATCGAAGGCGAGCGAAAGATCCCAAGGATCTCGTCTTGGCGACCCGACCGACCGTGGTCGATCTATGGAGAATGTCGAGCGATGGCGATGACGAGGGTCCCAAGGATCTTGTCTTGGCGACCCGACCGACCGTGGTCGATCTATGGAGAATGCCGAGCGATGGCGATGGCGAGGTCGAGGATCTTGTCTTGGCGACCCGACCGACCGTGGTCGATCTATGGAGAATCCGAGTGATGGCGATGGCGAGGGTTCTAAGGATCTTGTCTTGGCAACCCGACCGACCGTGGTCGATCTATGGAGAATGCCGAGCGATGGCGATGGCGAGGGTCCCAAGGATCTTGTTTTGGCCACCCGACCGACCGTGGTCGATCTATGGAGAATCCGAAGCGATGGCGATGGCGAGGTCCCAAGGATCTTGTCTTGGTGACCCGATCGTCCGTGGTCGATCTATGGAGAATGTCGGCGATGGTTACTGGATTTTCTATTCTTTGCCATACATGATTGAATTCTTTATTGCGAAATCTGAAAACCCTTTATTGATAATAATGAGGGCGTGGGCGTTAAAAACTGTCTGGCGAGGACGGGAAAAAGGTACCACATGTATACAAAATGATAATAAGGAAAGATTAACTAAAATAAAACTTATCTATTGATAAAACGCCTTCAAGTTCTGTGAGTTCCAAGGCCTTGGTAGAAACTTCCCTTTCTCATCGCTGAGGATGTAAGAACCATGCCCGACCTGCTTAATCACTCGATAGGGTCCTTCCCACGTCTGTCCGAGCTTTCCGGGATGCTTTCCAGCTGCCTCGGCTTTTCGTAGGACGTAACTACCTACCTTTACATCGCTCGGCTTGACCATTCTGTTGTAGAAATTGGTCGTCTTTTGCCTGATGGCTTCTGAGCGAGCGGCTGCCATTTTTCTATCCTCGCTAAGGAGAACGAGCTCTGCTCTGCGGGCTTCATCATTCCGCTCTTCTTCATAGCCCGACACCCTTTGATTGTGCAATGCCACCTCTACTGGAACTAGGGCTTCTGCCCCGAAGGTCATCCTGAATTGTGTTTCTCCTGTGGCTCCGTTCGGTGTGGTTCTATATGCCCACAATACTTCGTCTACTTCTTCCACCCAGGTCTTTCGGCCGTCCAGGAGTTTTTTGAGGGCGTTTATTATCTTTTTGTTGGTGTTCTCTGCGAGACCGTTACTTTGGGGATGGGCTACCGAAGTCAACCGTAGTTTGACCTTTAGTCGATCGCAAAAATCTCTAAACTTGTGGTTGTCGAACTGCCAACCATTATCCGTAACCAACACCATAGACATCCCGAAGCGGCATAGTATATTCTTTTTTATGAAACTTTTCACTTTCCCCTCGGTGATTGTGGCGACAGACTCCGCTTATACCTACTTAGTGAAATATTCCACTGCCACTATCAGGAATTTCTTTTGTCCGGGACCGAGAGGGAAGGGCCCCAGTATATCCATTCCCCATTGGGCGAAAGGGACAGGATGGCTCACGATTTGCATTCGCTCGGTCGGCTGGTGAGATAGGCTGTTGTTTCTCTGGCAGGCCTCACATCGGTCGACCTTTTCCTGACAATCTATTCTCATTGTCGGCCAGTAGTACCCCTGTCTGATCAATCGGTGAGCCAACATTCTGCCCCCTATGTGATTTCCGCACATCCCTTCATGGACTTCTGCCATTGCCTACTCGGCTTCTTCTTCATTCAAGCATCGAAGCGTGACGGTCGAAGGCGCTTATATAGGGTACCGTTGACGATCGTGTATTCGGCTACCTTTATCCTTAACTTCTTGGCCTCTGACGCGTCTTCCGGTTGCTTTCCTTCTAAAAGGTACTGCGCAATCGGTTCTGTCCAATTCGATCGACCGGTACTCACGTTGAGAACTTCCTCGGCTTTCTGAATTCTAGGCCGATCAAGTCGTTCGACTAGAACATTATTTATGGCATCACGGTCGGAAGCCATTTTTGAGAGCGCATCCGCTTTAGCATTTCGAGCTCGTTCTATTCTGCTAATTGAGTGCTGTTCGAAATTGCTCAATTCCTGCTTTACTAGCTCCAGATACTTGATCATGTTGTTCCCCTTGGCCTCATACTGCCCGGTGACTTGGCCTACCACCACTTGGCTGTCGCTATATATCTTCAGGTGCTTCACCCCCATCTCCCTGGCTAGTTGGAGGCCGATTATTAGAGCCTCATATTATGCCTCGTTATTGGAGGCCTTGAATTCTAGCCGAAGGGCGTATTCCACCTTTTCATCCATATGCGGGCTGACCAGCACTACTCCCGCTCCGCATCTCTCGGCATTGGATGACCCGTCGACAAACAAGCTCCAGGCGGGGAAAGGCTCGTCCTTCGAGCTAGGTTGGCTCATCTCTGCAATGAAGTCTGCCAACACCTGCGCTTTAATGGTCGTGCGGGGCTTATACTGTATGTTGAACTCTCCCAGTTCTCGCCCACTTTATCACCGACACAAGTTTGGGCTTTTAAAGGCACTGTCTGAGGGGTTGATCAGTCCACACCTCGATGGTATGACTTTGGAAGTAAGGCCTCAACTTCCTAGCTGCCATTATCAAAGAGAGGGCTAGCTTCTCTATGGGCGTATATCGCGTTTCTGGCCCGGTCAACACTTTGCTGACATAGTAGATGGGATGCTGCTCGTTTCCTTCTAATCGGATAAGTACCGCGCTGATCGACCCCTCCGTAATCGCCAAGTATAAAATCAGGTTCTCCCCCTCTACTGGGCTTTGCAGAATAGGCGGGCTAGACAAATATTGTTTTAAGTGTTGGAAAGCTTTCTCGCACTCATTCGGCCATTGAAACTGGGTCACATTTGCTTTTCTCAAGACTTTGAAAAATGGGAGGCACTTGTCTCCTAGTCTAGAGATGAACACCTTTCGGTGAAACTATCCGGCCGTCGATGTCGAACATCTTTCAAGCATTGCGGCGAAGGCATCTATATGATGGCCTCAATCTTCTCTGGATTAGCTTCGATTCCCGAGTGATCATAAATCCGAGAATTTTCGGATGCCACCCCAAACACATATTTTTTGGGTTTAGCTTCATGGAATTTATTCGAGTGCGGAAGACTTCCTTGAGATCTTGTACATGCTCCGCGGACGTCTTACTTTTGACCACCATATCATCCACATAAGCTTCCACCGTCCGGCCAATCTGTTTTTTAAAGACTTCTGTGACGAGCCGTTGATAGGTCGCCCCGGCATTTTTCAGGCCGAAAGGCATTACTTGGTAGCAATATGTGCCTTGGTCGGTTATGAAGGCGGTCTTTTCTTTGTCTTCCAGGCTCATTTGGATCTGATGATAGCCCGAGAAAGCATCCAAGAAGCTGAGCAACTCATGTCCTAAGGTGGAGTCTACTAATTGGTCGATCTTAGGCAATGGGAAGCTGTCCTTTGGACACGCTTTGTTCAGGTCGGTGAAATCTATGCACATTCTCCACTTCCTGTTCTTCTTTTTTACTAAAACGACATTGGCGAGCCATTCGGGATATTTGACCTCTCTGATGAATCCGGCCTCCAGCAACTTCGCTACTTCCTTCTCGATCACCCCTGTCGTTCCTTGCTGTGCCATCGCTTCTTTTGTCTGATCGGCTTATAGTCATGCCGAATACCGAGGGAGTGAGATGCGACTGATCGAGAAATTCCGGGCATGTCGCTTGGTACCCAAGCGAAAACCGACCTATTTTCTACCAAACAATCTGTGATTTCTTTAACCAGGTCCCCCTGCAGCTCGGAACCTAGGTTTGTGAACTTAGAAGGGTCGGCTTCGTCCAGTACGACCCTCTGCGTTTCTTCCACTAGGTTCATCCTGTCCGTCTCTTCGTCGGTTCTCACATCAAGAGAGCTCGTCAGCACTACCGCCCCATCTAATGTTTTAGTCTCTGCTAAGTAACATTTCCTGGCGATTCTCTGCTGACCTCTGACAATACCGACTCCGTGGGGTGTCGAGAACTTCATAACTTGGTAGTAAGTGGAGACGATTGACCTGAGGGCATTTTGAGTTGCCCGCCCGATTATTTCATTGTACGCCCCTTGAAACTTTACGACCAGGAACTCAACGTCCCTTTCTATCTGACACGGTTTCTGCCCGAACTTCACTTTCAAGTACACCCGGGCAAACGGGTAGGCCGACCCCTCGGTTACCCCTTTGATGGGGCCGTCTGTGGGTAGCAGTCGATCTTCGGGTATCTTCATCTGTTTGAAGGCCTCATAATACAACAAGTCGACTGAGCTGCCCGTATCAATCATCACCCATTTCACCTCGTATCCGTCCATGTTCAGGTTTACCATGAGGGCATCGTCATGAGGGCAACTTACTCCATTGAGGTTGGACTCATCAAATGATATCATCCCGTCGCTCTCCCTCGGCCTTTTGATGGATGAGTCTTTGCCGACCTGTTTGGCATATCTTTTTCTCCCTTTGTTGTTGGATCCCCCGGCTGCATTTCCACCGAATATCATATTAATGACCCCAGTCGGTTGGTCGTCTTGTTGCGGCATTTCCATCATTTCTTTCTCTCGACCGCCTCTCTCTTCTCGTCGATTATCCGATTCGCATTCGCCTCCCTCGTCATTTCGTCATTTCTACCGAGGCGGTCGTCTCATTATTCGGCCGACACGTCTGCGTCGATTATTCCGATCGACATTTTGCCGTCTTCACAAATCGGCCTAACCTTCCCTTTGTATGAGGAATTGACTTCTTTTTCAAGCGCCGGCAATCTTCCGTGTCATGACCGACCTCTTTGTGGAAACGGCAATACAAATTAGGGTTCTGTCCTTGTAGGGGTCTTCATTTTTGGGTTCTCGGACGGTTTCTCCATCTGCTCTCATTCTTGCCAACACCTCTTCATATCGCTTTGTTTAGTGGGGTAAACTCGTCGATATCCACAGCCGGTCGATCGGTCTTCTCGATTCGACCGCCTTTTCTTCAGGCGAATTGCTCGCCTTCGTCATTCTATGACGATCATCCGCTCGACGCCTCGTATTTTCAGACTTCTTCGGTGAATATACCTATCCGCCTGTTTCTTATTTCTGAGCGGATCGGGGCGATCGAGGCTAATGAGTTCTTAAACTCCTCGTCCTCGTATTGGTCATGGCGGCAAGATGGACGAGCGGTGAGTCGGGCACCTCGACCGCTTCGTTATTAAACCGAGTGATGAACTCCATGAACTCTCGTTTCTTCCTTGGGTGAATTGCATCACCTCAGAGCTGTCTTTGGCGGACTTACTAGTGTGAATCGGTTCAGAATAACAACTGAAATCTTGAAGCATGTGATACTGATTTCGGGGCAAGTTGTTGAACCATCGCCGAAACTCCTCTTGGAAGGCGCGTCTGAAAGCCTTACATTGGATAGCGTCCGAACACAATGTAGATTCATCGTGGATGGAAGTCTTGCAGATAATCCAGTGGGTCGGTCTTCCGATGTATTTCTCTGGGTCGGTATTTTTGTCTTGGTCTTGGGAGGTGTCCAAGATTTCGGAGTGAAGGAGAGTCAGATCTTGCGTAATTAGGCGTCCGGACGAAAGCTCATAGCGCATTAATCCGATCATCCGCGATTTTTCTAGGGTTTCGGATGGGCGATGATCGGTTGTTAAGTCGATTGGTCGGGTGGTGGCCTCATGACGGAGGTCGTCGTCTTGGTTGAGACCGCAGGATCCGCGAATCACGATTCATTGCCTCCTCTATCTATTTCCGGTCGGTGGTGGTGTCGTGGACGGAGGAGGATCTGCGCTAGCTGTGCTTGGAGATTGGCGCAGATTGAAGCAACGTTATCCTCTAAGGCCACGCTGTTCTTCTTGTTATAAGGTTTGAAATTGCAGTTGATCGTTAGGATTAGAGGATTAGTGCGGGAGACATGCGGTGCGGCAGAGTCGCAGAAGTTGTGAGCTTATCGTTGCATCGCCGAGAGCCATGCAATGCTATATCGAGATGCATCGCCGCCGCCTGGTGATTTGTGTGTTTCGGGCGTGGTGCGAAGTCGGCCCCACGGTGGCGCCAATTGGTTCTGCCGGATTACGGCAGGATGGAGCGTTCTTTGTTGTGCTTCCATGTGATCGATATGTCATGGTGAATTGATATGAGGATATCTGCAAAACAAAGGTATCCTCAAACAAAAAGGCAGCGGAGGTTGTGTTAGATTAGCCTCCTACGCTCAAGTCGGTTTTACGGTGAAGGTGAGGTTGATAAACACAGAAAGCTAGGTTTATGATTGTGCGTCCTCTGTTATGAGAATCATCCTTTTATATGGTTTTTCAATTTAGTTCAGGTCTTTAAGTATCTGCGTGGGAGATATTAACCCTTCTTGTTGGTAGTGGATGTGTGGGTCGGCGAATTAATTGGTGGATGTGAGGCCAATCGATCTATCATGGGATTAGGCTGGTCAATATAATGACCCAACCAGATATAAATAATTAGAATAGGATTGAAATGAAAAAAAATTGTATAAAATTTAGAAGATGGCGCGTTTTTAGAGGATGGCGTGTCAAAACGACAGTGGAGTAGAGAAAACAACTCCAAACTGGGTACGGAGCAACAAAGTAAAGAGTGAAGCAATGAACCCGGCGCAGCTTCCACCGTCTCGCTCCCACTCTGTGGCGTCTCCGTCGGCGATGGAGAAGTCTCAGGCGGATACTGGCGATATCCAAGCTTCTCTCACTCAGTTTATTAACGATCACAACCAGTCATCTCTTCGTCTTCGCGAACACACCGGTAGATTTCCATTTCAATTCATAGAAACTGATATTATTGTTGTTATTATTATTGTTTAGTTGTTTTAAAGTTGGTTCTTTCTTTTGTTTTCTTATTGCAGAGAAGGCGAAGAGAGATGCGATAAGGAAAGCGGTGCGAGTATCGGATCTGTTGGTGGATGCGGTGAATGGAGGGGTGGAGCAGTCGTTTGTTAATGAGAAAAGGATTGAGCTTGAAATTCGTTTATTGTCTGCCACAATTGCTCGTTTCATGAAACAGACTGATCGATGGCTCGCTACTACTCACGCCTTTAACACTGCTTTTAAGGTACTTCTTTTAAATTCATTTACTTTTATATATTTTCGTATTTTCTGTTTGGTGACAGAAAGTCTAAAGCTTTCTCAGAGGAGCTAACGTGTTTCAAGACCTGGGATTGATTCATAGACCATCGTGAATATTACAAACACTCCTTGGTTTCGTCTTGGTAGAAATTTCAATAGTAAAATTACTTGCATCTTTCAAAACTCTTAACTTCTGCTACCAATATGCTTGACAATAATTCACAAAAAAAGGCAAATAAATTAAGTTACTTCCAGCTCACCATCTTTTTAATACTACTAGCTCTCATTGGCACCTGGATTGGAATTTTTAATTGAAATTGGGAGAGTCATTTCAATCATACTGTTTGTCTTCCATATGGAATTTCAATTCCATTTCTTATTCTATCTCAGAATTTTAGATGCTGTTATCTTTTAGTGATAGGGCTGATAAAGGGTTATAACTCGAAATTGACAAGATAAATAAAGATAAAATGATATGGTAGCCATAAGAAGTTGTTCTCTACTAACTATTGATGGGAAGAGTTCATCTTCAAATATTTTTCCCTTTCAAAGTTTCCCTGTTGGAGCTTCCCTCATTCCTTTATCAAGGGCAATGATGTGGATCTGTCTTCAAAAAGTACTAATATGCAATGCCAACTTTTGTTTTCTGATCAGAGATTTGCATTCTTGATACTGGATTGGTACGAAGGGGCTCTAAATTCAATGGGAAGATGACGATTTGCTCATAACTAGTTTTAGAGTGTGATTCTAGTACTCATTCCGACTCTCCAGGGTCCAAATGAACCCTTACCAGAGTTGGAAAAGAATAATGCGAAAGATAGTGAGATGACTAACAGCATGTGCAAATAGTCAGGAATAAAACTCAATTCATGTATACAAGATGAATTATCCTCTCACATTGATTTGGTAACATTTTCAGGAGATTTGTATGTTTATGTTGTAATATGGAAGCGAGTATTATGTTTATAAAATAGTTATATTACACTGAGACAAAATAGTCATATAGAGATCCCAAGATGTGCAGTTATAACATCCCTTCTTAACTCTCCAGTATAAAGAGCATAAAAAATTGGTTTTTGGGGTGACACTACGTAATGTCCATTTCTCTCCGGTCTCACTGACATTCAAATAAAGTTTAGCTCATATCTCTTCACCATGTATTCCCATTTCCTCGTACCTCAATCACACCAAGCATGAGTAAATAGTATTCAATAGTTGTTTTTCTGGTCTTGTTAGGCTTAACAACAGATGGAAAAACTTATAGGATGCTAAATTGTGGGAAAAATCAACAACTCAGCAAGCACTTCAAGCTGTGCAAACATATACTGGCTATTGGTTCAAATGTTAGTCATGTTATATCACAGATTATATGGTGGGATTGAAGCACTTTTCAAACCGTATAATAATTGTGAAATTGATTCAAACCATATAATGTTAGGAATCTCTAACTTAATAGGCTAGAAATCAGTATGTTGTTGATAGTAATCAGTGATAAACACTGATAATACAAGTGAATCCGAGGATCACTTCTATTCCAGAGCAATAGTTGCTCCTCAGGGAGAGAAATAAGTCTCTCTCTGTCTAAAATCACACTTTTCACTCCTTTCTTCCTGAATGCCCCCTCTCTCTCTTCTGCCCTCCTTTTTCTCCTAGCTGCTCCTAGTACATTCGGTTATTCCCTAGTGCCCCATCAGCCCCCCATTCTAACTAACTCTGACATCATTCTCTTCATTCCCCACAACCCCCTCTTTCTTTCTACGTGAATACACTCTTCCTATCCTAGGCTTTGTGTTATTCTTGTCATTGGCCCTAACATTGCCCCCTCCTAGAAGAGCAATGAGGAAATTGGCTCCGAATCACAAATTCATCCTCCCATGTAGCTTGTTCCAACGTCTGGCCCTTCAATTTGACCAACTATTGCGGTATTGAGTTCCCGAATGTAGTTACTGTTCTGCTGATCAGCACACTTTCAGGTTGCTGAACGTTATTCAACACCTGATTCAGCTCCCCTTCCTCATTTTTGGTGAGCTGAATCTGTTGCTCCTTTCCTATAGCTATTCTTTTAACAGATAGGAAACTCTCATCCAAGATAGCAAGAAGACCCTGCCAACACACTGAATCTTCGTGGTACTCACCTCTCCTTGGTGTGATCTGAAGCTCTTCCTTGCCACCAAGTTGTACCTTTTGTCCCTCATGTTGGAATTGCATGGTCATCTCCCTCCAATCCTTCAGGACCCTTCCTAATGTTTGTAACCAAGCAACCCCTAAGATCACATCCATTCCATCTAAATCTAAGACACAAGCATCAATCTTCCACTCTAAGTCTCCCACCTGAATGGGAATTTCCAAACACTTCCCTTGAGTAGTTACCCGATGGCCATCTCCAAGTCTGGTTTCCAGTGCCTTGCTTGTTCCTACGGTCAGTCCCAACCCCTTCACTAACTCAGTAGAGATGAAGTTATGGCTAGCTCCACAATCCACTAAAATAACAATTGGTACTCCCTGTAACCTTCCAGCCAAACGCATAGTCTTATTCTCCTGTAAAGGTGCTCCACTCACTCCCAACACCTCCATTGTTCTGCATTCCAAAGCTACATCATCCTCTTCCTCACATTCAACTTCCAACGCAATTATTTCCCCATTCTCATCCAAAGTTTCGTTATCATCCAGGATCAGCAACCTCAACTGTTTCTCTGTGCACTGGTGGAGGGGATGAAATCGCTCCCCACACCTGAAACACAAACCCTTTGCCTTTCGGTCCATAAGCTCCTGGTATGATAGATGTCGCAGCCCCCTATTCTTGTCTACCTGTCCCTTCCGATCACCTTCCGATCGTCTGGGAAGTGTCGCCGGCGGGAGTGAAGCCATTCTGGGCGACTCGTGATGGTCAGATGGAGCTCCCGTATTTTCTCTGGGTCTCGCAGCTACAGTACCGCCCCAAACAAGTCCACGACCCATCGGGTGTGGACCCTCCAGCTCACGGTGGTGGGTCGGGTTGACCCGAAAGTTGTTCCTCCTATTATTCTCTCGATTTGGATACTAGGTGCGTGCGCGAGATCTTGACACATCCACGCCACCCAGCTCGCCGTTCACCTCCTCTTCTATTGCCCTTACTACCTTCATCAGCTGATATCTATTCACAGGGCCAAACGTTCTCACCCTCCTTCGAATATCAGCCCTCAAACCACTCATAAAATGGCCCATAAACTGCTCCTCCGTTAATCGACCTACTTGCGATGAGATAAATTCGAAAGCCTCAATATATTCCTCCACCGAATCAGTCTGCTTCAAGTCCGACAGCTTCTCGAAAGGATTATCAAACCTTCTTCCCCCATTACGATCGGTAAGGGCTCGTTTAAACCTTTCCCAGTCCAGCTCTTCTTCTGTCTCCCGAAGTAGGTTAAACTAATGTATGGTTGAACCTTCCATGCTCAGTAGAGCTAGTTTCATCTTTATCGGGTCTGAAGTATTATGAACTTCAAAATATACTTAAGCTCTCGTGATCCACCCTACAGGATCAGTCCCATCAAACATGGGCAACTCCACCTTGCGAACAGACATCCTATATTCTTCCATAGTATCATAGGATTGCTCCATCGGATGTGATTGCCCAGGGCTTGGGTTCCTTTCTCCCGCAGCATTAGGCCCTCTTCCTGATGCATCGCCACTCCCCTGTCCTTCCTTAGGCCTCTTACCCAGCATTTCACGCATTTCCAGCAGCAAGGCTCGTTGCATTTCTCCCACTGCCATTCGCATAGATGACTGAAGTTTTTCCACTCCAGCTTCCAAGTTTGCCATACAGGATTCCAACACTTCTACTCTATCGGACATCTTGGGTGGCATCAAGGTAAGCTGTTCTAACTTCTCTAGCCTTTGAAAACAAATGGATCTTCTCCCCCACTATTGGTATCTGGCAGGTCGGACCAATGTTAGGAATCTCTAACTTAATAGGCTAGAAATCAGTATGTTATTGATAGTAATCAGTGATTAACACTGATATTACAAGTGAATCCGAGGATCACTTCTATTCCAGAGCAAGAGTTGCTCCTCAGGGAGAGAAATAAGTCTCTCTCTGTCTAAAATCACACTTTTCACTCCTTTCTTCCTGAATGCCCCCTCTCTCTCTTCTGCCCTCCTTTTTCTCCTAGCTGCCCCTAGTACATTCGGTTATTCCCTAGTGTCCCATCAGGCCCCCATTCTAACTAACTCTGACATCATTCTCTTCATTCCCCACAACCCCCTCTTTCTTTCTACGTGAATACACTCTCCCTTTCCTAGGCTTAGTGTTATTCTTGTCATTGCCCCTAACATATAATGATTGTGAAACTGATGTTGTTTATAATCAAGAACATGCTCATGGACATTAAGGTAGTAAGATGACTTAAAAAAAGTTCACTCTCCATTTGGGGTTCATAAGCAAAGGACAAATTTGATGAAGATGCATTTTATGGTGTCCAGGCTTGTTTTTATTTCTTATGTTACTCGTTCTGGTCTTGTTAGTTTAAGATGATATTGACTTTTTTCTCTGGTAGGAAATTGGAGACATTGAGAACTGGATGAGGACCATGGAATTTGATTGCAAAAGCATTACTGCTGCAATCCAGAACATTCACCAAGAGTGATTCCACAGGGACAAGTTCTTTCTCTCGTCAATTCCAAAGAAAATCCCATGCGAAAGTATGATATATTTACTTGCACATAATTCTGTACATTGCAAAAGCATTACTGCTGCAATCCAGAACATTCACCACGAGTGATTCCACACGGACAAGTTCTCTCTCTCAATTCCAAAGAAAATCCCATGTGAAAGTATGATATCTTTACTCGCACATAACTCTGTACATATTTTACTGTTTCAAACTTTTGTTTATGATGGTAGGAATGAGAATGAGCTGGTCGAATTTGAGCTATGAGTTTTTCTTTAATCCAAGGGAACCATGGGCGACCCAAATATCAAATAACTGTTGTGATC
This sequence comes from Erythroxylum novogranatense, assembly GCA_029891385.1. Classification (NCBI taxonomy): domain Eukaryota; kingdom Viridiplantae; phylum Streptophyta; class Magnoliopsida; order Malpighiales; family Erythroxylaceae; genus Erythroxylum; species Erythroxylum novogranatense. The sequence continues at coordinate 9,206,385 of CM057234.1, forward strand.
CGACTCTTTACATATTTTTGATTCGTAATTATTATGCACATCATATACCACAGGTCCATAAGTGTTTAATGATATTAACATATACTAAAGCTCAATGATAATTTCCGGTTGTGCTGAGCCAAGTTCGCTATGTTTCCTCCCAAGTTAAATAGACGGCTATTGCCTTTGTTTCACGCTCAGATTGATTATCACCCTTGAACCTGAATGTATGTATGTTTCTGTATATTTACATACTAGATGGGGTCTGAGATCGGTTTCCTTAATGAAACTAATACTGAAGACAATTCTTAGATGTAAATTTGTATATATGCTATAACTATGTTCCATCTGCAATTTTTGTTTCAGTAAGTGGAAGTTCCCACATTATATGTGCTCTTCATCCTTCTATACCGAATGGCAATCCACTATCCACTTTCCGCGTAAATTTCATCATATGGATAACAGAGACCAGAATTGATGTCAATCAAGTTTGAAAGATTGATCGATCTGAAGGGATACATATTGTTTAAGCCAACTTGCTAAATCTTTTAAAAGCAAACCAAATTGGTATTCTTTCAGTTGTGGAAATTGTCAAACGTCATTGATGACAACCATGTTCAGCAGAAATGGGATACAAATCTAAGATTAATTGATTGGATATGCTTAAGTTATGCAACCAAATAACTTAGAACTCACTTAAGTTGTCTTTACCGCACAAATTCGTAGGCACCAAAGTCAATCAGTTTCTCTTTGCAGCCGTGAAAGTTGGCAGGAGCTGGTTAGTTTAATAACCGAGAGGCCCTCGAAAACGGGATGAAGCTTCCAAAACTTAAAAACAATACAGGAGGCACAAAAAGTAGCTGGCAAACTGTACTCAAGACTTTAAAAGTTTGTGGCTCAATGTTGCTCCAAGTGGGTATTGAGCATCTAAAGTTCTGACTTTTGACCATTTCTTGCGTCAACTTGTAAATTCATGGATCTTACAGAACAGCCTTCTTTTTTTTAAAAAAAAAAAAGAGAATTCAGGCACCAACTCAGCAGCAACGAGATTAAGACCCCTTTTGTTATATTGTCCTGAATCTACTGCAGATCCGAATGACAACCTGATCTAATAAGTTCGCATTACGACTCGAATTGACAAAAAAGAAAAATTAGTATTGAGCTCCGAGGTTGGGCCGTGCAGGGAGGTTAGCCTCCTGTGGTATGGATCTATTTCGATAATAAAATAAAACCTGGTTATAAAAGAGATCTATTTGTATCGTTTTTTTTCGCAGTGAAAATATTCTCTTTGCTTTTATATGAGGATATAGGCATTATTATTCGAGTCTTGCTAAATTTTTGTGTTGTTATTTTTATTTTTGGTGCTTTTGTGATTGTGATTATTATTGCGATTTCTCCTGCAACCCCTAATTTTTAATTAATACATAATGGTCAGCGTCTTCATCACTGGCGATTTTATTCCTTTAAGCGTGCAACAAGCACGACTGAAACTGCAATTTATGTAAGTCCAAGATCCCTAAGATTTGACGATTAAAGAATGCAAGAAGACTAGTTTCCGTTTAAACGTGAATTTGGTCCGAAGTATTTTCTGAATAAAGCAAAACAATGAATTGCAACCACTTCGGATACATGCTAATCACGTAAACATAAACTGACTATGAAACCTCAATGGTATTAAAAAAAATAGCAAAAGTTTAATGTCAGCTTGATAACTTAATTAAAAATTGATTTTCAGACTCCATATGTCATCTTCAAAGAGCGCGCGCGCACACACATATATACATACACGTTTTGCTTTAGAAATTAGACATGCATGTTGATATACCGCGTTAGTGTCTCATCATTTCTGTATATTCGGTGGTTACTATAAGTTGCAAGTTGTATCACTATAATTAATAATACAGTCACTGTTATTTTTAAAAACTTTATAATCACTATAACAAATCATCTGGACAATTGATAACTGGGTTTTAAGAATTTTATATGCTAATTCTGTTCACAAAGATATAATCAATGAGAATAGCAATATTTATGTTAATTTCCAAAATTTAGAAACTGGTCTTGTAGTTATAAAAGATAGGAAGATTAAAACATCTTCTTCATCATGATTTAAATTTCAACTGAACTTTACAGACTTCTGTGATAGTTAATGGGTATGATTCTAAAAGGAGACAAGATCTTCTGTCCAGTATTATTCTGTCTTATTATGTCCAATAAAATCTCAATCATTTATTTTGTAGGACCCACGCGGGGTCCATGTATAATTTACGTGGGACTCATATAAATAAATGACTGAGATTTATTGGACAGAATAGGACACCATAATATTGGACAGGAGATCTGGACTCTCCTAAAAGAATGTAAATAGATTCACCTATGTATATTGTGAACAATGTTTATGTGTACGTACTATATAAAACAAATCATAAGACATACAATTCGTGTATGTTGACCGTAGTTTATGTGGTTTTAGTTAAACAAGGTAATCAAGGGTAGATTATTATAATTGCAGCAAATGTGAAAAACTCACATGTGGTTAAAGAAGAAAAATGCTTGGGGATCTCAACCCTACCTAATCCTGATGTACCAGCGAGCTGACTTTAGAGCCCTCCCTTAGTTACTCCATATTTAAAGGATCGAATCAATAATATTTAGAAGTAATTTACTCAATATGTTGATTGATTTGAGCATATCCAGATCAACTGGGGTATTATAAAATTAGCAGTAACATGTGATTAACTAATTGAAGTAAGTAAGCATTTCTTAAATGATGATTGGAATTGATGCTAAATAGAAAATGCAACCATGGAATGGAATACTCAAACCACCTCATGAATCCAGAGGGAACAGTGTGAGTTTCGAGCTCCTATAAATGCACAACGTACTCATCATCATCATCTTCACTTCTACCTTTGTATAGAGAAGCTTGGCATACGTAGAAACTCCCGCTCAGTTCTATAGCTATGGCTACTCGCCTCATTTTTGTTTTATTCATTATCGCAGCTACTGTTTTGCAAACACCAACACATGCACAGTTGACCCCTGATCACTATAACCTAGTGTGCCCTGGGGCACTGGGCGCTATAAGAAATGAGGTCTCGAAGGCCATTTCAAAAGAACGACGAACGGGAGCTTCTCTACTTCGCTTGCACTTCCATGATTGCTTTGTCAATGTAAGTTGATGATGCACATTTGTGGACTGGATTTAGCAAGTGATTTTCTCGTTTTCTTTCGCTCTCTGGATTTAGTAACCTCTGATGAGACGTTTATGAAACATTGGCAGGGATGTGATGGATCAGTTCTTTTGGATGACAATCCTAAAACCAACTTCACAGGCGAGAAGACAGCCATTCCCAACTTGAATTCACTCAGAAGGTTTGACGTCGTTGACAAAATTAAAGCAGCAGTGGATAAAAAATGCAAAGCCAGTGTGGTTTCATGTGCGGATATCTTAGCTGTTGCAGCTCGCGACTCTATAGAAATTGTAACAACTTCATAAACTTCTTCTTCTTCTTCTTCTTCTTCTTCCTCTTCTTGTTCAACTTATTCAATGAATTGAACCATAAAATTTCTTACAGTTAGGTGGTCCGAGATACAACGTTTTGTTAGGTCGAAGAGATGCAAGAAACGCAAGCTTCAGTGACGCACTCGCAAATCTACCACCTCCATTTTTTAACTTCTCCCAGCTGCTTTCCAGTTTCCAATCCCACGGGCTTAACCTCACGGACCTTGTGGCTCTCTCTGGAGGACACACCATCGGACTTGCGCGGTGCACAACTTTCCGCAGCAGGATTTACAATGACACCAACATAAACACGGTATTTGCCGGGAGATTACGGGGTACTTGTCCAACAACTGGGGGTGACAACAACACACAGCCATTGGATCCAACTTCAGAAAGATTCGACACACAATACTTCGCGAGCCTGTTGCAGAACAGGGGTTTGCTCCATTCTGATCAGGAGCTGTTCAAGAATCAAGGCAGTGCTAGTGATAAGCTGGTGTTGCAGTATATTAGAAGTCCCAGTACCTTTTTTAGGGACTTCATAAATTCCATGATCAACATGGGAAACTTGAAACCTCTGCTTGCACCTAATGGAGAGATCCGAAAGAACTGCAGAGTCGTTAACTAGCTATCTCGGCATGATTTTAACCGATTATAATCATCGCTTAATTTGTTTATCGGAAGTGTTGCATGTTCTCTTCAATCTTCATTTCTGTACTATTTATTTATTCTATTGTTGTTTTCCTTGTTCCCTGTACTTCTGCTATTTATAAGACTATATCTTTTCCAAAGAGATGCTTGTAAACTCCAAATGATGTTTAGTAAATGCAATGCAAGCTTTTTTGTTTGATTAAACATGACAACAACATAACATATCTTGTTAGAAGTGTCTAATTTATCCTCAAAAGTTAGCTCAAGAGGAGGAGGTTTGCACATTATTATAAATTGTTCAATACTCTCGTAGTTGTCCGATGTGGAATTCCTGACACACCCCCCTCAGTCCAGATCAGAACTAGACATCTGATGGACATATTGAGCAAAGGGACATAACCGAGCACCGCCTCAAACCATAGAAACAAACTGACTTGGCTCTGATACCATGTGTTAGGAATCCCACATCGGACAACTATGAGAGTATTGAACAATTTATAATAATATGCAAGCATTCTCCTCTTAAGTTAGCTTTTGGGGATGAGTTAGGCACTTCTAATATGGTATCAGAGCTAAGCCAGTTTGTCTCGATAGTTTGGGTCGGTGCCTGGTTATATCCTTTTGTCCAATATGTCCATCAGATGTCCAGCCCTGCTCTGAACTGAGGGGTGTATGTCAAAAATTCCACATCAGGCAACTATAAGAGCATTAAACAATTTATAATAATATGCAAATCTCCTCCTCTTAAGCTAGCTTCTGAAGATGAGTTAGGCACTTCTAATAGATCCATTTGGTCCATCTCAATGTGGAGATCCAGGACCCATTTTCGAATCTATGTAAGCTCTTCCATTTGCATTTCAACCCTATTCCAATTTAACTACTTAGTTATTTACATTAAAAAAAACTTAAAATTATTAAAAATGATATATATAGTCTTTTTAGTAGAAGTTTTAACGTTATTATTATCATCATCATCGTCGTCGTCATCATCCTTATATATTTATGGTAATTTTATTTACTGAAATATTTTACATGTCATGTTTTTTTTAATTTACTCTTTTAACCTGCATTATTATTTTTCTGTTACATCTGCATTTAAGTCTACAAGAAACAACCTCTCTATTATGTAAAGGTAAGGCTGCGTATTATCAGACCTCTCCAGACTCTGCTTTACTGCGAAACTTCAGACAGGGTGTAATGATGATTATGATATATATATATATATATATATTCTTTAATTAAAACAAAATAAAAATCACATTTTCTTGGAAATATGTTTTGAGAATATTTTGCAAAGTGGTTATTTTAAGGAAATGTGACAGTTATTTTCGGCATATTATTTATGGTGTAAATAGAGAATTTAGATGTTATTAACTATTTTATAAGGGTTACTAAAAAACTATTTTCGGTGTAAATAGATAATTTAGAGAATATTAATTATAATGATTATGGGGCATTATAATAATGAAATGACCATCTAACTTAATCTTTTGATTGTATTTTAGTTAGTGTTTGACCCAAGAGGAATTGTTTTAAAATTTGTACCTAACGTCAATTGAAAATATAAGTTAGCTTTGAAAAACTTAGAAAATAGAACTTTATACTATTAAAATACTTAAGTCTAATGAAATGAAATCTAAATCGAATAATGTAATTAATTGTTGTAAAGAGAATTAAAACTATAAAAGAAATTCAATATAATAAAGATGAATATGCAACGTTAAAAAACTAAAATTAATAAAAATAGGTATGAAGTAGGCTAATTGATTTATCTGGAGAGTGAAATTTGATATATTATGTTTGTGTTGGTTTGAGAATTGTGTGTTGTGTAGATTGTTGTCAAGTGCTCGCAAATTTATAGTGATCTTATCCTTAAGTAATTTTCTCTATATTTTCTCACCTTCTTATCACTACAACAAATTATATTTTTAGTTAAAGTAAAAGTTGTTACTATAAACAGTAATATTAGTTACTACTATTAATAATTTCTAATTTTTAAAATCGTCACCTCCATCACAAATATCTACGTCATTGATTAAATAGTTGTTAATTTAAAAAATGGTCATAATTATGCAATACATTTGTGACAAAAGTATTGACATTAAAAATTATAGAATGTGTGACAAAATTATATTATTACAATAATTTTATATATTTATGACAAATTTATCGACACAAACAATATAAAATAGTGACAAATAAAGTTGTAATAGTATTTCATTTATTATTACAATGTTATTGTCACTAAAATAATGACAAAATATTTATTATTCATGTTTATTTTATCAGTGTCTATTACTTTTTAGTCACTAATATTTTCAGAAAAAAAAAGTGCGAACATCATTTTGTTACAAAATGAAAAATTGTTACAAAAAATTATCACTAATGTGTTTACTATTGTCATAAATAAAGCTATTAATTTAACAATGGAATTACATTAATGGTAAAAGAAATTTACATCAGTGACCATATTATTTAACAGATTTTTGTTATAAGTGTGAAAGTATTACAATAATTTTGTCACTCACGAAAACACCTACTGGTACTGTAGGGCGATACCTATTGTAATTTTGGATTTTCACCAAAGAATGCTCTCGCCTGCTTGTAGAAGCTCTGGGGTCTGCAATGTCTGCACCAATTTCAAAATCTTCACTAAGCTCTTTCTTAGAGCGTGCCAATCTCATTGCCTTGGCTTCTGTATCTCTGCAATGGGTTAATCAAATTAGTGACAGATACATAAAACATTAGTTCTAGGAATCAACAAAGTGCACCAAAATGGTTTACCGATCACTGCCATCTCGAATGGAATTAGAAGCCCTTTGAAAACCTTTATCAGTCGTAGATGGTGGAGATCTTGTTCTTTTTGCAACAGTTAGGCCAGTAGTCCTGGTGGAAATAGGTTCAACACTATTATCTTTTGCAGAGGTTGCAAGCCTCTGAGGAATTTGAGAATGATAAGCATTGCTAGGAGCATTGGAGGCAATTTGAGACCTAGTAAGAGATGTAGAGGGCCTGGAAAAGAAAAGACAGAGACATTTTATCTAATTATCTGCTGCTTAATTTCTTATTAACCTCCATGTTCTAGACTTCTGTCTAAAACAATTTTCTTTTAACTAGTTAACTTCTAGTTCACTTTGTCATGTTCTTGTTAAATGTTTTCCATTATTTTCTCAACTTCAAAATCTTGAACTTCTACCCTAAAAAGTCTTCCACTAATTACTTAATTTCCACTCACTTGGTCATGTTATGAAATTCTACCTCAAACAATGTTCTTTAAATTGTTTAATTTCCAACTCACTTTATCATACTCTTATTAACCATCTCCCCATAGTATTTTTGAAAGTGTATATCAATTATATAATAATTGTCTGAAATTCTTAAATCCTGAACTTCTACTTACATATGCATGAACTCTCCGACAAAATGACTTTAAGGACTTATAGTCTTTGTTGAGTTAAATAAGTTGAATTCTTTTAGGCTATCAATAATTAAAATAATAAAATTTTACAATTAAAGAATAACTATTTATTTCTTTATTTTTCCCACATGAAACTCTTGATTGGAATTATTGGAGATCCCATTATTTCCAAACCTAAATAACCCTTCAAAACATTGTGCTAATTAGTTTTGAAAATACATTTATTCAGTCACTTATTTCGACATTATTATATTTATACCTCCTTCAAATTAGGTGCAACGCTTGATCTCCTTTATTAGCTTTTTGTTTCTAGTGATTGGTGTTAGTGTTTAAATATTTATTGATAATTTCAATTGATGTAATACCTTGCATGTTTAGTAAAAAATGGAGAATATCCTAGCACTATAATATTGATTCTAATTTAAAACGATTACTTTTCCTCTCTTAAAAAGATTAACTAATGAATATCTCAAGAGATTAACTAATGAATATCCTTTCTTTTGTGTCGTCCCACTCTCAGTCCGATAACCCTCTCCTCATGAGTATCCTCGAGCTTTTCATCAGAAACTGGACTGTTGTTTATCGACATGTGTACCAAGAGAGTAACAGATGCGCGGATTGGCTCACTACCCGAGCCTGTCCTAACGATATTGGGATCATTTATTTTGATGTAGCACTATTAGGGTGTCAGAATCTTCTTTTAGAAGATCAGACGGGGCGTAGTTTCTCCCGTCTAATTAGTATTTGATGTACTTTTTTCCTTTCTTAAAAAAAAAAATATTGCTACAGCGAGAACAATTGAATGTCACTTTGTCATAACATAGTGTTGTGCTTCTCCACCAACTCTTTCACTTTACGTCTGCCTCGCTCAATTTCAATTCTTCCAACTATCTCTGTCCTATTTTCAATTACTAAGTTAAACGTATGATTTAGTCACTCCATAGAATACTCGTGTCTTTTGAACTTCATGATTCATATATAATATAGTCATGTAAAAAAGCATATACCTTGTACATTCATCACTCTTTTGTGATTTGGCTATTAGCCAATACAACATAAAGTTTAGACAGTATTTCGCAATCCAACCTTACATGGAATCACAAGTTATTGTGAAACAACAAACGATTTAACAACATAATCACTTACAGGTTACAGCGTTTATTCGTACGCAACACGACCAATTTTGGATTTTAGAGGAAAGTTGTCAGTTTGTTTTGCGGCAATTAGTACGAATCTCTCCGCTAGTTCCTGTTAATGGGCTAAGATTTCCCATCTTCACCATAGCAGCAGCAAAATCTTCGTAAAATGAAGCAGAATCAGTGCTATATGTGGAGACGTGTGAATCAGTGGAGCCGCCACTGTAAAGCTGTTGATCCGAATGCAGAAGACCTTCACTATTGACCAAGTTCATGAAATATGCATTATCAAACACCACAGGGCTTATGGCATCAAGTGAAGAGAGGGTGTCATTGCTTCCAGTGCTCGGGCAGTTGGTTTTCAATGAACTTGCAAATTCCTGAATAATGTTGTTTCCTTTGTAGATTCTGTCCCGAAACGTCAGACACCGGGCTTGTCCTATTGTATGAGACCCTGCATGCATGTCATTATAGAGTGGTGATTCTGATGACCTTTTCTGTAGTCTATAATCATTCTGGTATAAGTTGTAACAAGTCTTTGTAGTTTGTTATTATCAACAAATGTCTGAAGACTAATACTAAATATTACAGGTCTGAACCAGTAATATGTATCATGTATTCAGTCAAGGGCATTGTAAGCGTCTTAACTAATTACCAGAGAGAGCAACCATCTCTTGGGAGTTGAAGCCCTTCTTTGAGAAGGAAGATATGAGGTCGCTAAGATCCATAAGTGGGGAAGGAATATCAGTATTTGCAGCACGGAAACTTGCAGTGGTGGAATCTCTTCTGCCAAGTTGAACTGTCCATGAAGGCCCTCCTAACTACATAAATTGAAATTTTAGCTTCAATATCTACATTGTTTAAACTCTTAACACCTAAAACTTGAACCTTGAACCTATCATTATGCTCCCGCTTGGTTTTAAATGTAAATTGTATATTTATAACATTTGAACTCACCACGACAACAGAATCTCGAGCAGCAACAGTTAGAATATCAGCACAAGAAACAACACCGGGGCAAATAGACTCTAATTGAGACTTAATGGTATCGATAACATCGAAACCTCTCAAAGAGTTCATGTTGGGACCTGCAGTCTTCTCTCCTGTAAAACTTGAAGTGTCGTCTAACAGAATAGACGCATCACATCCCTGTTCCCAGCCATGCAAAACCTTGTCAAATTAGTATATTGATAGCCAATTTTCAATACATAGACATATATATACATGTTCTTAGATATCAGATAAAACTTAACTTGCATGCATCAGCGATATTATTTATTCAGTTATGTCAGCAAGTGTAAAGGATCCGTTCATAATAACATAATACTCGCTAGTAAACGTATGATGGTAAGTTCTTAAAGAGTGTAACAGTAAATATGCACGAAAATGCTATACAGTTGCATGATTTTTACTAGAAATTCTTAGTAGAATATGGAATTAGTAAGATTCTCATAACATGTGACGCCCACATCTATGTGCACGCATGGAATGATGCAATAGGAAGAGATGCAGAGAATGAAAGAGATACGTTGACAAAGCAGTCATGAAAATGCAAACGGAGCAAAGACGCTCCCATGCGGTGCTCCTTGACCACTGCAGTGAATACTGCTCGTTTTATAGTAGAGAGTGCTTTTGGGCATGTTTTCACATAGTAATTTGACGATAGCTGTGCGTATGCTATTCCAAGCAAAAGCGAGGATAAATATAGACCATAAAGCGCAGACTTAAACCCCATAATATAATGTATCACAGACACAACTAGAGCGATGTCTATATATGTATGTGAAGCGTAATTGTTCCAAGTAGAGATGGGTTATTCTGATCATATGCTCAGTGCTCTTATATATAGAGGAGCGTGTCCCTGAAGTTGTAGACGATGATGAAGCTTTTGATTCGATCGTTCATAGTCAAACATATCTTGTTTATCATTTCTTTTTATCGTGATTGCCTATTGTTTTTCCCTGAAAGTTGAAGTAGGAACCAGAAAAAAGGAGTGCGGAGTAAGAGTCTGACGTGGTTAGATTAAGTTCGGCGTAACATGGCTAGAATCAAGATCTTCTGTCCAATATTACTCTGTCTTATTCTGTCTCATAAAATCTCAACCATTTATTTTACGGGGTCCACGCAGAATCTATACAAGATTCACATAAATAAACACTAAAATTTATTGGACACAATAAAACACTATAATATTAGACAGAAGATCTGAATGAATAAGCTAAGAGGTCAAATAAAGATGTCATAGGTGGCATTTACTTCTTACTAGACGGTAGCAGGTAGAATGTGAACAAACATTGATTGAAGAATCTATTTATGTCTGTATGTGTATTGATAATAGTCTAAGTCAACTAAACTATCATTTCTTTTTTTGTTCTACAGCCCTTTTATGATTTTAATGTCTTCTCTCCTCAGATTTTGCTAATGCGCCGAACTTCGGAATGTTCCTCTTCTTAAGCTTTTAGTAGTGGCATCCAATAATACGATATAAAAATTGTCAACAACTGCATGTTTGCTCAGTCTTAAAGATTCACATGATGAAATGAAGCACCCTTTGACGAGATATATAAGTCGGGATTGGAATATTGAATGTTTGCTAAATGACCACTATAAGAAAATTTTAAAGTAATCTGTGGCTAATTGAAGATTTGTTGTATCCTGGAAGTTGGCGTCTTGTGGTTATGGTGTGTGGTTCAAGTAGCAAATGTAAGTCTTTTGACTATTGTTGGAATGGCAAAGCGCACTTAAACACATAACATATGAAACTTTCATGTGAATAATCTTTTTTTTTTTTTTTGTTGCCTACTAGAAACTTTCATGTGAATAATCTTCTTTTTTTTTTTGTTGCCTACTAATTGTATTAGAAGGGTTCTAATTATAAGAAGATACTTTTAAGTCATCCACTCTCAAACTAATCTCTACTCTGATTTTAAATTATAAACAATTATATATATAAGAGAAGTTTAAAAAATTTATGACCTCGCTTAAACAAGAAAATTTCCTTACCAACTTACCTGCAACTTGGAGATTTGAGTAATCTTTCATCCTGAACTTCCGTATACAGACCAAGTGATACATGTACTATGATGATAGACAATTCAGGAAGTTGAGATCATCGCTCACCAACCATCTTGGACTTAAATAATAAGATAGTCTTTTAAGTGGCTAAAGGCAATTATGAAATCTAATAATTTATTAAAGGGCTTAGGACTTTTAGCGCATTATGATAGGAAATTTAAAAACTAATGATGGTTGTCAGTTTTTAAAATATATTAGGGTTTTATCTATGCTTAATAAGTTGTCTTCTCTTCACAAAATACTATCACGTACAAAAACAGAACTAGAAAGCTAAAAAGATACAGATTAAGTGAGGAGTTTATTTTAAAATAGAATTCTAAATATTAATGAATAATTATAAGTTCCCTCATTTCTCGAGATTATGATGGTTATCAAAATTATGCTTACATATGATAATAGAGCCGAGTTATAAAAAAATTTATGGTTATCATTTACTGTAAATTTATGATGATTTGGATAACTATATAAATCCTAATAAAAATTAGAAAAACTTCATTTTGTTTATCATCAGTTTGATGATTATGTATGAAGAAAGAATGTTGAATTAATATTTATGTGTGGAATAAAAAAGAGAAATTTGCTAATAAATTTCGCAGCAGTTGTGTCGAGAATAAAGTCTTGGTACTAATGACATGATCAGCACTAAGCACCAGGAAATCCCGACACTAGCATGATGCCAACGCTTGCTATGCAACTAGGGCTGTTGACTTGTATTTTTATTATAAAATATTATATTTAAATTTTAATTGCTCATAATTTGTAATTTTATAAGTTAAAACTCGTTACTATAGAATATTTTGAAATAGCTTAAAGTTGGTTTGTTTATTTTATAGTTAATGAGAATGAATATAGGTAATGCATACTTAATTAGTTATATTTAGATATCCAAAGATGATAAACATTTCTAATGGGTATATGTGTGATTATTGAATTACGTACATATTTGCATCATTATGTGTTTTATGGTATATTAATGGATTGCCTATAGGTAAACATTAGTATACAATTTATGAGAATCATTATATGTTATATAGTATGTTAATGGATTGCCCAAAGGTGAACATCAATATACAATTTCCAAAGTTTTTTTTCTAAATTTGTGTAGCATCTTATTGTATGACTTAAAGCATTAATGTCAAGTTTTAGTTTCATGCAACTATTGACATGCATCCATATCTCTTAGTTATTATGATGCTTAATGGATTGAACTTCTCTAAATGGAGTGAACAAATTCAATTCTATCTTAGAGTTTTGGACTTAGATTTGACACTTGGAGCTGAGAAATCATATGTATGCTCTGAATGTTTTGAGCATTGATGAGGAGAAATTTTATTTTATCAACTAAGAAAGACCAAATAAATTGAGTATGATGTATAAGACGATGACAATTGTTATCAATATTAATTCTACTCTTCCAAAATCTAGAGTGATAAGGAATTACTTAAGTTTGTGAAAGTGCACTCCCATACTACTGACAAGTCTCTTACTAGAATTCTTATGAGTATATTGATTACCATAAAATTTGATAGATCATGTACTATACAAGAACATGTTATTGAGATAACAAACAATACAACAAGATTTAAGCCCTTGGGAATAGAAGTAGATGAAAACTTCATTGTGCAATTCATCTTGAACCCATTACT